>JAAGEH010000393.1:28738819-28816806 GCA_011751065.1 Lasiurus cinereus | reverse complement strand
TTCACATTTTTGGATTCTTTTCTCTTCTTGCTTTTCCAGTTGAGTGTTTTCTGCTTCTTTATATTTCAAATTTTTGACTTGATTCTTGCCTTTCTCTAGTCTGCTGTTAGGACTCTGTATAATATTTTTCATTTCAGTCAGTGTATGTTTAATTTCTAGTTGGCCCTTTTTCATCTTTAGTTGGACCTTTACCATCTCTAGTTGGCTCTTTTGCATCTCTAGTTGGTCCTTTTACATCTCCTCTTGGCTCTCGCTAAGTTTATCCAACTTTTCTAGCATATTCTTGAAAAACCTTATAAGCGTGGTTTTAAACTCTATATCCAGTCGTTTTTTTCCCTCCGTTTCTTTTGTTTGTGATCGCTTCCCTTGTCTCTGCATTTTCACTATGCTGGGAAACTTCTGTGTTGAATTCAGCCTTATATTACCTGACTTGCAAAAGCGAAGAAGCCTCTGTTGAGCTTGGGATGGGTGGAGTCTCAGGGCTTAAGGGACCGCCTTGCCTTCCAGTCGGTCCCGCCCTCCACGGCTCCTGAGTCTCACGTGACTGGGTAATCACTGGAGCGGTCCTTGTGCGCGCGCACCCGCAGTGCCTCTAGACCGCTGCCTTTCCAGCTCCCTTGCGCACCAGGACCACACGAGTCTAGGTCTCCAGGATTTCGCCCAAAACAGGGGCTTAGTGGAGTCAGAAGTGGCACAGTTAGGAGCGTCTGTCTTCCGCCCACTCTCGAAAGCCAGCAGCACAATCAGCAATCTGTCCTCCATGCAGTGCCTTGCGCGCCACCACCAGCCCTCTGATCATTTGCACTCCCCTAAATTTCCATGCACCTCTCCCTTTTCACAGTCCAAACTCCCCCTGTATGAGTTTCGGCTGGATCTGGGGTTTAGTGTCGTAAGAGAAGGGTTTCAATGCCATTGGGAGTCTCCGTTTCCCTCCTGCCAGAGAAAGCCAGCCAGGTTCGCCGTCAACCGCTCTCTCAGCTCCGTACCTCAGCTTTTTGCAGCTCCTCTGGGTTTCTGTGAGCCCCTCTCTTTCCTTCTAGCTGTAGAACTTTCACTCAGCCAGCTTTCCTGTGGATCTGGATGATGTCCGTTTTGTCTTTTAGTTGTAGTTTTGAAATAGTTGTGCGAGGCAGCAGTGTAGGTGTTTACCTATGCCGCCATCTTGGATTCTCCGCAAGTGTAATTCTATTTACTTGTTGAATGTTTATCCAAGTACTAGAGGCCCAGTGCATGAAATTTGTGCATGGGGGTGGATCCCTCATCCCGACCTACACCCGCTCCAATCTGGGAGCCCTCAAGGGAGCCCCTCTCTAATCCAGGAACTCTGATGGCTTAGGCCCACTCCCCGTGGTTCTCTGCTCTCTGTGGGGCCTGGCTGTTCCACACCTGCTGCCCAGAGGCTCTCCGCAGTCAGGATGGGAAGCTTGCCTGGTCATCATGGTAATGACACAAATAACCCGCCTTCACTGCTCCACACACACGCCCACTGCCCAGAGGCCCTCTGTGGCTGGGGCGGCACACTTGCCTCATTGCTGCATGACGAAGCAAGAATTCTGCCAGGCTTCTCATGCTGCCCGCTCTCAGCAGCCATCACCCCAGGACTGGGGGACTAGGCTCCACCATCTTGTGGTTATGGGTGCTGCCATCTTTGTGACGGAGTGATGATTAATTTGCATATTACCCACCCTTTTATTAGATAGGATGATGTTGGTCTAAGGGCTTTACAGAAGTTAGACAAAAACATAGGATTTGTAAAAAAAACACAACAAAAAATCACACACATAAGACTTCCTCCCCTTTTAGAGGGAACTATTTTTTTTCCCCAAGAGATTAGAGAATCTTCTTGTATGAAGGAAATTGCCTCACCCATTGGAGCACCTTTAATTTCTTCACTTATATGCATTTTTAAACTATAAAAATAGTATATGTCCTTTATTAAAAATTTATAAAATTCAGAGAAGTCAGAGAATATGTTTACTCATAATAATTCTTAACAGAGGTAACTCCTGTTATAATTTTGGAAGATGCTTTCTTCTTTTATAAACATTCTTTTTCATCCCTCTTTCTTTTTTCCTTTTCTCCTTTTTGCTCTTTCTTCACTTCTCTACATATAATTTCTCCTCAATTAACTTTTTGAAACATTTGCTTATGTTTTGCTTACACATTCTTTAAAAAATATATATTTTGAATGTTGCATAGTAGTTTATCAAGTAACCATTTTACCTTGTTTTGGTATCAGAACCTTTTATTTCAGTAGCTATGGCACCTTGTGACCTTGGGGTATATCAGTGACAGACTATTCTGGATTAAGAATTTCCAGGGAATTTTATGATTACACTAGAGGCCTGGTCACAAAATTTGCACACTGCGCGGGGGTGTGTGTCCCTCAGCCCAGACTGCACCCTCTCCAATATGAGACCCCTTGAGGGATGTCCACCTGCCTGTTTGGGCCCAAAATGGCAGTCGGACATCCCTCTCACAATCTGGGATTGTTGGCTCCTAACCACTCGCTTGCCTGCCTGCCTGATTGCCCCTAAACTGCTTATGCCTACCAGCCTGATCACCCCCTAACCACTCCCCTGCCAGCCTGATTAACACCTAACTGCTCCCCTGCTGGCCCAATCACCCCCAATTGCCCTTCCCTGCTGGCCTGATCTCACCCCCAATTGCTGGCCTGATGGCCCCTAACTGCCCTCGCCTGCCAGCCTGATTGCCCCCAACTGCCCTTCCCTGAAGGCCTGGTTCCCCCCAATTGCCCCCCTTGCTGGCCTGGTTATTCCCAACTGCCCTCCCCTGCCAGACTGATCTTGCTCCCAATGGCCCTCCCCTGCCAACCTGATCTCATCCCCAAATTTTCTCTCCTGCTGCCCTCCCTGCTAGCCTGATTGCCCCCAACTGCCCTCCCCTGCTGGCCTTATCTTGTCCCCAATATCCCTCCCCTACCAGCCTAATCTTGTCCCCAATTGCTCTCTCCTGCGGGCCTGATTTTGCTCCCAACTGCCCTCACTTGCAGTTCTGATCTTGCCCCCACTGCCCTCCTCTACTGGCCAATTTGGTTCTGATTGGCCAGTTTCTATGCCAGTCAGTGTCTCTAGGCCTATCAATGAGGCTTGATCAGAAAGGCGGGCCTGATCAGCAGCCCTGGTGGAGGCCTGGAGAGAAATGGGGATATGGCTGCTGACCAGGCCCAGAGCTAAAGAGAGAGGCAAGTGCTGATCAACAGATCAGACTCTGCTTCTCTCTTCAGGCCTCTCTCTGGGCCTGATTTGGAACTCCCTCAGCAGTCAGTGCTGGGTCACCCTGTCTGCAGCCTGGATTGCTGTAGTGACCCAGTGCTGACTGCAGAAATGACTTCCGGTTGGTTGAACATTTTGGTAGTTTTTATATATTAGGATGATAATTGTTTGACCATGGGATCTAGGGTTTGGAGATAGGAGTGAATGCCATAGCTATCTCTCAAAAATGAATACAGTGATTTTAAAAACATTTGTTTTTATTTATTTTAGAGAGAGAGGAAGAGAGAGAGAAAGAGAGAAACATCAATCAACTTCCTCCTGAACACCCCCTATTGGGGATCAAGCCTATAACCCAGGCATATGCCCTGACCTGGAATCAAACTAGTGACCTTTTGGTATAGGGGATGACACCAACTGAGCCACACTGGCCAGGGCAATATAGTGACTTTTGATATCTGTTTTGAAAATGGTTGAGAGTATCTTTTAAGATATAAATAAATACCTTTTTTAAGTAAAAAAATAAAGTGGTTCATCATTAAATTGAAATCAAGTTTTTGTAGAAGAGTGTATAAAGATGTTTGGTAGCTAAAGTCTAGGCTATAATGATTGTTACTAGTATACTACTCTCTTGTAGCTTCAAACCCATACTCCCACACTCAGTGTTTTTATGCTGAAATTGAATTCCTTTATACTTTGCCAGTTGGTCCCCTTTATATCTTGCCAAAAGAGGCACTAGACAACATCTGGAGAGCTGGAGAACTTGTTCCTTCCTGTTTTCTTCCAATTCCAGTCAGGTGATAGCTCTCCACTCTGGCTGTGACAATTGATTCCACAAGTAGCAATTAATTGTAGTTTGTAATTTTCCCATGCTATTAAAATCAGCCTCATTACCTTCCTCTCAGAAAACTTAGCATCAGCCAGACCAACCTTTAACCTCAGA
This sequence comes from Lasiurus cinereus, assembly GCA_011751065.1. Taxonomy (NCBI): domain Eukaryota; kingdom Metazoa; phylum Chordata; class Mammalia; order Chiroptera; family Vespertilionidae; genus Lasiurus; species Lasiurus cinereus. Next base: position 28,812,630 of record JAAGEH010000393.1, on the reverse strand, counting down.
AGACGGAGTTCAGTGGGATTTCTCCTTAAAGCTCTTAAACACCATCACTAGCTGAGAAGTACTCTTTCATCAGAGATCTGCGTCCCAGTTCCACAGCCTTTTCTTCAAGTCCTCCTTTTTTTTTTAAAATTTTCTAATAGCCAGTTAGCAATTCTGCTTAAATTTTTTTCTATTAAAATAATTGATGTAGTTTCTGTTTCCACACACACACACACAAAAATCCTGATCTAGTTGAAGATTAAGAATGGCAACACTGAAGATAACTGCATTAAAGAAAAGGTGGGGACTAAAAGGCAAACCTAGGGGACAGGAGATGATTTGCCTGTGATTGTAGACAAAGAAGTAAGAAGTAAATGAGGATAGCACCAGTTAAGAAAGAGATATTCAAGGAGTCATCAATGAAGCCATATGAAAGAACATTAAACTGGGTGAAGGCTTTAGCTGGTTTGGCTCAATGGATAGAATGTCGGCCTGCAGACTGAAGGGTCCCAGCCAGGTTCATTTTGGTCAAGAGCACAGACCTCAGTTACAGGCATCTCCCTGGCCTGGGCCCTAGTCAGGGTGCATGCAGGAGGCAATTAATCATTGTGTTTCCTTCACATTGATGTTTATCACTGTCTTTCCCTCTCTCTTCCATTCTTTCCAAAAATCAATGGAAAAATATCCTTGGGTGAGGATAAAAAAAAAAAAGAATAAAATTATTTCCTGGAATTCTATATTCTCAATGACTCTCATTGCAATGAAGGTGGGGAGCTTTGGTTTGGAAGATAAGCTTTATAAATTTTGAGTCATGTGTGTTTAGTAGTCCTCATCTTCTACATAGTCCTGGGCAGGAGGTATCAGACGGTCAGGGATAATGAAGACAGAGGCAATAAGAAAATGCAGTATTCACATGAGATCAAATCACCCTCTGCGTAATCAATGGTAGTAACAAGGCCTAAGGATATTTAGTATGTTATTTTAGTCTAAATTCATTAAAATTAGAATTATGTTTCATTGCATGGCAGGATAAATGGCTAAGTTTACCATTCCATATAAATGTTTAGTTTTCTCTCATGGGGAGGATGAATATAAATTTAACTGCATCCATCCCAAAATACTAAGGAGAACAAAGAGAGCTATGGTTTTTATTAATAATCCCAACTTCAGTTTCAACATTGAAGTTGATAGTTTAGATTCCTCTGATACTTTGAGGCAGACTTGGCTGAATTGAAAAGCACTGAACTTTTATATCACAACATTTCCTGCTGTAAACTGGGAATAATTATTTCATCTTTAGAATGCAAAAGTCAGTGAAACAAACAGGAGAAATACACAAACCCATAGGCATTTTAACATACCTTGTTCTTCTCATAGACAAACAAAATCAGGAATAATAGGAAAAAAATCTAAACAAACTTGAATTAATTGACATTTATGGGACACTAATATGACACAAAATAATTGCAGAATATTCATTCATTTCAAGTATACATCAAATGCTTAACAAAATAGGTCACATTTTATACCATTAAATATGTTTCAATAAATTTTAGGACTGAGTTTCTCAGAATGTGTACTGGCTTCAAAATGGATGAAATAAGAAATAAGTAACAGAAAAATATCTAAAAATTCTCCAAATATTTAGAAATCATGTTCATAAATATTTTTTTCTATTTGATTTATATGAAAACTGAGTAAAGCAATATTTAAGTAGACATTGATTGACACAAAAATATAAATATGTAATTTATATCACAATAACAGCAAAAGAAAGGAAGGTTGAACCTATATAAATGAAAAGGTTTTGTATACTATTGAAATTAAGCTAGTATTAATCCAAACTATATTGTTATAAATAAAGATGGTAATTGTAATTTTCAGGGCCACCACCAAGAAAATAAATTGTAAAATTTAGTAAAATAAACAAGAGGGGACTTAAAATACATTTAAAAATACTTCACAAAAAAAAGGAGACAATAATGGAAGAATAAAGGGCAAAAGAGACATGGACAATAATCATATGCCAAAAAAAAAACAAAAAACGTCAGCATTATTTGTCACTGGGGAAATGAAAATCAAAACTTTAATGAGATACCACTTTATACTTATTTGATGGCTACAATAAAAAAAGATAGACAATAACAAGTATTGGCACAGAACAAAACCAAGATGGTGGCATAGGTTAACACCTAAACTGCTGCCTTGCACAACAATTTCAAAACTACAGCTAAAAGACAAAACGGTCATCACCCAGAACCATAGGAAAGCTGCCTGAGTGGAAATTCTACAATGAGAAGAAAAGAGAGGGGCTCATAGAGACTCAAAGGAGCTGCAAATAGCTGAGGTATGGATACATGCATGTGGGCAGAGTGGGCAGAGTGCCTGGCTGGCTTCCTCTAGCAAGAGGGAGACAGAAACTCCCAACTGCACTGAACCCCAGTTCCAACTGCACTGAATCCCAGTTCTGAGTGAGAGTCATATGGGGGGGAGTATGGACTGTTAAGAAAAGAGAGGAGTGCATAGAAACTCAGGGAAACTAGGGGCAGCCACAAAAGGGAGAGGTCTGGAGGAGTGTGTGCCAGTGCATGCAGAGAAGACTGACTGCTGATTGTGCCACTGGCTTTCTCTAGTGGGAGGAAGATCAAACTTCCCAACTGTGCTGAAATCCACTTCCAACTGCACTGAACCCCAGTTTCAGATGAGACCCTGGGGACCCAGACTCATACTGGTCCCTGGAGTGCGTGGAAACTCAGGCGAGATGTAAAAAGCAGAGGTCTGGGGGCATGCACGTGTGCCCACAGAAAAGGCTGCAGCAGTTACTGATGGACACTGAGACCCAGGGGCCGTGTAGGGCAGGGCTGACAGGAAGCCAAGTCTCAGCCCTGAGACTCCACCCCATTCTAGCCAAACACAGAGCCTTTTGCAATTTTTCAAGTCTTGTCTCATAAGACTGACTCCAGCACAGAAGTTCTCCCAGCGTAGACACAGCTGATCCACACAATTTGCTTGGAGGTCAATTTCCCCCACCTGATACCAACAACAATCAAGACTTAACTACAGCAATGCTGTACACACAGTCCACAAGGGGTGCATCAAGAGAGTCCACCTCAGGTAACTAGGGAGGCGGAGCTACTGGGCCATATAGGACACTTAGCATACAAAGCTACTCTACCAGCTCAGGGAAGAAGCGAAAATGCAGAGACAAAGAAACAGATCACAAATGAAAGAAATGGAGAAAAGTTAAGGACTGGATATAGAGTTCAAAACCACAGTTATAAGGTTTTTCAAGAATTTCCTAGAAAATATTGGACCAACTAGAAATTAAACATACACTGACTGAATTAAAAAAAATATATTATACAGAGATCTAACAGCAGACTAAAAAAATGCAAGAATCAAGTCAAAGATCTGAAATACAAAGAAGCAGAAAACACTCAACTGGAAAATCAAAAAGAAAAAAGAATCCAAAAATGTGAAGATAGTGTGAGGAGCCTCTGGGACAACTTCAAGCGTACTAACATCAGAATTATGGGGGTGCCAAAAGAAGAGAAAGAGCAAGATACTAAAAACCTATTGGAAGAAATAATGACTGAAAACTTTCCCCACCTGGTGAAAGAAATAGATTTACAAGTCCAGAAAGTGTAGAGAACCCCAGACAAAAGGAATTCAAAGGGGACCACACCAAGACACATCATCATTAAAATGCAAGAGCAAAAGACAAAGAGAGACTATTAAAAGCAGCAAGAGAAATACAGTTAATTACCTACAAGGGAACACCCATACGACTGTCAGCTGATTTCTCAACAGAAACGATGCAGGCCAGACGGGAGTGGCAAGAAATATTCAAAGTGATAAATAGCAAGAACCTACAACCAAGATTACTATATCCAGCAAAGCTATCATTCAGAATTGAAGGTCAGATAAGAGCTTCACAGATAAGAAAAAGCTAAAGGAGTTCTTTAACACTAAACCAGTATTATATGAATTTCTGAAAGGTCTTCTTTAAGAAGAGGGAGAAGAGTAAAAAGGTAAAGATCAAAATCATGAACAACAAATACATATCTATCAACAAGTAAATCTAAAAATCAAGTGAATTAAAAATCTTATGAACAGAATAAACTGGTGAATATAATAGAATCAGGGGCATAGAAAGGGAGTGGACTGACATTTCTCAGGGGGGAATGGCTGAGGGGAGTATGGGGAGAGACTGGACAAAAATCCTTCACCTATGGATGAGGACAATGGGGGCAAGGTAAGGGCAGAGGGTGGGGTGACAGCCAAGTGGAGGGGAGTTATGGGGGAAAAAAGAGAGGAAAAATTGTAATAATCTGAACAATAAAGATTTATTAAATTTATAAAAGAAATAAGTATTGGCAAGGATGTGGAGAAATTGAAACAGTTACACATTGTTGATGGAAATATAGAATGACAAACTGTTTTGAAAGTTTGGCAGTTCCTCAAAAGGTTAATGTACAGTTACTATATAAACAGCAGTTCCACTCCTAAATATAAACCCCAAAGAATTGAGTGCATGTCCATGTAAAAATTTATGTCCATGTAAACACAAAATTTATAACAGCATTATTCATAATGGCCTATAAGTGGAAACATAATGGCTAAATGTTTATGATTTTAATGGAAAAGTAAAATGTGCTACATCATACAATATAATATTTTTCAGTATTTTTCAGCTTTATAAAGAAATGATATGCTGATCCATATTAAACCTTGAAGGTCTTATGATAGGTGAAAGAAGCCAGACAATATAATCACAATTTGTATGACTGTATTTATATGAAACTAGAGGCCCGATGCTTGAAGATTCATGCAAAAATGGGCCTTCCTTCCCCTGGCTGCTGGCACCGCCTTCAATTTGGTGGGAGCTGCCTTTCTATTCTGTCCCAGAGCTGTCTTTCCACCTTCCCAGGCTGCCCAGAGGCCCAGAGTGGCTGGGGTAGTGCAGAATGCCAGTGTTATTGCCATGGCAATGATGCAAGCATCCCACCCTGTCCCAGGCCACTCGGTGCCTGCATATGCAAATTAACCCACCAGCTTTGTTGGTTTAATTTGCATACTCACTCCTGATTGGATGGTGGGTATTGTGAAGTTAGAGCAATTAGCATGTTATTCTTCTATTTGTGTAGATGTATAGAATAATTAACTTCATGTGTAGGATAATTAAATCCAATAAGTAAATATAATTCCAATTTTTTCATGTATTTTATGAATTTGTGTTTGTTCAAGGTTGAAGGAAGGAAAATAGGGTTTGGCAAGATTTAGGGATTCTCTTATGAATGATAAAAATGTTCTGGAATTAGATAACATTGATAGTTGCACTAAGTTGTAAATATACTATACGAAACCTTAAAAGATGAAATTTATGGTATGTAAATTATATTGTTACTCAGCAATAAAAAAACAACTTCTGACTAAAGATAGATCACAGATCTCAAAATATTATGTTGGGAGAGAGAGAAGTCAGACAAAAATGAGTAAATACCAGATGTGAAGAAACTTATAGATCACTCTTTTAAGCAAATAAAATACCTAAATAGAGCTTATATCATTACCATGTCATAGGCACTTTTGTCAATTAATGTTCCATTTTTTTACCTCATTATTACATATTCAATTTCCTTGACTCCATTTTCACATCTTTGCAACATAGTGTGAAATCATCCCCAGGAAACTATTGTGTTTTTAGACATAAAGATAAAATAAGATCACAAGTTATTTTTAGATATTTAGAAAGAAGAAATATATAAACTCAAAATATTATTTCCCTTTCATCTTTATTTCATTAAAACATATGATACATGAAAAACTATGCACTAGCATGCTAACAAGCAATTCATATTATTATAATTATACTATTCTGTACTTATGTACTTCAGATATCTTGTCAAGAATCCCTAATGCCTTGATACATGAGTAAATATAATCTCTTCCAAATTTTTCATGTATATAATTGAGATAATATAAATTAGGGGAACAGAGTTGAAGCTAGACAGAAAGACTTTGGAATAATTCAGAGGAGTCCACAAAAATGGAACAGAATTTATTTGAGCCTATTCTAACCTTTAGATCATAACCCTCCCAGCGAACATAAAGAAATCCAGCCACCAGTGCACCCTGGAAATACTGACTAAACTCTCTAGCAACTGCTGTGTTAGAAATGATTTCCTGTGGGCAGTATACACAGCCAGAGCATTCGAGTCAGACACAACGAGCAGAGACCAGACATGTGATGGTTTTTACAAGTTTTTGTTGGAATATAGCAAATGCTAAAAGACCTCCAATATTTTGCTTTTACCATTTATTGCACTCGCTGTTTAATTCAGAACTGTTGCTTATTCTCTTTTTGTACCTTTATATCCCATATAAAAACTTCCGCTAAACTGCCTAGGAGCTGAGTTGGGTATATGAGCGAAGGTTTCCCCACCTGAAGCCAGAGACATCTATTTAACTGCTGTGGTTCTTTTTCTAGGCCGTGTGCATTGACTGATTTACTGTCACAGATAATCCAGTGCTCAGCCAGAAGCCATTTCAGTTTAAGGGCATGAGGTTTGGCAGGCAGCATTGCTTGCAATAATGTAATAAAACAGAAAGAAATCCATACCTGGTTGTGAAAGAAAAAAAAATCTATCTATTTTGCCAGAGGCAGGTGAGTGGGTCTGTGTGATTTAGCGGTGGGTCAGAGCAGAGCTATATAAAATAATCCACCATGACTTGTATTTCTGAAAATGCTTCAGAGTTCCTATGGACTGTGCACTACTGGAAGGGGTGTGGGCAACGATTACTAGTTGTATTTGTCTTCTCAGGCCATTGGTTTATGATGGTGCTATTACCATTGATGGTGGTTCTGGTCAAGGTTCTTTTGGTTGCAATGATCAGAATGCTGTGTAAACTCACCCAAATCACATAAAATCAGAGGCCAGGAAAAAAGTAGAGGTAGGCTTCGAATATGATGGATGGAACTGAGACAGAAGTTAGTCTCTGTCTGGAGGTGCTGCCTGCCTCACTCCTGCCACTCTTCCCAGCGAGTCTGCTCTGCTCCTGTCTTTCAGCATGTTGCCCTTTTTTGCTTGCACATACAAGTCATTGACCTTCCACTTTGTCTTTTCTTGTATCATAGCCTTTATGCTGCCAGTCCATTGCTAATAAACTGAGTCTTCCAATTTCTCATTTATACATTTCTAGTAAAAGAATCTGCTTGGACCAGCTCATCTATGTTTTGGCCAGGTCTTTCCAGTAGGTGATATCATAGGTTTCTCTCTTGTCAGCCTCTGAGTGGTTTGAGCAGGGACACTTATTCCATGGTCTCCTGTTGAATCAGCACGGACTGTGGTCAGAAAAGGCAATAGTAGGCATGCTGATATAACAATGGCTTATAATTTTATTAAAGCTAGATATGTCTTCTTTCAGTTAGTTTATGCCACTATATTATGTTCCATGCTAAATTCTGGAGATGAAACCATCACCAAGATGGAAAACCTTAGTTCTTTACTCATTTGCCCTGGCATGGCACCCTCTTATCACCCTTTAGGCCTCTTCTAGCAAGTTTATTCAATGTGTCTTTTATCTGGGGTTTGTAGTACCACCTCTGAGTTTTTTCAATATTCTGTATCCTAAAGATCCTTGCTTATAATAAAGCACAGCCCTTCAATTTCTATTCCAAAAATTATGAAAAACTATTTCCTTCACACAGTCTTTTCACTCACTCTATATCAAGACCACTCCCCATTTTCTTCCAGTCTTTCAAGTTATCTGTCCAATGTTTATCACTTTAAAATGCCCTTCATTTAGGATTATCCTTTTTCTCTGTGTGAGCTCTCATCATGGTCATGAGCTGATGAAAAGACTTGTTGAAAGAGTTGAGGCCACACTCTCCTCTATTGATGCACATTTGTTTTACATTAGGTTTTCAGGACCCAGACTTGAAGAAGGAGGGTTTATTATTTAAAAATCTCTCTTACAGTACGGAGGTGGTGAAAAAGCATTTCTGTATCAGGCAAGAAACTGGCTAAATAAATGTGATTCTCTGGTGATTCTCTGAGCTGGTAAAAATCCAGGTACACTATTGTTTCTTCCTGCAGGTTCTTTAGCAAACCAAGTGAATAGCCCACTAGAGAAAAGTTGTCACTTTCACTGATTCATCAACATTTTCCCCTGCAATCACAGTACCTGTGCCATCTGTGTTTAGTACTTTACAGAAAGAAAAAAAAACTCTTTGCACTGCCATACAAATCAGGGGCACTAACAAGGTCACACAGAAGGGAATTTCAGGGCTCTGGGAAGATGTTCTCCTGCATGGCAGTCAGCAGTAAGGCAATAATGGCATTCTACACAAGTTCTCCTGCATCCCAGGCTGCTCTGCCCCAGCCTAGAGCGGCTTCTGGTCCAGTGGGAAATGTGTATTATGCCTGGGTTAATTTGCTGATTAATCTCTAGTCAGTGGTTTGTGCTTTCCCCAGATGGCCAATTAAAATTTACAACTGGCAGAACAGTGTCCTGTTGGCAGGCTGCTGAAGGGCTAAAGCTAGAGGCAGTGACAGAAGGCCTGGGCCCAGTTTTGCCTTCTTTTCTCCTCCTCTTGTCTTTATTTCTCTGTCTTGCTCTTTTTAAAGCTGTTGGATTTATTCAGAGGCAAGTATAAGCCGGGCTTACTCGGTTAAGTGTGAGATGTGTGGTGCAGTTTACAACTCTGCTGCTATTTACTCTCCAACACTCTCGGGCCGCTCCAGTATTCCAGGCATCAACAGTTTTACCCACAGCAAATATAGCTGACAAAATCAGCCAGGGGGCACAACTGATTTAACAGCTTCTGAAATGTAATAGCCTTTTTCCCCCCCCTGATTTGCAGTCCCCATGGATTGATGGTCTAATATCATTCACTTCCTCACAAATATATAAAACATTTACAGTTGTTTGTGTAAATCAAAGGCAAAGTGCTATGTATGAAGCTGATAATAAGTAATGCTGTGATATGAAAGATAACGCACTTTTATGGTGGTAACCCCCCAAATTAACTCTTGCTTTTTATTTAGCATTCTATACAAACTGCTTTGTATACACATCCCAATAAAACACAGCAAGGAATTTAATTAAAGAAGTGCAATTTGATATAATTATTTTATAGTGAAATATTTACCATGTGTTTCAAATATGCATGAATCATCTGGATTGGAAATTCTGAAGGAAACTGTTAATCAAGGACCATTGATCCTTAAATAAGCCAAGCATGGTAATGATGTATGGTATTATGACAGTTTGTTATTTCCACTAACAGTTGATAACAGTTGCCAAAATGTAAAAATAAAATAAATATATTCCTTGAGGTGGAGAAAAATATTTGTAAGCTGAATATTGCATCATTGATGGTAAAAATAATTTAGGGCATTCAGGTATCTCTCATATGAAATAAATAAGAAGAGAGGAGGCATTGTGTAAAGTTACCTTTGTGTGAAATACAAAGAATTTTGGATTCTGTTTTATGGACAAGGTATGTCACAAATTACACACTGGACAATGGCAAATATCTATGATACTTTTATACTTCACAGGTGTAACTCTGTGAGTTATTTTCACCATGCTATATGCCGCAAGAAATACATAGTTGTTAAATTTATTTTATGAAATAGAATTGGGAAGTGATTAGAAAAATAGCAATTTCCATGTAGGCAGTGATTGTGTCATTATCTGGCACATAGTGAGTGCTCAAGAAAGGTTGGATGAGTACACTAATTTCCCCAATGAATAGGAAGATCTCAATTTGCTCCCTGCAAGGCTTTTCATGTGAACCTCCATTCAAACTAAAGGTCTCAGAGTATTTTTCAGTATGAGGTTTCTCATGTGTTCTGGCCTTAATTTATTCTCATCGAAGAGATCACAGCTCTCTTCATGGCATCCTTTGTTTTTGTTTATCCCTCACAGTGCCTACACCAGTATATCTTCTCAATAAATGTCTGCAGAATTAAATTCTAGATGCTTCTTGAATTGATGCTGCACCTGATAGAAACAACTCAATTCCATTGATAAACCTTCCATATTAGAAAGCAGACTCTAACTACACAGCATTTTAGTTCAATTTAGGAGGTGTGTGTAGGCCAAAAGAATTGTAAATGAGATATCTATGAGGCAAAATTGCAGAAGTAATGTTTTTTAGTTTTGAATTATGTCTTTTGTCTAATCACATAGATTACAAATTTTCTTTGGAGTAAATACTTTGCTAATAAAACAAAGCACTTTTATGTAATGTATATGTTTCTCTGAGGTAGTTAGCAATACTTGAATTCTATTTTTTTCTCAACTGATTGGGGAGTTTGTGTCTAAGTAGTAACTGACACAATGATTCAAATGAGAGGTTGTATAGTGCCCCAACTTGGAAATGCTAAACTGTGAATCATTGTGTCTTGATGGGGAGACTGCAAATAGCTCTACATATATTTATTAAGCACATACTCTAAGGTACTGTGTTAGACATTTGGACATTAGGCATAGTTCCAAATATAAAAAAGCTTGTTGATATATGAACCAAAATAATAAAGCATAATATGATCACTATAAATACAGATTTAAAATACTCTGCTAGGACAGTGATTGATTTTATCTGCAGGGATTGGGAAAGAATTCTTCAGGAAAGTGAGCCTTAAGGAGACCACTGAGATTTTGATAGGGAAGGAAGAAAAGGAGGCCAGGGAGGGCTTTCCAGGAAGAGGGAATTGCATGAGCAAAGGTATAGAGGTGGAGGAAAAAATATTAATTTAATCCAAAGAGTAAAAAATAGATTAAAAGAATGATGAGAACATGTGGGTGTGTAAATGAGGGTACAAAACGAGGCTCAAAAGGTCAATTGGTAAATTTAAGGTGTAGAAATTTGAAGCAAGTTTTTGATCAATGCAGAATCGCCAAATCTGCTGGGTAGGGAAGTAATCCTAGTCTTACCTACATTCAACAATGAATTAGAAGTGCGAGTCTGGCAGGAGGGAGGGAAATCATGCCTATCACAATGACATAAACAAAAGGTATGGACTACAATGGTGACAGAAATGAAAAAGAAGATGAATGACAGAGCTATTTCTGATGTAGAATTAATAAAACTGGATGGCAATGAGGATACTGCAGATGAGGGAGAGGATAAAGTCAGAGATGACTCAAGTTTTGAGGCTGGGAGCCAGAATGGGTGGCAATATCCTTACAGAAAAGGGAAACAGTCAAAAGATTATGTTTATAAGGGAAGAGAATCCACTAAATTTTGAAGTTATTGAGTGTGAACAATTGACATGGTCTTATTTTTACTCTAACAGATTACTGAAAATGAGTTAAATACTAGAGCTGTGGATTTGCTGGTCACCTGAGGACTGTGTTAATTGAAGTCATAGAGATGGATAAATTTGTGGTGGGTTGGTACGCCATACTTACATTAGCACAAAGATTATAAAAATCTGAATTACTTCTGAGTTGGGTAGTACTTCTAGCTACCCTAAGCTCTTCAATGTGCTCTCTGGTCCAGATGCCACAATTCCTTGACAGAGATCCTTGGAACTACAGCTACATAATGACAATTAGAATGTTAACATTACCCATCATGAGGTCTGCAGGACCCTGCCACAGAGTTGTGGCTCTATCTGTTCTAATTGGTTAGGTGCCCTTACCATCACTTTCTATTGTTAAGTAATTTTCTTGTCACCCTTGTCCACAGAAGAAGTATATTCCAAGAAAAGAAGCAAGCTAAGAAGTGCTAGATAATATAACAGGTAGGAGGGAGTGATTGATTACAAGAGGCATTAATATTCCTGTACTTTGTACCTACCATATGCTTTTAAACTAGTTGCTGTGGTAGAACATATGATGAGATAAATTCAAAAACTGGTATATAATAAATGTGTGGTGGTACAGACAATTAAATTAAAAGATGGCATATATAAAGATACTCAAGATAAACTTTTAGTTTCATTGTCTCATAAAGTGCACATAACTTGGCCATATGCATTTGTGCTATAATGGGCCTGTGCATTAGAATGTAGTGGTATTATACACACACTTACAATGTTTTATTCTATATAATCCTGCAGAACTGAGTTTATGCAATTTTCTAAACTAAAGGAAGTTGAATTTCACTGGAATTACTATATCCATTGCTGCACACAATGTTCACCCACATTCTATTTTTTTAGATTATTTCTACATTTGAGAAAGCTTAAAGTTAAAGAGGAATTACCTAGAATAATACAAAACAGAGAGCATACATTGAGATGTACCAGAAATAGTAGCTTTGACTACTGGATTATGAATGCATTACCTACAAGCTTTAGGTTCTTGAGGCTGTTTTGTGCAAACTGAAAATTCTGAAATCTCAAATATTTCTCTTATTTTTCTTTTTGTCAGGTATGGAGGAGCGTAACAGATCATTCTAAGGCAAGATGGTTGGAGTTTTTTAGTTGAAAGGTCATGTAGCAAAATCAGTGTGCTGGCTGTAATCTTATCATGGTTTCTCAGCATGAGGGAAATTTAAGTATTCATGATATTGTAATTACTGATGCTGGTCCCATGTTTATTAATGACCTTGGGAGAGAGTTAGAAAAGTGTATTTTCCCTTCATCATGAGAAAAATAAATTCTTTTATTTGCTATTATATTTATATTATGCTATATTAATTGTTTAATTTGATCTGACAATTAATTGACCCTACAAATGCCATTTTTTCTTTTCATTGACTACTCTCAGAAAGAACAATTTTGAAGACATATTTCCAAGTTAATAACCAGTTACAGTGGTACCTGGAGATACGAGTTTAATTCATTCCATAACCTTGAGGCGTGGGAAACTATGAGATGCTCAAGTCGCGGTAAACTGGTGGGTCGTGTGCAGCCGGCCGATCCTCGCGATTACTCCTATCTCAAATGTTGTTCAGATTTCAAAGGAAAAATCTCTCGCTCGATGGCTCGTATCTCAAAAATCTCATATGTTAGGGCACTCGTATCTCAAGGTACCACTGTATTACATAAGTCCTTAAGTAAATAATGAAGATGTAAACATTACATCTATGTCCTAATAGAGGTGGTCAGAATACTATTAGCTATTATAGGGTATACTCAGCTCATTACCATTATTTTCATTCTCTATTTGTCCATACCTATTAATTGTACACTTAAGTAATGAAGAGTGTGGTGAGCCCATAAGCCTTTTTGGCATAAATTTATGTATGATTATTTAATTGAAGGTCAAATAAACTCTTGTCACCAAGACAGGTTTGGCTCAGTGGATAGAGCATCGGCTTGCGGACTGGAAGGTCTCAGGTTCAATTCCAGTTGGGGGCATGTACCTTGCTTGCGGGCACATCTCTACTGTGGGGCGTGCAGGAGGCGCTGAACGATGTCTCTCTCTCATCGATGTTTCTGACTTTCTATCTCTCCCTTCCTCTCTGTAAAAAAAATCAATAAAATATATTAAAAACAAAACAAAAACTCTTGTCTGTTCTATGGCAATCCACAGCAACTAGTAAGACAGAAGTCTTTTTCAAAACTGCCAGGTCAGTAGCAAACAATACATATATCTATCCCTTAGCACTTCAGGTAATCATTACTACTTAGGTTTCTATCCAGAATTGGCAGAGAATGGTAAATGTAAACAGAATTTGAATATATTTCAGTTGTTAAGTTGAGACTTTTACATGGAAATATTTTTTATTTTACATAAATATTTTATGAATATGCATATTTATATTTTACCTTAATGATAAAATTATAATGAAACAGTAACTGCTTGGGCCAAACACAAGTGAAAATAAAGTCCTTTATTGTGCTTTATTCTCTTAGTATAAGACATTTGAAAGCAAGATGTAGAAACACAGATAATATTTATTATTAGGGGCATCAGTCATTATTTGGAAATTTAAATTACATACAATTTAAGGTGAAGAAATGGTTACTCATCAGCATATTTAAGACTTTTGCCTAAACTTGCCCAATGGGAGGTAACTCAGAGACAGGAAAGTACCTGTTTGTGGACTCTGTGGTGCTGAGTGTAAGTTCTATAAGCAGAAGGGGCGGGTTGAGATAGGATTCTATTGATTTTTTTAAATGTATTTTTATTATAATGTATTTTATTTATTTATTATATATGGTTTTATTCAGGTATTCATTCACTAAAAATATTGGGTGTCTGACAGAGGGTAGACATAGCAGAGCATAAAACAGACAAACACTACTGTCACGGAGTTTACATTCTAGTGAGAGGAGACAGACAAACGAATAAACATGTAATAAGTATAATGACTATTAGTGCTATGGAGAAAATTAAGGTAAGAAAGTAGATGAAGGAAATGTAATTTCAAATAGAAATATTAGGGAAGACTTCACTAGGAAAGTAACATATGAGAAAATAAATACATAAGGGAAGAGAGAGAGCTAGCCTTAGGAAGAGTCAGAGAATTCCAGCTGCTAGTGTACTTGGCATGTTCAAAATAAAGAGGAAGCCAGCATGCCAGCAACACAGTGAGGAAGGGGCAAAATAATAAAATGCGGTTTGAGTCGTCAGAGGAGATTGTGTGAGGCCTTGCAGACCACTGTAGGGTGCAGTTTTTGTTCTCATTTGTGTTTAAAATTTTTGAGTTTACATAATTATGTCATTGGAAGCTATGAGCAGAGAAGTGACAAGGAGACATAGCAGAAGAAGGCTCATCTATTAGGAGGTTACTTAGTGTAGTGGTAAAGGAGTAGGAAGTGGTTGGAAAATGATCTATTCCAAAGCTAGAGCTGGTAACATTTATTACTAACTCCATATGGGGTAAAAGAAAGACAAAGCTGACCTTAAGTTTGGTGACTGATAGGATGGAATCACTATGTTCCTCCATGCATAGAGATTGCAACAGAAGCAGAATTGGAGGAAATGGTAAATGTAAACAGTATTTGAGTATATTTAAGTTTAAGTTGTCTTGAGATGTTAAGTAGGTGGTTAGATCTATGAACTTAGGATTCAGGAGAGAGAGAGGTGTGAACTAGAGACATATTTAGAAGTGGTGAGCACCCCATTGCAATTAAAATGAAGAGATTGGATAAACTTCATCCTTGAATTGCTTGCAGACCAAAATATGTACAAATGAGGACTGCACTTAGGGGGCTTTAAATCCATAGCAGCTTCGTTGGAAATGAGGAAAACCAGAAGAAGAAACTGACAAGTAAAGACTAGAGTGGTTGGAGTATAAATAAGAGAATATGATGTCCTGGAAGTTAAGTGAGGGGAGTGTTTTCAGTATACAGGAGTAAAAATGTGTGTCAAACACTGTAGATACATTAAGTAAGGAATAAGAACTAACCACCGGGAGTTAGCACTTAGGGATGCCCTTGGCATCGTGGGCATCTGTTTTATCTGATGCCATCTCCTAGCAAAATCAAAGCCATGTCTGCTTCTCAAACCATCCTTTCCATCCAGGACATAAGGATCAGAATGATTGGCTGCTATGAACCTGAAGAAAGTTGTCACCTGCACAATAAAGACAAAATGAGAGTCCTCCACAGAGGGCCATGATACAGGCAATCTGAAGGTTCAGTATTCTATAGGCAATTTGAAATGAAATACTCCGTGTGTGTGTGTGTGTGTGTGTGTTTATTAATTCTCACACAAGGATATTTTTCTGTTAATTTTTACAGAAAGTAAAAGGGAAGGTGAGAGACACAGAGAGAGAAACATCTCACATCCATTGGTTACCTCCCACACATTACCTGTCTAAACCAGACAGTGGTGCTTCCATTCACAGTATTTTCTTGTCCCTGGGATGGATTGAATATAAGGCTGATTCCTAGAGTCTGGAGCTGCAAAAAGGTTCTTACCTCTTCCGTTCCCTTCCTTTCCTTTCCCTTTCCTCTCCTTCCCTTCCCTTCTCTTCTTTTACCTTCCCTTCTTACCTTCTCTTCTTTTTCCTTCCCTTCTTCCTCTTTCCCTTCCCATTCCCCTTTCCCTTTCCCTTACCCTTTCCCTTTCCCTTTTCCTGTCCCTGTCCCTGTCCCTTTCCCTTCCTTTTCCTCTTCTGTTGTATAGCAAAGCATAGGACTGCCCTGCTAGCAGAGGGAGACCACACTTGGGTATGTAGAGCAGGGCTCACTTAACTTGTACACTTGACTGCACAAATGGAGGAAGTGGAAGAATGAGCACTCATGGCAGGAAGAGAGAGGACACTGCAAGGATGCTGGCCTTTAAGGCACATTAGTGTGAGAGTAACAAGTGGCCCAGTTAATGTCCTTAGCTCTGAATGACCAAATTAACAATTCTTCCTCCCCGAACAGCTTGCTAGTAAGGGGATGAGGAATCTGGTCAAAGATCTTAATTGCCATATATATATATATATATATATATATACACACACACACACACACATATATATAATGAAGCAGTGATCGTGGAATTCTCATATTCCTTTCAGACTAAAATTTTATGGCTGCAGTAATGAAAGCAGGATTTTGAAAATAATATAAACATTAAATAGGTTTATTTCTGAAAAAATTTAAGGATTGGCGTATACTTGCTTCTCAAGATGTGGTGGGTGGGACCAGTAGGATCAGCAGCATCATGTGGGAACTTGTTAGAAACATAGATCTTCAGGCCAGGTGAGTGCAATCAGAATGTGTAATTTAATAAGACCTACATAACAAATGCATATCACAGGCCACACAGAAACCAATCCTACGGGAGCAAACTTCTGTAGATAAAAACCATAGATTCCTTAAAGTTCAACAATAATAATGCTATCTAAGACAATTATAAATGGGCCAGCTCTCCTTGCCAACTGTTGAGGTTTACTACAGATAGTTATGATGAAATTAGCTAATGAACAATCTGTCTGGTTAAAAAAATGCCTTCCTGGTACTTTTACATTTATGTTGAAATTTTATTTAAATTTCAGTATCATTTAGTTACCTATTCTTAATTACTTTAATTGTGCTACTCTGAGATTTCCAGCAAAATTTGCCTGACTATCTCAGTTCTCTTTTAAGCATCATTGTGAACAAGACTCCTGAAGTTATCAGGAACCTATGCAGTTGTCTAAAGATTGTTCAAAACTGACTGGTTTAAATCACATACCTATGTATCTTGGCTTCAACTAAAACCTGTAAAAAGAAAATTTAAAAACATAGTTTGTATAATTAGTATAATTAGTACATCATTGAATTTATTGAACATCTAGATTGTTTTTAATCTATAATTTCCAGCAAATTTCTCTATTTCTGTCTAATAGAACTAACTTAGAACCCAGGCTTACTGTTAAACCAGTGACTTGGCCAGGGGAATGAAATACACTGATTAATTCTGGTCAGGATTCCATGCTGGATCTGAGGATAGTGAGAATTTACTTAGATGCACATAAATACCTAATGAAATAAAGTTTTTGGTTATGCAAAAAAGGGGGAATGCATGCTGGGAAAGCAAACAACAAACTTCCACTGTAGGGAGCCTGAAAGGAGCTGAGGAAAATAAACAAGTGATATTTTTGTCTAGTGGTAGGTGCAGTTCCATATCTGCATGCAAATATCATAAGGAGAAAAGCAAGATCATTCTGGAGGTAAGGTTTAAGATGAGAGAGGGGAAGAGAGAATTGAAGAGATTCTGAAATCTAAAGCCAAGTTTTGCTCATCATGACCACAGATACACAACTGACAATGGGAAGCATTCAGAAAAATGGGAAGCACTCTGACCTACTAGAAAAATACTTTGAGATTTAGAGTTAGATATACAACTACCATTTACTTATTTTTACATCATTGATGTCCATTCTTTTATATTATGAACACTATTATTTTTCTGAAACAAAAATACAATCAAATTTTTCACTGATTAGAACCAGTTTGTGATGATTCATTGCTTGTAGGAAAGTCTTACTCTTTAGTACAGGACTTCTCCAAACTCTCCCACTAATATTTAGAGTTTTATGGGTCATTCATCCTCCCTATATGTTTCTCCTCTTGCCAGGCTGGAGCCTCCTTTATTACTTGCCACAATCACAGTGTTCTCACTGGATGCATCTGATTTTACTATGAACTCAATTGTGAAAATACTTTATTCAACTTTGGGCAGTACATAAGACATAAATATGTATATGTATAATGAATTGAATTTCAAGGTACTCAAATATAAGTAGGGATGCTTCATTGAAAAAATATTTTTTTAATTATTAAGGAATATAGATTCAAATTGCTTGTTTTGGAAACAGTTATTTTTATATTTTAGTGTTATATTAAATATTTATTAAAGGTCCATAAATTAAGAAGCTCTTTTGTTGAGGTAATATGTTACAGAAGGAATTATTTGTAAAATTAGTACATTATTGAATTTGTTGAACATGTAGCTGATAATTAATCAGGCAAAATGAGTTATATTCTAAGAGAAATAGTTGAATAATATATGCATAGTTTTAGTAAGCAATTTCCAGATATTTTGGGAAATATGTATTTGAATTGAGTATGACATAATCTCACTTTTGAATTGTCAGTTGTCTATCTGTGGTCATGATGAGTTATACAATATACACATAGAAAGAAGCAAAGAAAGAGGTCCAACATAAAGGGAAATAAGATTTTGGTAATAATTGGAATATTCAATATATCCTCTGGGCCTCAGTGTTCTAATCCTATATAATAAAAGGGTAATAAACAAATTGACCCTAACAGTGGAATGATGTGTACTGACCACCAGGCGGTAGATACTCAATGTAGGAACTACGCCTAGATGTCAGTGCACTCCCACAGGGCCACAAGCCCAGTTGATGGCTACGAGCTCAGTGTTGGGTGCTTCTCCTGCCTCCTCAGCAGCACTAAGGATGTCTGCAGCTTAGCCAGGTGGACCACCCCCTCCCCATCCCCCCATGAGCTCCCAGGCTGTCAGAGGGATATCTGACTGCCAGCTTGGGCCCAATCCCCAGGGGAGTGGGCCTAAGCCGGCTGGTGGATATCCCCTGTGGAGTCCAGGGCTGTGAGAGGGCAGAGGCCAGGGTGAGGAACCCCCGCCCCTGGTGCACAGATTTTCATGCACTGAGCCTCTAGTTTATAAAACAAAAGCAGATATGTATATATGTTTACATTTTGAATCAACTTATTAAAACTCAAACAATGAGTAATTGTTTTCCTTTTTCAAAAGTGTCTTCTTGTGTGATTAAATATATTTTTAATGATACTGACAGCATTCAGTGTGTTTCAGAACAATTTTGTAATTTTTTTAGAGATTAAAATATAAAATCTGAATATTTTAAAAAATAAACAATTTTTATTTTTTCATGTATTTTTTATTTTTGGAACCAGTACAAAATTACTTTTATTTAAATTTAATGAATAAAGTATTTACTAACCTGATAATAAAGTTAGATTTTTCAAAAAAAGATATACTTTGAAAAATGCCCCAGAAGGTATATGGAATGTCAAGAATCTGAATATTTAGGCAAGTATATAGCTTTCATTTTTTTTTTTCTGCTAAGGGCAAGAAAGAAATGTATAATTCTTGGTTTGTAAAAAAAAAGAAAAGAGGGCTCATTTCCTGACATTAAGGAAATATGAGTTGTGGTTAAAAACAAAGGCTTTGAGCCTGGCTGGTGTGGCTCAGTGGTTGAATATCGACCTATGAACCAGGAAGTCACAGTTTTATTCCCAGTTAGGGCTCTTGCCTAGATTACAGGCTCAATCCCCAATGTGAGGCATGCAGGAAGAAGCCAATCAATGATTCTCTGTCATCATTGATATTTCTATCTCTCTCACCCTTTCTCTCTGAAATCAATAAAAATATATTTTAAAAAAACATTTGAAAAGTAATTAAAACAAAACAAAAAAAACCCCAAAGGATTTGAAATCAGATGGGAATTCAAATTTGAGACCTAAAAATCTGGAAATGATAAGTAGTGACAGGGTCCTTGTGAGGTTTAAACAGTATATTCTTTACATAACAAAATGCCTAGAAGAGTCAGCCTTTAATAAATGTTTTCTATTAATTATTAGTATTTTATAATTATCACATAGTCAGTATAATCCTAAACTGTTGCACTTTGTCATAAATAGT
The DNA here is from genome assembly GCA_011751065.1 of Lasiurus cinereus. Taxonomy (NCBI): domain Eukaryota; kingdom Metazoa; phylum Chordata; class Mammalia; order Chiroptera; family Vespertilionidae; genus Lasiurus; species Lasiurus cinereus. Next base: position 28,792,611 of record JAAGEH010000393.1, on the reverse strand, counting down.
GATTTATTAGTTTGCCCTTAAACAGGTATGTGGTTTATTGAACCTATCTAGGCCAAGAGGTGAAAAAATGAAGCTGTGGAAAATTCAATGGTACGGTCATGCCCCCATAAAATAAAAATATTACATCCTAATAAAACTTGTCTTTCATTACTAGGGGCATGCTTTGAGAATTGGAAAAAGGATTAGCAGAGTTTAGCTCATGTGAGAAAGATTTAGTAAAAACTCAGCTAATAAGGTCTTATATTCAATTATATGTTGCTTCACAAGTCTCTGAAAACTTTCCCCCACATATTACATCACATGATCCTTGTAAGAACATTTGATAGTAACCAGAATGATCTAAAACCTACCTTTAAATGTGGAGGGAACTGACCAAGAGTATGTGATTTACCCGAAGTCACATGGCTAGAAGGAGGTGGAGCAGCAGTGATGACCTAGTCTTCGTCCTCTCGCTGGGTTCTCGTTCACTAGCATCTCCTTTTCTGATAAAAAGGAACTCAATAAATGCATTTGGTTTTCTGACATAAATATTTTATTTTCACATAAGAAATAAAAAAAATTACAGTTTATTAAATTCAGTAAAAAAAAAAATCTAAACTACTATTTTGGAACATAAATATCCTCTAAAGTTAATTCCTCACTTTAGTGTCTTGAGTTGGCTACAGTCCAATCTTAAAATGTTATTCTTCTGATGCGAGGCTGGGATAATCAGACAATGAAGGAGAGCAACAACACAATCTACTTATGGTATTTTCTGGTGCTTAGAGATAAGAGTCACTACAACTCCAAAAGTGTCATATGCTTTGACTTCAGTAAATGTGAAAGGACCCTGCAGAAGGCATTTCTAAGAGATTAACTTGATTTTTCTAAGTGAGAAATGGAACCTCAGATGTAATAAAATTATGGAGGTGTTGATGTTTGTTTTTAATCCAAATCAATAATTTAATCCCCAGATAGCTTTAAGAATCAATATTTTACTTAATACAAAAATCAATTTTTTGGGACAACTACAACCTTTATATGAATAATTTTATCTCCTGAAATACTGTCAAAAAGATAACTTCATAAACTTTAAAAGAAGATATGAATTCTAGGTGAATGGCAAACTGATTCTAAAAACACAAGGCTTCCAGTTTTCTCAAGGCACACAAATGGAAAATTGGTTATAAAGTAGAAAAGGGCTAAATAATTACACCATACTTTGTGTTTCCAACAGTGCCACATTTTTTCCAAGGTTTATATCTATAGCAGTTAAAAATAGAGAATTATGGTCAATATATATAAACAGTAGATAGAGAAAGAAGTACAACGTGGCCATAAAGCATATGTGAGCAAAGAATGAGCTATTGCAGTAAAACATTACAAAAGAAAATGAAGTTAAGATTGCTGCCCTTCAACAAATATACAACCAGATATTTCTCTAACAAATGAGTTTATTCAGTAACAACAAAGAATTGCAGTTGCAGACAAAGGATCGAATGGAGAACCACATGCAAGTCTTGAGAGACAAAGGAAAGGAGATTATTTTATTGAGAAGACGATGTTGAGAGAGTTATCATAAACAGAAAACTTACTGTTGGGGTCAAAACTGAAAGTGGGGCATTAGAGTACCACCCTTTTGGCCTCCTGGTTTCATTTTTTAATGAGATTCCTTGTCATTAAATATTACAAGATGACAGTGTGATAAAAGCTTGAAACTGGAATTTTGCTGACTAAGGTTTAAATCCTGGTTCTATCACTTATATCTTGAGAAAATTACTTAATCTCTTGAACTTCATCTTCCTTGTTTAAAAATGAGACAGTAATTATACTCTCTTAAAGGGTTTTATAAAGATTAAAAACGATAATGCACATAAAATGTTTTTGCAAAACTCCTGTTACATAGCAAATGCTCAATGAAAATTATTATGATTTATACAAAATCACACATAGAATTGCAAAGATTCTGAACATCAGAACGAGAATAAAATCATAGTCCTGAAATAGATAGGTGACAACAATTATTAAGAACCTAAAACTAGGACACTTAGGCAATGTCCTTTAAGTTAAACAACAAAAACAACAATAACAACAAATAAACCTAAAATTAACAACAAGAACAGAAAAAAAAACCAATACTGAGTGAGCAGAATCACCTTTCAATAAATTCTGTCAATTCATCATAACTTAATAATGTGGCTTAAATTTAGAAGGGTTTTTCCTACAGCAATTAAAAATAAAAATTCAAATTTTACTCAAAAGTTTGATAATTTTTAGAACATTTACTTACTGAAGGTCTACAAAACGCCCATAATTTATTCACCGGACATTATTAAATTTATAATACTTTAAATTAAATCCATGCAAAACACTATACCAAAACAGTATTCATTAGAAACCGCATAGGTATAGTATCTAATAAATGTTAACTATCATCCTATTCAGTTTTGTTTCTCTAGAACAGATATGAAAAGTTAGAAGTTAGCCACTTCAAGAATGAAGAGTGGTCCAGAAAATAAACAGCCCTCCTCTGTCACCGATCTCCGCTTGGCACAGAGCTTGGCAACAAATGCTTGACTGAAAATGGATGAAAAGAGAAAGTGGTCCTAATCACACCCACTGAGTAAGCAGCTGCACTCCTACTGCTCTGCCTTGAGCCAACTGCTCATGCTCAGATATGATGAGCCACAGGATTGATCTTTATGCAGGTAAATGAAACAAAAACTCTTTCACTGTCACCCAGACTTCTCCTTGTGACACAGCATCTCTTGCTCCGATTAAAGAAGGCCACGAGGCCACACATTATCTTTTGTTAAATATATAAACAGATAAATGTATGTTAAATAAAGGAAAATATAATGCAGTCAGTCAAGACATTAAAAAACAACAGCTCTGAAATTTATTTTTCCTGGCCATTCTGTCAGCCAGTAATTTGGGTAGTATTTCTGAGGAGAGAAAACAATAACCAAACTGCAATAGTTCCCTCAGTTAACCTAGAAGTTAACATAACTCTGCTCATGGCCCATTTAACTTAATGGCTTGCCTGTCCCAGGGTGCTGTGGACCCCTTATTTATCAATCGTTTAGGAAGAAGTCAATCCCAAACTCTCAGTCCCCAAATAAAAAGATAAAATGTTAGAAAAGATGACTATACTGAATTACAGAATCAAAGGGGTAAACCTGATTAGGTCATCTGTATGACATCCAGAATGATAATGAAGTTAGGGATTTAACATCTTGGAAAGGGTGAGAGGTGCTTTTCAGCACTAAACAAAGCAAAACTGAAGCTACCGGTGACTGCAGCTTGCTTTGTAGATTTACACCAAAGCACGTATTTTCCTGGGCAATATGCACAAAAGACCACCGCGCTTTGTGATGTAAAAATATTACCTACCTAGATTTGAGGTGGATGCTATAAGCCAAGTTCTTTTTGTCTAAAATGCAATAGGAAAAGGCTATACTTTCCAACAATAAAAAAGGAATTATACTTTGGTGAGGGAATAGTAAAGGTTTCCAGCACTTTCACAGGCCAACCAAATGTCTTCCTCTGCCATGTAAATGCAGTGAAAAGATATCTGCATTAAATGACAGGATTTATAGTCAGCAGAAAAAGCGAAACCACATAAAGATCATTTTTGCATTACAATTTGGTTTTCTCTACTGGTATATATTTTAAGAATATAGGTGTCTTTTACTAATGAAGTACATCAAAGCATATTATGTTCTACATTTTGTGAGAAGTAGGAAATTTATAAATGGTATTCACATTTAATTAGTAGTCACTTCTTCTTCATAAGCATATTTACTCGGATCTCTTGTTCCTACGGCAACCCAGTGAGTACTACAGCTACAAGAACAGCCTAGACTAACTTAAAAAAGGATAGAGATCAATGAGCAACCTCAATATTAAGACTATAATGCAAAAGACCAAGCAATAAGATTGGTGAGAGGAGCATTATAAAGAAGCTTCAAATAAGAATCTCTTATTTCAAGCAGCCTATTTATAGCAGCACAGATTTTATTTGCAAGAGTGCCTATAGTATACAGCGAATGTGAGAGGTGACTCATTTAGTGCTAAGTTCTGCTTAATTGGCTCTCCAGTCAGGTACAGTATTGCACATGCACATACATATATACATACATGTATTATAATCATCTAATACACCTATTAACGGGCTATATAAACAGTATTACAAGCAGTTGTTCTCATGGATGTGGCCCTTAACTACTGCACTTGTTTAAAAACAGAGAGTCTTTAAAAATTTATCTAGATATGAGATAATGTCGTCAAACATTTAGTGAAAAATGGTTCTTAAATATCAGTGTTTATACTATTTTAAGGGTAATTTACTATCTGCTCTTTATTCCAGTTTCATTACTCAACTCTCACCAAAGGGTTGAATTGAAAATAAATAACAAGAGCATTGTTAAGGGAACCAGAACAAAAATAATCGGTAATAAAGGAGCGACTTTTGCAATATTCCCTTAACTTCTGTTTACCACGTAGAGTTCTTAATTTAGGGAGATCCAGGTATAAGGAATTTAGGCTTAAACTTACTTTATTTTTTTTACAAAAAGTTATATAACTTCACATTACCTATAAGAAATAAATTAAAAATAATTATGCATTATTTACACTTAACATAATAAGACATAAAAAATAAACTTCTTATAGATAAATTAATTTTGTTTTGTATGTTACGGATGGTTGGCAAATATTACTGCACATTATTTGTCCTAAAATCTCTTTATGTCTTAAGACAATCTGTGGAAGATAAATTGAATATGGAGAAGGATAAATTAGAAATTATATAATCCTTGTTATCAAACCATGCTTAGGAAAAGTGACAGGCTCTCTTCAGAGCTGGGCAGTTCATCCTTGCTACAGCATGAGGCAGTAGCATCATTATCAAGCCTCCAAATTATCTTGCTTGGTGGCAAAAAGTAAAATGACGCATTGTGACCTTTCCACATTGCTTCATTAACTCTAACTTGCCAGCAACAAGTACAAATTCGAAGCTTTCTGCAGCCCCTCTAATATAACTGATTAAAAGAAGTAGCTGCTCGGCAGCTGTTCAGGAGACTGGGTACCACTCACGTGCTAAATGACGGTAATTCAGTGTGTGACAAAAAACGTCTGCTGTACATTCACTAATATTCAGTCCTGTTTAGCCAGGGCATTTCAAATGTGTTCCTTTTTAGATCTAGAGGGAAAGTTACAGATGTAAAACTTTGTATGCCTTCTCCAGAATCCTTATGAAATTATTTGAAATGCCTCTATAAATAAAAAAGTATTATTTTATAAAGGTAAATCTGTGCAAATATTAATGGTCAACCAATTCTGTTGCCTCAAATCCAGTTCTATAATATCAAGTCCCTTTTAAACATACTCATTTCTACCTGTAATTTTCCTTTGTGAAAATGCACCTTTACCAGCAACTATTGTCTATGCAGTGAATTAATTACACTCAACAATTAAGTTGCCAGGCATTTCTTTCCAAGATAATCTAGGAATTTGATTTCAGCATTTCTATAGGTATTTTTGTGCCTGTATGGAGAGTATTTTAATGCCAAAGAACACTGCAACTTAAATGCCATTCCCTGAGTTTTATGAAAAAGCAATATAGGAGGAAATAGGGCAAACATCAACAACAAAGAACCTCGATTTTGCCTCAAACAATAAATGCAAATAAAAGAACTAAACTAGAGGTGGGGGAAGGGTGCACATTGTGGTCTGAGTATTCCTTGCTGAAAATGCTCACCAGCATATTTAAAGCAAAAATAATCTACTATCTTAAAGCAAAAAAATCATGATCGGCCATCAGTGAATCCTCTTCGCTCAGCTTCCCAGGTAGAATTAAAACGCAGTCCCAGAGGCACCGGGACATGAAAACTGAACCCTCTTGCCACAGATAATCAGCACAGAAGAGCAGCTAACTTCCTAAATAACCACAATTAAATTTCACACACTCTTTTCTCCCTTCCTGGATTTCAAACGTGGGGTTATTTATTAGAGAGAAAAAATTGGATGCTGCGTCCGCAGAAGGCAGCCAGGCACTCCTAACCTAATTAGCATTAGCCACCTCTGAAAATAAATCCCCTGAATCCTGCAGCTCAAAAGTCACTCCCCACCCCCATAGGGCTCCATACACACCAGCACCTGAGCAGAATCGAGCAGGCCAATGGATAATAACCTTCCACCCTGACCCTAGCAAATAGCACTAAAGAGGCATTTGCCATCAACTTGCAGGAAATCAGGTTTTTTAAAAAACAAAAAATAAAAAACAAAAAAAAAACAGGGGCAGGGTGGGGCGGGGGTAGGGAGGAAGGGGAGTATGTGTGAGTGTGTGTGTGTGTGTGATGCAAGTGATTTGCTTTGTCTGTATTTAAACTTAATGCCCACAGCACCACAAAATACTGCCCAGAAGCTGCCCTAGCCCGAGGCCTCAAACAGAAGGCTCAGAAAAGAATGGAGATTTGCAGATCCGATAATGAGCCAGTTAATGACATAAATGATACCTCAAGAACCTCACTAAACCATCCAGGTCCTACAATTTAATCTGTAATAAATACTCCTGCATCATTGCGAGATGGCTGCTCATAATGGCAAATGAAATATGCTGGTATGATAGGTACAATAAATCTGGATTTTCCTATGGTTCCCTCAGGCTAGAACAATATGTAACCACAGTGAGCACTGTCAGGATGAGCAGATCTCAAAGCCATCATAAAATCTAAATGGGGACTAATTAGGAGGCCCTTCCCTTCCAGAGTTACTATTTCTATTGACATTTTCCATGCATGAGCCCCTCCATAACATCATAAGTCACCAAGATAAGAACTCCCTAGATTATAGGGAAAAAGCTTTAATGGAGAAGTTGAACTCAAAGGCGATACATAAATTTTCCTTTTGATACTATGGGAAGTCTGTGTGCAGTACTTTCTTTACAAACTTTCAAGCCATCAGCAGGGTACTTTTTAATCCCTCTGCAGCTTTGCCAAGGCCTGGCTGGCTGGGTCTCTCTCTGCATTGGGAGCCTGAGTGTCAGGTGGTGCCCAGGGGAGGGCACTAAAGGAGAGTGGTCTGCTTATAAAACTGATGGCTGAGGGAAGGGACACTTCCCATGCTGATTTCTGGTTCAAGGGCTTCTTGGTTTGAAGGCTGGGAATTTTCCTAAAGGTCACTAAAGATTAGGCTTTCCCAAGGCCCTTCCAGTCAGGAATGGAACAGATTTCTTAAAATGGGCCCTTTCAATGCAGAAAAGTGAATTAATGCTTGTGATGTCAGGAATCCACAGGTTTTTGAGAAACAGAGAGATGGAGTACCATTGTGCTTGGCAGGGGCTGGTGTTATGACCAGAGTTCGGGGTTCCCAATAATCCACCACTAAGGAGCCTTTTCCGATGCAAAAGCAAAGTGTCTTTATTCAAACCCAGGTTTGGCTCTCAGCCTCTTTCTGGCGCAGCAGCAAGGCGAGAGAGTGAGCCGGGCAGGAACAATGAGTTTTATGGGGTAGGATAATTAGGGGCTTAGGAAAGTGATGAGGGTTACATAGATTGGTCACTTGAATTGGGGTCTTTCTGTGGTTAAGCCTAATTAGGACCTTCGCTGTGTTCCTGGAGCTTCATTGGTCCTTTTGGGTGGGGGTCGGGGAAGTTAAGACATTGCTGTGGCCACTCCCAGAAAAGGGAGGGGGGCTTAGGCAGGGGTCCCAGCCCTATAGGACAAGATGGAGGGGAGTTCATTTCCTTTCACTGGGAGTGAGAGAACCAGGCCCCCTGAGCTGGAAAGGTGCTGGAGAAAAACCCAGGCATTAATTTCAGATGAGCTTTCTCTTTGTCTACCAAGAATATGACAAATTACTTAACTTTTCTAAGAAACAAAATCCTCCATTAAAACAGAAATAAAGATCACACAGGGATATTGGAAGGGTTGAAATATATGTGTGGATACTTTTTAAAATAGCTACAAATATGATTACTTACACAACTAATTATTTCATTTTAAAGGAATAAAATTAGGATAATACCATGGAAAGGGCATGTTCAACCCTATGTTCTCTTCTCAAACTTCGTTTTATGCCAGAGGAAAAACCAAATGTTGTTTGGGGTGAGTTGTTAAATGATCTTGTAAAATGTAAGTTCAATATTAAAGAGGCATAGTTCTGTTCTTAGTTTAATTACCTGCAAGTGTTATCTGATTTTTGTATTTGTTAAAGCATTTTTGGTTACCAAATGCAAAGCTGAGTACTGAGAGCAGGCCGAGGCACTGCCACTGAATTATTTCTCAGCAAGGCAGCCCCATGAGCAATTTCCTAACACTCAGGAGTCTACCTGGCCTTGAAAATTTTCTTCCTTTTCTTTTTTTCTTCTTTAAATTTTTTCCCCCTCTCTACACACCAATGAAGAACAAGCTTTACTATTTTCCAAACACAGTAAGATAATTTGAAATTTCAATGGGCTCCTGCCTCTATCCATGCTCATAAAATTTCTAGTGGCTTTTTCTTGATCCTCAACCCAGGGACCAAATATAACACACCCAACAATAAGACAATGACCACAAATACTTAGTCATTAATTTTACAAGATATTATTCCAAGACAAAGGCCTTTGAAACCTGAAAGCTGGACAAAGGAATCCATACTCTGAGTAATAGGAGAATTGGAGGGGCCAAAGGAAGGGAAGAGGGTGAAATAAGAAACCTCCAACCTCCAATAATCAAGTACCTCCATTGACAGCACTAAAAAGCCTCCTGGGAGTCATTACCCAATAGGCCACCCACAAATTGTGCAGTGACATTACTGCCCACCCCCCCTCTGATTTATCTACTGGAAGAGACACCTTTACTCCCTGACCCAAGGCACTCTTAAAACCCTATGAATAAGGACAGGACCTGGATACTTAGTTACCTTCACTGTAGTATGGTGTTACCATGAAGGAAAATAGTCCATAGCTATCCAAAGATGAACCAGCTGGAAATCTCCCACAGAGGTTGGTTAGAGTCTAGGAACGTCACAACTATAATGCTTTCTTCAGAAACATGCATGAGAAAGTCCCTTGGAGTAAAACTTAAACCAACTTCACTGACCAAGGCAACCTATAATTCAGAATCTTCCTTCCATAAAAACAAAGTGCTTTCACTCTATCCTCATTGAACCTAGGGTTTAAAAATTCCCTGATGTCATGTGACGTGGGTGCACCAAAGTAATCTACTGAGAGTGCAGGTGCCAATGTACCTAAGTGTTGATTAAACACATTCACCGGAATATCACAGGTAACTTTAAAGCCTACACATCATCACATTGCCACTTCTATATATTTCCAAACTCGTTTAGTTAGTTTTTACATTTGAATTGTATCTCATTCAATAGTCATTAAACCATGGAACTAATCATCAAACCAGAAACACGGGATCAGACTCATCTTCTCTCCTTTCTTCATCCTCATACACAAACAATAACAAATCCTTATGAATACCTTTCAGTCACATAGACTGAATTATGCCATGGTAATGAATGACATCAAAATCTCATTTCTCATTCCCCCCAAAATCTTTTGCATTAGACCTTCTTGTGAAGGTTCAGTATTCTACTCATCTTTGCTCTTATGAGGTCTTGGTCTATACATGTGTTTCCAAAAACACAGATCCTGAACAATGGCTGGTCACACAGAGTTTCTCCCATGTTTGGACCTAGAACTTACATATGTCCTTCCTATTCACAGTCTATTGGCCAGAACTAATCACATGGCACCACCCAAAGCAAGGGACCCGAGAAATGCAGTTTTACATGAGCTCCAAATAAAAGATGAACATGTTACCCTCCCATCTAAAACATATTATTATCTTGCACTTAGCTTACAGTACCTCAGTGTTTCTCATGATCTACAGAATGCAATCTATTGTCCACAGTCCTCTGCATCATGCTCTTGCCTCTTCATTCAGTGATGTGGCTCATGCAGATGAGGATTTGCCTGACATGCTCTTCCTCCTTCTGCATGTAGTTAACATGCAATGATGCTCAGAATAGACTGTGGGCCTCACATTCCCCAGAAGGCATCACTGATCTTCAGGTTAAGCCGTGCATTGATGTTGGCCCCCCGAGCCCCACCAAGTTCTTAGCACTTATCACATTACAGCAAATTATTTTTTATATAGCTGTCAAACTCCAAACCCTGAATGTTAAGTTCCTCAAAGGCAGATAAATGTACTCTTAGCTTGTATTCCTAGCACGCTGCAGTGACTGACATACAGTAGACTTTTATAAATATTTGTAGAATTCAGTTATTATTTATATTTTACTACCGTATTTGAAATCTGAATATCATGTTTAATATTTAGAGACGTTAAAAACAGTAACAGGCACAATAGAATTGTGTGGTTTAAGTTAGAGGAAAGGGGTTGATTTTCTTACTAATTGAAGAACAATAGGTAAATATTAGCTAATGTAGTTCTTTCTTTGCAGTAGTCTTTCTACTGAAATCTAGTTTTGGGATAGGTACAATGCCTGATCTCAGTTCAGCTCCCTGTCCTTAACCTTCCCTTGAAATATATTGGCTGTGTAGTATATTTTCATAGTAGTGTGTTTTGGAAAAGAATTTTTGAGCTACAAACAAATTGCTAGGCTCAAAAAGTACTCTATGGCCCTGGCTGGTGTGGCTCAGTTGGTTGGAATGTTATCTCAGACCAGTGGTCAGCAAATTTATTAGTCAACCAGACCCAAATATCAACAGTACAACGATTGAAATTTCTTTTGAGAGCCAAATTTTTTAAACTTAAACTTCTTCTAATCCCACTTCTTCAAAATAGACTTGCCCAGGCTGTGGTATTTTGTGGAAGAGCCACACTCAAGAGGCCAAAGAGCCACATGTAACTCATGAGCCACGGTTTGCCAACTACTACCATAGACCATTAGCTGCTGGTGTGATTCTTAGTTAGAGCACATACTCAGGTTGTGGGTTCAATTCCCAGGTGGGCTCATGCAGAAGGTTTTTCTCTCACATCTCTCTCTCTTTCTCAGCAATTAAAATTTTTGTAAAGTACTTTATGAAGTACTGTATTAAACTTTAATCTAGATATGAAAATCTAGAAACAATATGTGAACAAGCAAGTGAACTCACTGTAAAATCAACCCAAGGATATGCAAAAGCTACATGCTCATGCAAACCAAGTTATCAATATTACAAAGCAACTAAATAAAGACCACTGGGTCTTTTAAGTTAAAGTCATCATCTTTGTGTTTATAAATGGTTGATATATATTATTGATCTATGTATTTGTGAAATCAATCTTTACTTACTGGACAATTGAATGTATAATAGAGGTATTCAAACATATTAATAATTTGTAAAAAATGAGATTAATAAATTTATTTTCAGGGGGCCTCAGTTACATTTTTGATATAATGAGGTGGTTAAAATAGATGACTTAATATCTTAGGAGTTTGTAAATAAGGGTACATAGGCATGAGGATATAATATAATGGATTGGTCAGATTGCAGATTTGGGAAAATCAGTAAAAAACTTCATAGATTTAAAAAATATATTCATAAAGGATTAGGAGACAGGTTAAAAATTACAATAGCTAATTTTTATTGAAATGAACTAGTATGACTATATACTAGTTATGAGTCTGAACACTTCAGATGTACAATTTCATTTAATCTATACAACAATATTGTAAAGTGAATATTAATAGTATCCCTACTTTAGAGATGAGAAAACTGAGTTTTAGAAAAGTTAAGTAATTTATCTTGGGTCATGAAGTTAGCAAGTGGAAGTACCTAATTGGGAAGTAGGCAGTCTTCCACTAGTGTCCATGTTATTAATCAACTTAATATTTTCTCCTATTTAGTGTTTTGTTACTTTTCCTTCTGATTGCCCACTCCCCCAAATAGGCTTATTGATTTTTCTCTCTAGCCATCTCATGATATTGATTTACAAATACTTACGATCTTTCAATTGATAAAATGGCCTATTTGATGTACTATAGTTATTTATTTTATTTACTTATTTATTTAAACGGACCCCATCAAAAGTGAGTAGGAATTAGCACTTAACCCTAAATTAATCTTGCTTTGTTTTGTTTTTTTCCTGAGTATTAAATTTTTGTTCCCCACCTGGGTCAAATTTCTATAATTTCAGTTGCAAGTTAATTTTTTTTCTTAAATGGCTTACAGTATCTTATCCTAATGATAGCTATCAGGCCTGCTGAATATGGCCTTCTGATGATTAACCTTTGGGATGCCTAAGGTCATCCTGATAGAAGGTTTAGCACTTTACTATGCAAATCTGATAATCTGTGATATCCAAGTGGATAATCATCACTTCTCAAAATTAATGACTCACATGAAAAAAATTTTTAAAGTGCTACATCTCTCCTCTTTGGGATTGATTGTCATTAATGGTTGGGATTGACTGTCATATATATTAGACTTCTAGCAAAGAGAGCATAAGAACAGACTTTTAAAATCTACTACTTATAAGAATCAGCCAAAATGGTGACTAGGAAGAAAAATAAGCATTGATGATGTATTAGCAAATAATGATTAGGTAATGCTTCTATATTAAACAATTCTAAATTTTTAATGGCTTAACAGTACTTTATTTCTCAATCATACTCTATGTCTAACACAGCTTTGTTTCTATAACTAGTGGTGGGAGAGCACCCTGTTCAATGATTGAGACTGACAGGCTGATAGTCACTGTCTTCACCCACAGGTGACTCATCTCAACATAGGCTTCCACAAAAGACATGTAAAGGAAAAAAACATGTTCAGTGCTATACTGGCTCTTAGGCTTTTGCCTGTACGTGATACCAATCACTTTCTTACTCAATTCCTTTGTTAAAATAAGTCACTTAGAGAAACCTAAATTCCAAGGAAGCAGTTTAGAGAAAGTGTAATTTCACCATGGCACTGGAGGGAAGGGAATTGGAAATATTTGGTGAGCAGTTGTCATGACTACTAGGGTATAGAAGTTAGTTCTTAAGTATATGAATGATCTATCAAACTTCTAAAAAGTTCTAACTGATATAAAATGAAGGAGACTTTTGTATAACACAGAACTTCTGTTCAGGACAAGTTAGAGAATTATTTCAGAAACCAACTAAGATGCCTTAATTTCAAGGGACTAAAACGGCAGTTATGGGAATGCCATGAAAGAGATGAGAATTGAACAATTTTAGCTGGCAAATGAATATACTATATTTTGAGAAAAACATATTCTTTTTATTAGCTATTTCTTGAGAAGTCTCATCTTTCTATTGATGCACTTTATACATCTTTTATGTAGAACAATAATGTAAAATAGCTCTTTAAAAAAAGACTTGAAAAGGTAAAAAATAGAATTTTACCTGCTACCTTTAATATATATTAAAAATATATTTATACCCGCTACTTTTCATATACTTCTGTGTTAAGTACAAAATCTCATTGTATTTAAATTAGTATATTTCTTGTTGTTAATGTTAATTTTGTGCTTCAAATTTGATTAGGCTCTGACAAACTTTTAAAACTTTTCATGATATTGAAGAAAAAAAGGCATCTATTGAAAAGTTTAAAATAAGAAACAAATACTATTTTAAATGGGCCAATGGGGGCACCATTGAAAAAACACCCATTATTCCCCCCAATTCAAAATATAGTTTTTCTTTTTCTGTTTGTGATTCTAATAGAGATTTTTTTTAAAAAAAATGAGTATCATAGTAATTAGTCTGTGTAAAACATTGACTAGTTGTATTAGTCAGGATAGGCTAAATAAGCCAAAAAAATACCAAGGACTTTGCACAGTAGTTGTTTTTAATTCTTGTTGTGTGTCAAAGGAAGACTAGCAAGGGCAAGGGGCAGGCTCTTCTGTGCAGAATCACCCAGGTATCCCAGCCAATGGAGCCTTCAACATCTAGACCAAATATTCCCAGTGATTATGGAAAGGGAGGAGGACAAAGGAGCTGTGGAAGAGCTGTTCAGTGTCTCCACCCACAGGTGACCCAGCTAATTTTCCAGCATTGGTCCTGGACCTGCTTAACTGGGAACCAGACTATGAAATGTGATTTAATGCACTTTTTTTTTTGCCACACCATCCAATATTTAAAATGAATTATGTGTTCCATCTACCTGATTTCTACTTGACCTGGACATTCTGGAAGAAAATAAATATTTTCCAAAAATCAAGGCTTGCTTTACTTCTTTATACCAATTACTAAATTCAAGTAGATTTATTATCTGTTTTGCTAAACCATGTGGAGATGTAACAACAGTATATTTCAGACCAGAAATGGGATTTGGGGGTAAAGGCAAATCAATTGTTTGAAAAACATCACATTCTGGGATCCTCACACAGATGGTCCTTGTGTAGTCACTGCCCAAAGAATTATCTTCTGGAATGTTCCTAGAGACAGACTGATTCACCCTATGGCTAGTTCTAAGAAAGGAAGAAATGTAAAAAATAAAAGATTAAGTTTTTTTCTTTGTTTTTCTCATTTCTATTTACATAATTTCTTTTCCATTCAGCCCATCACTGACTGCTCAAATACAGACTGGCCCTTTATAGCCTTCAGTTACCCAGGACCTACCACTCAACCCAATGCTTTGCTGGTAATAATACCATCCGATTTCCCATTTTCTTTCTTTCCCAAATAAAACATAGTACCTTTTTACCTATTGTCAAAGTTGATCACTATAAATATTAGCAAATATGATGTGTTGATTTTAATTGGTATCAATGGCTCAATATTTAATTCCTTGAAGAAGTATGTTATTTAAAAACTTCTATGTCTGTTAGTCCCATCTGACTTTTGGCAATTGTTATGCTTATAGCTTCTTAATACTGATCTTTATCAGACGTAGTGCATATGCAGATTGATATTCAATTTAGGATTTAGCCTAAGAATTTTGGGGTCCTTAGGTACATTTCTGGAAGTTTTTCTTTAAGGAGCTCCTCTTTTTCAGTACTATGCCCTCCAAATTCAGCTGTATCTTCTTCTTGGGCTTCTATGTCTGTCTTCTCAAATCTGTAAACCTGAGTCTGTTCTATCCTTGCAGAAAGCCAAGTTGATCATAGACTTTTCCTTATTTGTTTCTCTGTCAGGATCACATTCTCTTTCTTCCCACAATCCAATGGTTGAAAACAACTATTTAATATATTTAGGGTAGTTTTCTAATTATCTGGTTATGTTTTATACAAAGCAAGTCACATATCATTTACTAGTTCATGGATGAAAGTGTAGCTTCTATCCCTGGATATTGAAAAAGCTTATTTATACAGCAATGTATTTCATGAACAGAAGTACACGAATTTCTTGCTGAGAAATAAAGTTTTAAGAAATTGGATCTGAAGGAAACGATCCATACCATTATGATTAATCTATGCTTATGACTACCCAGGCATGATGGAAATATTTCTTAGGAGGGAGTTTTATGAGACTTTGTTTTAAAAGGGGTCTATACAAATACAGTAGTGGTGACAAGGAAGAGTAACTATTTCTATTTGGAGAAGGATTAGAGAAAGTTTCACAAAAGAAAGGAAGAAATTTGAGCCAAATTGAAGGATAAAATATGAAACGTTAAGGGAGGCTGCTTTCCAAGCAGAAGAACCATGTAGAAAGACGTCTACACTAATAAAAAGAAAACATGCAAATTAACCATCACTCTGCTGCACCCACAAGCCAATCAGAGCAAGTATGCAAATTAACCCATCAAAGATGATGGGTAAATTTGCATACGCAGGCAGGGCAGGCAGTCCCATGGCTGCCCCTGGAGGTTTAGGGGGAGGCGCAAGAGGAGGGTAGGGGAGGCAGTGCCCTATGCTGCTTGCAAGGTATCAGTCCATCTGCCTCAGAAGGCATGGTGGGCAGCACCAGACACCTCCTGTGGGGTCCAGATCTATCGCAGGCTCTGGGAGGGGCAGTGGGTCCACCTAGCCATGACCACGGGGCCCTGTGAACATCACACTCCTCCCCCACCCCAGGAGGGGAGGCCAGCTGCCTAGCCATGCCCAGGGGCCAGCACCATTCATGACTGCCCTGGGAGGTGCGGCCAGGCCACCTAGCTACTCCTATGGGGCCCCAGGAACATCGCTGCCCAGGGGAGGCATAGCTGTCAGCCCATGCGGCCTTGGGAACATCGCAGGCATGTGGTTGCTGAGACCCAGACCGAGCCACTGGCCACAGATTCACAGCTTCATGGAGACTGACTCTACCAGGCTGCCCGGAGGCCATGTGGCTAGGCCACAGGGTGCCCATTCAAGATGTGACACAGAGAGGAGGTGCAGGAGGAAATCCAGAGAATAGGATATGGGGGTTCAAGACTCACTTCCTTTGGGCTTTGTCCTTCTTGGTCTTGGTTCTTTTCTTTGGGGCCTTGAGCTCAAGCACTACAGGAGAGAGGGATGGATCAAGGCCGGATGTGGAAGAAGAGGCAAGAGGCCTGACTGCAGGGTTGCCTGAGGGGCTGCTCCAGGGCGAGTGCCACAGCTTTGGCAAAGTGGCTGCCCAGGAGGTGGGTGTTCCAAGAGGCGCCGAGCAGAGCCTCACCATCCCTCTATGAGGACACCCCACACAGGCGCTGCCTTCGCCAGCAGACTCTAGGCGACATCTGCAAATGCTACTGCAACCTGAGGTGGGGGTTGAGGAGCAGTGCCACCTCAGTGGAGGGGTGCTGCACATTAGGGTACGGGACTGAATGACATGATTCAGACAAGCTCCCAGTGCTAACCGGTCTCGCCCAGGCGGCCTTCACATTTCAGAGGCAGCGACTCCTGCTGCCACCTTGACCCAAAAGCAAGCCCGTGCTGCCCTGCCCCATGGCAGAGCATGCCTTAGAGTTGAGTGTGAAGCCTTCCACCTGCTCCAGAGAAAGGGGGGGCAGTAAAGAATGGGGGCAGGAGACTGGGGAGAGGAAAGAATGTGGAGCACCTGCAATGAAGAGGTGCTTAAGAAAGAGGCTCAGAAGCCTGATGAGAAGGTTTGTCCTGTTTGCCCTCCAGCTGTCTCTTAGGAAGGGCAGAGACCATGGCTCCTGTGTGCTGAGTCACGTTTCACAGCCAACTGGAATTGGTCTCAGTCTCCTGGTCTGTAAAATGGATTAAGCATGTCCCAGTGCCTTCACTGAGCTTTGATGGCCAATTGAGATACTATATAAGGAAAGTGAGGGAAGAAGTGAGAAAGAAAAGGAAAGGCGAACAACACAAAAGAAAGACTGGAAGGAACCTGTAAACCCATTGTCACTTAAACAGGAAATATAGTCAATAGTGTTGTAATGATGGTATGATGCCAAGTAGGTACTGGAAATATTGGGGAACACTTTGTAAAGTATATGATTGTCTAACCACTATTCTGTAACTAATTTAAAACCTGAAACCAATACAAAATAATATTAAATGTAAAGAAATGAAAATTGGTGTGAAATTTTTATAAATTTCAAAGTTTAAATAAAGGCTGTAAAGGAAGGAAGGGGGAGAATAAAAATCATGTTTTTCATTTTACCACTTTTCAGCATATGAAAAAGACAGTTGTCTTTATATGGTGCTTTTATACTTTTCTAAGTCATTATCTCATTTTAATTTCAGGCACCTTAAAGACAAGATAATTATTCCCTCTACTATTCAAAGAAAGGAAATCTTGGTGTCTGGTCCCAATGATTCAATCATCAAACCTTTATTATAAAGCAGGGTTAGTAAAATTTTCTGTGAAAGGTCATATCTATACTAATAAAAGTCCTTGGGGGTGATCAGGCCAGCAGAGGAGCAGTTAGGTGTCAATCAGGCTGGCAAGGGAGTCATTAGGGGGCATCAGGCAGGCAGCTGAGCAGATAGGAGCCAGCATTCCCAGATTGTGAGAGGGATGTCTGACTGCAGTTGGACATCCCCCAAGAGGTCCCAGACTGGAGAGGGTGTAGGCTGGGCTGAGGGACTCTCTCCCCAGTGCATGAATTTCATGCACCGAGCCTCTAGTCTATAATAATAAAAGCATAATATGCTAATTAGATCAGACTTTTTTCCTAATGAAGTAAGGGATTTCAGCCACCAAATGGAGGTAGCTGCCAGCAGCTGCTAAAAAGGGATCCAGGCAGCTGGCCCACAGCTGCAAAGGCCTTCTCTTGCATGAATTTCAGGAAGTGGGCCTCTATAGGAGAGATATAAAATGGAATGGCTTGAACATATGAATTTGGGGAGAATGAAGTTTAGGTTAGAGATATAAGCAAGGAGAGCCCTGATTGTACCGTACACTGATAAGTTTAGACTATCTAGTAATTGAAAGGGAGGCTTTAAAAGGGGGAAGTTATGTGTTAAACTAGGTAGAACACAGAATTCTGTCAGAGCAGGAAGTACATTAGTTAGAATCTTGGTTGGAGACAAAGTAGTTTTTTTTTCCCCCTTCTTCTCAAAATGCAGGTAGCATACTCCCATTAGTGATGCTTTAAAATCAGTTTTGCCTTTATTTTTTATTTTTTAAATATATTTTATTGATTTTTTACAGAAAGGAAGGGAGAAGGATAGAGAGCTAGAAACATCAATGAGAGAGAAACATCGATCAGCTGCCTCCTACATGCCCACCACTGGGGATGCGCCTGCAACCAAGGTACATGCCCTTGACTGGAATTGAATCTGGGACCCTTCAGTCCGCAGGCTGACCCTCTGTCCACTGAGCCAAACCAGTTTCGGCACATTTTTGCCTTTAAAAGTGGGATAGACTAGAAGACCTTAGTGTGCATCACATATTAAGAGAAATAATTTTTTAAAACTTTTATTTCAGGAATATATTTCATTTTAATTATTATGTATGTGTATAATGACACATAATGTAAATGCATTTCTTCATTGTGATAAGAAAACAAATTGAAAGCCACTCCTAAAGTGAAGTATATCAACTGTCTAGGTTAAAGACTATTTGGATTTAGCCAAAACATTAACAAATGGAATACATAGACATGATAATGAAAATGTAGAACCTACACAATTTAGAGTTTAGTCAGTTGTATGGTTTGAGGGTCACAGAAGAATGTAGGATGGCATCTTTAATTGTTTAGCTTATACAATTAGATGCTTGGTAATAACTTTAGCCAAGAAGATGTATAAGTTTTGGAAAAAGCAATATCACTTCAGACAAAGAAAAACTAAAAAGGCACCAAGGGTAGTTAGGAAAGGACCAAAATATGCCTACATTTTATTCAACATAAAGTGTCAGTGAATAGATATACCAACTAAAGCAACAACCTAAATGAAATCAGACATTTTCTTCTCAATACATTCTTTCTTTTTTTTTCTGTGTCTTAAAGAAATGTATTTAATGATGAAGTAAAGCCTATTGGATGAGTTTGATACAATATAGAAATATAGGAAGGTAGAAGAACTGTACATTATATGTAATACATGAGAGCTTAAGTCCTTGATGACATTTATCTTCACTTGTGAGAGGAGATTTAATAAAGTAATTTATGAGGTCCCTTCTCACTCATGAAAAGAAATGTCATAAAAGACCTATTCCTTCATAGATTGTCCATATATTGAATATTAATCTTTATATTTCTAACTCAGTATGGCATGTTAAACTTTCAGTGGTCCTACTTTAGAGCAAAACAAATGTAGATGCCAAGAAAATCTTAAATTTGTGGGACAGAAGAATTTCAAGACTGGTAGATATTTATGAGTCCCTCAAATTTAAATACGTATTTAGTTTCAGAAAAGAACTAGCCTTGGAAAATAAGCCAAACATCATTTTGGAAGGCTAAATTATGAAGTCACGTATGACGTCTGTTCAGATGATGAGATGACATTTTACATGGATCAGGTTTACTTCCCAATTACAACTCTCAGATAAAAAGTAATAGGTTGGTGACACGATGCAAATGTACTGTTAGAAAAGCAACTCAATTAATAAAATCTATTGTGTGTAGTATAAATATAAATTTCAACTACTCAACAGATATGTATTTTTAAAATACATATGTTTATAAATCGGATTCACAAAAACAACAAAGAAAATAGAAAATCCAGTATGCTAATTGTAGCTCAATCTATTAATTTTAAAGTCAATGATAATGACAACAAATTTAAATATTAAAGTCTTTTTCATTTTAGTTAGATATTTTAGCTGCTCCTAAAACATTGACAATTTTTTCCCTTTGCCTTTCATGCTTATCTGCACTTGGGAAGGGAGATGTCTTGTCCAATAAATTTTCAGGTACATCTTCAGTTACTTGAGACACGAGCAAAATGATGTAATGCAAAGCAAATATGAAATGACTTCAGAAATTGACACAAATTCCTACAATTGACACAAAGTGACAGGTCTTTTCAATGGAAAATTCTACTGACATTGTATTGCGTTATCTTCCTTAAAGAAGAGCTGCAGTTCCAGCAGTGTAGGTACAGGGAAGGGAATTTTAGGGAAATGGACAAAAGAACATGACATACTTTGATAAATGGTCATTGTAATAGGCCCATTAGATCATGAATATTTTTGTTGTCGGTAAAGATTCTAATTCAGAAATTTCATTTTTATTTTGAAAATTCTAAACTGCTCTCATATTTGAAAATAAGGATTCCAAAAGTTTGATTCATTTCAACCTTGTCAATCAGGAATTTTTCTAAGAATAGACTATGATCCTTGGGGGTTGTAGACTTTTGAAACTCTACAATTGAGAAACATTTATTTTAGGTAAAAGTGACACAACAATTAGCAGAGGCAATATATGAGCTTCCACTTCTTGAATGTGTCTTGGTCTCTCTGTTTAAAGTATAAGGTCATGTCTGATTGGTGAGTACAATATATGAGAGTCATATATGTAGCAGGTACTCAAAGTATTTTAAATTGTATGATAGCTTTTAGCTACTAATTTTGTAAAGAAAAATCTGAAAGGTGTAAAGTTATATAAAGGTAAAAATTAGAGACTCCCTTCTTTGGCTTATAATTTTTACAGGAGTTACTATTAACATACCAGTTATTAACAATGGATTGCCTTTGGCTTTTAAGAATTTATTTGAGACACAGAGTGAAAAAGTCTATTATTTTCTTAGTTTTTAAAAATATGTGTTTTTTTTATTGATTTTAGAGAAAAAGGGAGAGGGGGAGTGTGAGGGAGAGAGAAACATCAACTGCTGCCTCCAGATTGATGTGCATCTCAACCAGTGATCAAGCCCACAACCTGAGCATGTTCCCTGACCAAAAATCAAAAGTGACCCTTCAGTGCACTGGATGACAGTCAATGAACTGAGCCACATCAGCCAGCGTTCTTAGTTTTGTTTTTAATATCTGTTTCAGCATAGAGTTAATTAGTGTACTAATATATCTAATTGTAGAAATAAATTATTTTCTCTTTTCATATGCATTGCTAAGATCTTGGGATAGAAAAAAATCATGAGTGAAAGTGAAAAAAAGAATAACTCCAAAAGGGAAGTGAATTTGTTTAATATATATATATATATATATATATATATATATATATATATATTATGAGGTTGATTCTACAGCATTAGAAAATAGAAATATTTGTCAATTGTTTGCATAACCATATACTAAATTTCTGCTTAACAAAATTAGGCTGTATGCAGATTTCTAAGAACCATTAACATTTGCTTTTATATCAGATCTTTGCTGACTGGGGGACCAAAGATGCTATGCTGTAGCTGTTTACAAAAATGATTAAAGATATTGTTTTCCTATTATTCCTATGATGGCCACTCTTCTACAGTTATAAGGATATATAATTTTCTAAGAGTGTAATGTTCCTAGGTATAGGCATACATCCTGATGAAATGTATAGAAGAAAAAGGCAAATGCGAAAAAATTTAAAATTGTGTACAATGAAATATATTTAACATGAGACTTTGAAAATATTTGATATAAAAATAGAGTTACTTTACCCTTAAGATACAGAGAAAAAATGAAACTTATAATATGAAAGCAATTTGAAAACATTTATTTTATGTATAATAAACTTTTGGTAAGGATATGAAAACAGTACCAATGACAGGGTACGATAAAAATGTTGCTAAATTCAATGTAAGCAAAGATGAAAATCAATATGAAAACATTATGAAGAAACTTGTAATGCATAAAGTAATAAAGAGAAAAATCTAAACTATAGAAGTAGAATGTTTATATTGTGGACAAACAACAAAGATAGAGGAAACATAAAGATGGAGATAGAAAACAAAAAAAGAATCAATCAGAAATAAAGAACACATTAGAGAAATACATTACAGGGAATTAATAGTAGAATAGATGAAGAAGAGGATCAAATCAGAGATTTTAAAGACAAAAAAGCAGAAAATACCTAATTAAAACAACAAAAAGAAAAAAAAATCCACAAAAAAAGAGAAGATAATATACGAAGTCTCTGAAACAACTTCAAGCCTACCAACATTTGCATCATGGAGGTACCAGAAAGAGAAGAGAAAGAAAGCAAGTAATTAGAAACCTATGTGAAAAAACAGTGATGGATAACTTCCTTAGGTATCTTAATTTTTTTTTTTTCAATCACTGTAGAGAAGAGTATAGAGTTTCTTCAAAAACTTAAAAATAGCACTCTCATTTGATCCAATGATCCCACTTCTAGGAATATATCCCAAGAAACTAGAAATACCAATCAGAAAAGATATATGTACTCCTGGTTTTTTTTAAAATATATTTTATTGATTTTTTACAGAGAGGAAGGAAGAGAGAAAGTCAGAAACATTGATGAGAGAGAGACATCGATCAGCAACCTCCTGCATGCCCCACAGTGGAGATGTGCCTGCAAGCAAGGTACATGCCCCCAACTGGAATCGAACCTGGGACCTTTCAGTCTGCAAGCCGATGCTCTATCCACTGAGCCAAACCAGTCTCGGCTACTCCTATGTTTATAGAAGCACAATTTACCATAGTTAAGATTTGGAAACTGCCTAAGTGCCTATTAGCAGACGAGTGGATTAGAAAACTGTGGTGCATCTACACAATGGAACACTACACTGTGATAAAAAAAAAAAAAAGGAATTCTTACCATTCACAATAGCATGGATGGAACTGGAAAGCATTATGTTAAGTGAAATAAGCCAGTCAGAGAAAGATAAATATCATATGATCTCACTCATTTGTAGAATATAATGAACAACATAAACTGATAAACAAAAGAGATCCAGACACAGAGAAGCATCCATCAAACAGTCAAACCTCAGAGGGAATATAGGGGAGAGTGGGACTAAGGGGGAGAGATCAACCAAAGGACTTGTATGCATGCATATAAGCCTAACCAATGGACACAGACAGCAGGGGTTAAGGGCACGAGTGGGCAGGAGGTGGGGGGCAATGGGGGAATAAGAACACATATGTAATACCTTAATCAATAAAGAAAAGGAAAAAGATAAAGAAAAAGAAAACTTCCCTAACCTGTTGAAGGAAATAGACTTACAAGTTCAGGAAGCACAGAGAGTCCCAAACAAGTGAACCAGAAGAGGCCCACTCCAAGAAATATCATAATTAAAATGCCAAAGGTTAAAGACAGAGAAAAGCAATAAGAGAAAAACAGTTATTTAAAAGGGAGCTCCCATAATACTTTCAGTTGATTTCTCAACAGAAAATTTGCAGGCCAGAAGGGATTAGCAAGATATACTCAAAGTGATGAAAAGCAAAGACCTACAACCAAGATTACCCAGCAAAACTGTCATTTAGAATCAAAGGTCAGATAAAGAGTTTTCCAGACAAGAAAAAGCTAAAGGAGCTCATCCCAACCAAATTAGTATTATAAGAAATGGTGAAGGGTTATATATATATTACGTTAAACGATGAAATCTTGCCATATGCAATGATATAGATGGACCTAAAGAGTATTATGATGAGTTAAATAAGTCACACAGAGGAAGACAAATGCCATAAGATTTCACTTTTATGTGTATTCTAAAAAGCAAAATAAACAAACAGAAGAGAAACAGACAATAGATAGAACATTTTGATAGTTGAAAGATGGGAACGGGTTTAGGCATGGATGAAAAAGGTGAAGGGATCAAGAAGTACAAATTGATAGTTACAAAATAGTCAGGGGGATGTAAATTACATCATAGGGGATATAGTCAGTAATATTTTAATAACAATCATGCTGTCAGTTGGGTACTAGATTTATTTGGATGATTACTTAATAAGTTATACAATGTGCAATCACTGGGTTGTACATCAAAAACTAATATAATATTGTATGCCAACTGTAATTGAAAAATAAGAATAAAGCAAAAAAAATTCAAAAGAATAAAGAAAAAAGTATTAAAATAAAAAAGACAAGGATATGTCAAGTAAATAAAAAATAATATAGACATTTTAAAATTAAATACAGTACATGGAACAAGGAAATTATTATTTGCCAAAAGATATTCTATGAAAAAAGATATAATGTGTGTATGCATGTAAAAACACAGCAATGAAGCAGATGTAGAAGGATTAAATTGGAATATATTAAAACAATGTTTTTTTTCTTTGTGTGCTTTGCAAAATCTATATTCTTCCTTAGCTGTTGACTCAGTTGCATATATAACAGAAAATTGTATTAGAAGAGAATGTATTATGTAAAGTAAATTGTATTAGAAAAGGTATCAAGTTAGCAGAAACAAAGGTTTGTTAGGGAAGAGTGGATATCTTGGAGAAAGTTCCTGAAGAGACAAAATAGGGAGGAGAATTCAGGGGAACTGGAGTTTTAATTTTATTCTAAATCATATTTGACGTTTGATCATATTGAATGTTAAGTCATGTAGAAATTTTACAGAATCTCTAAAAATTCTAAGTTCCCTCAAAAGTTTGAAATTATTTAGATCAACAGGCTTATTTTATAAGTTACATGTCAAGAGACTTAAAACTGTGAGCCTGAGACTGACTTTAACAGAAGAGCCATTGCTAACAGGAAGAGCAAGCTAGACCCAGGTGAACAATGAAAGCAGAGTATGGAAAAGTCCAGCTGTGCCACCAGTAGAGTGGAATCCTATATAATAAAGAGGTAATATGCAAATTAACCCTCACACTCTTGCACAAGATCCTCGCCCCATGTGGTCAAAGATAGCTGCCACAAGATAGCCAGCAGGGGAAGGCAGTTAAGGGCAACCAGACCAGCAGGAGAGGGCATTTGGGGAGGTTACCAGGTCATTAGGGGATGGCAGTTAGGGGCAACCAGGCCTGCAGGGGAGGGCAGTTGGGGGTGACCAGGGTGGCAGGAGAGGAAAGTTAGGGCCAACCGGGTTGGCACAGGAAGGCAATTGGGGGTGATCAGGCTGGCAAAGAGAAGTTAGGCATTGATCAGGCTGGCAGGGGACTGGTTATGGGTGATCAGACTGGTAGGTAGGCAAGTGGTTGGGATCCAACAGTCCCAGATTGGGAGAGGGACATCTGACTGCCTGTTTAGGTCTGAACCAACAGTCAGACATCCCCCAAGGGGTCCCAGATTGGAGAAGGTGCAATCTGGGCTGAGGGACACTCCCCCCAGCAGTGCACAAATTTTGTGCACTAGGCCTCTAGTAATATATAAATTCCCAGAAACTCAGATCTCCCCAGAAGAAGAGAAGGAGAATCATGGTTAGAAGAGAGAGAAATAATTTTCCTCATACAAATTCTGGAGAGTCTAAATTTGACCTGGAGGAGTGCACATTCTGCTAAATTGGCAAGCTTCAGCATTAGGGGAAATAGGCACTTGAGAGAGAAATTAGTTTTAATTAGAGAAGAAAAAAGTTAAATTTCTTATATACCTAAGTTGTAGATGTAAAATAAAAAACCACTACACATAAAAACCAGACATTAAAATTCAAATGGGAAGATGGGACATAGCATGATAAATATGGATAAGGGATATTAGACTGATAATGATGATTATTAAATTTGCATCCTATAGAAAATTATTTTAAGTGTTCATGGAACATGTACATATCTTCAATGAATCTAAACAAAAACAGGACTATCCAAATTATCTGAGCAGTATTTAACAACAATAGAATAAACAAATATCCCCATGACAATTACAAAGTGCAAAACTTCAAAATAGTTCCTGGGTCAAAAAGAAAGTGCCCATAGGTGTGGCAGGTTTGCTCATCAAATTTTAAGACACATTGCAAAGCTACAGTAACTAACATAGTGTGATATTAACTCAAAAAGACAGATTACCTGCAAGAAAATATAGAGTATCGAAACTCACTCAAGAATAGGTATGCAATATTTTGTATATGATAGGGGGGTATTTTGAATCAGTGAGGGGGAAAATGATTGTTCAATGAATATTCTTGCTCTAATTGTATGAAAATTGGATAAAATTTAGATCACTACTTACCACTAAATTTTAAATACATAACTTAGTAGGAGATATAAAAATGACTATTTTAATAATACTGGGATTAAAAGGCCATTTTAAAATTGTGATATCAAAGAAAAAAGAATTGCTGAAAATTATATTTTTCTGCTTATTATATCTTTGATAATAAAAGCATAATATGCTAATTAGAGTGGATAGCCAAATGACCTTCTGAACATCATTCTAAATGTCTTTCCTGATGAAGCTGTGGCAGCCGGGGCTTAGGCAGAGGTGGTGATAGGTGATCAGGCAGGCAGGCCAGTGGTTAAGGGCTATCAGGCAGGCAGGCAGGTGAATGGTTAGGAGCCAGCAATTCCAGATTGTGAGAGGTATGTCTGACTGCTGGTTTAAGTGCAGGATTGGATCTAAACTGGCTGTTGAATATCCCCCAAAGGGTCCCAGATTGCTAGAGGGTGCAGGCCAGGTTGAGGGCCCCCCAATCCCATGCACCTTGTACACCTAGCCTCAGCCTGATTATACTTATTTTCTTATAGTATTACCTAAAACTTCCAGAAAAATGTAGAACATTGAATGGATAATGAAAAATCCTATCTTTTCCTGACATATAATAATCCTTTGAGTCTTAACAATAAGCATAGTATTCTCTGCAGTATGTGATAGTCATAATTATTTATTTTTATTTTTTTAAAATATTTTATTGATTTTTTACAGAGAGGAAGGGAGAGAGATAGAAAGTCAGAAACATCGATGAGAGAGAGACATCGATCAGCCGCCTCCTGCACGCCCCACAGTGGAGATGTGCCCGCAAGCAAGGTATATGCCCCCGACCGGCATCGAACCTGGGACCTTTCAGTCTGCAAGCCGATGCTCTATCCACTGAGCCAAACCTGTCTCAGCAGTGATCATTATTTTAAAGAAAAATCCTTTGTTTAGATTTCAAAATATTTACTTGTTTTAAAACCAGATATTCTTGCTGACTTTTATAAAAAGCTTTTTATAGTCTCTGAGATGATAATATGAGAAATTATATTCGCAGATCTATCTTATTGATCTCTTTCTCTGCATTTATAGGATAAAAACTTATTTTGTCATGGCTTATCATTTTTTAATACACTTCTGAATTCAATTTGCTATTATTTTATTTGGAATGTTTTCCTCTTTGCCACTAAAAGAGTTTTATTTATAGTATTTAGTTGTGTCTGTGGGTGTGATCTTGATCAGGGTTTTCTATTACGGTTGAGCTATTTTCATAAAATATGATTTTACACCTCTTCCTTCCCATCTCCCAGAAAAGACAGACTTCTGTGACATAAAATAATTCTGAAAACAGCTTCTCCACACCTATCTTACTCATGAGGAAACTGTGAGGCAGATGAATTAAGTAGCATCACTTTTATACTAAACTGGCACAACTGGGCAAGTATAATCCAAGTTTAATTATTTTCCTTTCCCACAATTTGCGATAAAGCAAATTTTTCTCATGTTGCTAGATGAAAATTCTGGGGATTCCATTATTTTGACATCACTTTTAGGTAATGGTGTGTTCTCAAACTCACAAAACAGACTTAATTTGATATTATAGCACCACTTCCAAATTTGATTGAGAATGAAATCTTTTCTCTCAGTTTAGGAGGATTTCAGATAGACTATTGACACATGGTAAGTGGGTCTGGTCAGTATCTTCTGCCTGTCATTTTCTGCTTCTCCTTCCTCAGCTTGCAAAGTGGTTTCTGGCTCTTCCAAAGACAGTGTGCTAAGAGAGAAAGTGAAAGAACATACAAAAGTTTACTATCATTATGTAAAATAGCTACACATTCTTGGTACTACTTCAGGATGACTTTCTTGTACAGGGACTTTTGCAGATTCTTTAGAGGCTTGCTTTGCTAGGCCTGCCCATTGTAGGGGTAACAGCCATGTCTCCAGAACCTGGTCTTCCCATGAGCTGCTCCACACTGAACTTCAAGTGGCACTCCTGGTAGATTTTGAAGTGGCTCATATCAGTTCTTAATCCTTTTTGGGCGGAGGAATGAGAAACATTCACACATTCTGTGCTTTTGATGGGTAGGAGAACATTTCTACCCCAAACAGCTTTCGTTTTCACTCTTTCCTGCCACCACAGGCCTTTGGCACAGCTGCTTGTCTTGAGATTCCTCGAGATGTGTCAGACACCAGTCTACTGTTGCAAGCTGCTGAAGGTCCCATTAGGGTCTCTGAAAAGTCCTGTTGAAGCTCTTTGTCCTGTATAAAAATTGAGGGACAAACGCTGCAATACATTCACAATGGGATTCATAGCTTGGCAATAACACTCAACAAAAAAATACCATTTGGAAATTCATTCTCAACCCTTTCATACCTTTAGAGTGAGTGAGGCATTTCAAGAGACCTGAAATAGCTCCTGATAATATTTTCATAGAACCAGGCCCTTTCTCTGGAATTTCTTACCAAATCCTGGGACCTCCATTGCAATTTCAGACATAAAGTTGCCTCAGAGGCTGCCCAAGGTCATCTGGAATGTTAGGGAAAACCTTCCCCTAGGCCCTTTGATTCTAGCCAGGAGGTCTCCACCACTTTAGCTGCCACCTCTTCATTTAAGTCATTCTTGGTTATTGTTATACTAGAGGCCCAGTGAACAAAATTCGAGGTATCCTTCAGCCCACCTGCTCCCTCTTCAATCTGGTCACCCCTAACTGCCCTTCCCTGCAGGTAGGATCAGGCCTAACCGGGCATCTGGACATCCCCATCACAATCCAGGACTGCTGGCTTCCAACTGCTCACCTGCCTGCCTTCCTGATTGTTCCTAACCACTTCTGCCTGCCAGCTTGATCATCCCCTAACCACTCCCCTGCCAGCCTGATTGATGCCTAACTGCTCCCCTGCCAGTGTGTTTGCCACCAACTGCCCTCCCCTGAAGGCCTGGTCACCCTCAACTGCCCTTCCTTGCAGGCCTGGCCTGGTCTCTCCCAACTGCCCTCCCCTGCTGGGCATCTGTGGTGGCCATCGTATGTCCACATGGGGGCAGGATCTTTTGACCACATGGGGGCAGTCATCTTGTGTGTTGGACTGATGGTCAATCTGCATATTACTCTGTTATTAGAGGCCTGCTACACTGGTGGGGGCCAGCTGGTTTGCTCTGAAGTGTGTCCTGGATCAGGGTGGGTTTCACATTGGGGTGTGGGGTGACCTGTGGTGGTTTGCAGACTGCTCATGCCCCTGCACAACCCAAGCGATTGCCCTGGTATCTGGGATTTATTTATCTTTTACACTTGAAACTTTGTAGTCTGGAGTGGAGCCAAGCCTTCTGCTGGCATAGCCATTGAAACTTTGTTGCCTTAAGTGGAGGCCTGGGTCAGCCAGGGTTTGGGTAAAGCTTGGCTTCCTCCATTGCCAGGGGCAACCCAAGCCTCCCTCCTTCTCTCCCTATGGCCATAGCGATCTTGATTGGGTTAATTTGCATACTCACTCTGATTGGCTAGTGGGTGTAGCTGGTGGCCGTGGCTGGTGGGTGTAGTGGAGGTACAGTCAATTTGCATATTACTCTTTTATTAGATAGGATAAACTTAATTTCTTATATGTTCACTTCATAGCAGGAATTGAAACTGTCATCTTTTCCATATTTGTACTTATATTCAAGGTATGTTAAAGTTCAGCTAAAAATTGGTAAACATTGGTAAAATCATCCTGAACTCCAATTTGTCACTATGGAAGTATCTTTTAGCCAGTAAGACCTACAGTATAAAGAGGCTTTTGTTTAGATGCATATCACACTTTACCCACAAGTTCCTTTTCTTCTTTTCTAACAGTGTTATCTATATTCCTCTGAATATATTTAGGTCAGGTTAATAAAGCACAAGATGAAGGGATTCTCTGCCTTAACTGCTCTTTAGCTGCTTCCATAATTCATGTGCCCCGTGTCGCTGCATTTGCACATTCATGTGCTACATCACACTGGTTGGTGGTTTGTATTTTTCTGTCTAGGCAGGATCAGGATGACTTATTTTTTTTACCTGTTGCACTTTGTTCCTGATGTAAGATGTTAACGTATACTGGTAAGGATTCTGTTTCTTTGTGTTTATCAGTGTTCCTTTCTTGAGTTTCCCTTTGCATGTACTTTACATGTTACATTTCCCCAGCAGTCTTTCAACTCTAAAGAAAGGTCCTATTTTCTCAATGCTTTCTGAAGCATTGCTGCACACAGTGTGGTCCACACAGCAGCAGAATTGGCATTGGCTTGGTTTGTGAGAAAAACAAAACCTGTCCCTCCACCCCCACCCAATAAACAGTGATGGAAGAAGACTGACTTGGGGTGGAAAACACACAATACAATTTATAGATGATGTATTGTAGAATTTTATAGCTGAAATCTGTATAATTTTATAAACCAATGTCACCCTAATAAAGTCAATAAAAAAGGAACGCAAAATCGAAGCTGTGAAACAGACTTGTGGAACCAGAATCTGAATTTTAACCAAACCAGACCTTTGAAAAAATAGCACATTAATAATCCTGCTCTGAAGGATCTGCCCCAGCTCCATACCCTCAGAGGTTTCATTTCTATGTTCACTCTGGCTGTTTAGGTGCATGAAGTGCTATCCCCACTGATTATGCTAATGTCAGAGCCAGGACTTCATCAATCTGGTAACAGCTGCTTGTGTCCACATGGATGCTCAGATGCAGTGATCTTTCTGAACTCTTCTCTTAGCACTTTGGGTTTGTGTGTTCATCCTGTCAACCTGGTTGTGTGTGGGAATGAGAGGATTGCCTTATTTGTAGGATTAGATATATTATTGGCAGAAAAATCTCAGAAAAGAAGTAATCTATTTTGTGCTGTTATAGGAAATGAAAGATGTCTCTACTACCATGTTACTAGTTTAAGTTAGTGATTTTATTGTTAATATGGTTAGAAAGTGGCTGGCTCAAGCTTTAGCATAATACTATACTGTGAATGCTCTTTATTTTGTAGTTTTCACTTGATCATTGGGCTGGTCAAGTGACATGAAGTGATGTTAAGAAGGGAAATATATATTACATACTTCAGTATAGAATCATCATGATATAAATAGGGGCTATTTCTTCAGTTATACCTATTTCTCTCTTGGACATGGTGGAGATCTTTCCCACACAGTAAATATACAGCTGAGAAGAGAATGAGAAGCAGATGATGTCTTTAAATATATATATATATATATATAAAATTGATTTCAGATAGGAAGGGAGAGAGAGATAGAAATATCAATGATGAGAGAGAATCATTGATTAGCTGCCTCCTGCACACCCTCCTGGAGATCGAGCCTGCAACCCTGGCATGTGCCCTTGATTGGAACTGAACTTGGGACCCTTTGGTCCACAAGTCTATGGTCTCTATCCACTGAGCCAAAACAGTTAGGGCTCTTTGTATTCTTTTGTGGAAAGATGCTGCAACTGAAAGTTAAACCATTTAGAAGAAGAAAGGACAGATAATATATGTTGTAGTATATGATATGTCAGAATTACATACATAATGAGATATTTTTAAGAGACATGCAAGTAAGTAGAGATAATTAAAAAAACAAAACCTCTAATAGCAACTGGTGATGTGTAAAGAAATTATCAGCATCCTGGTCAGTTAAGAATTCAGAAATTATTGAATCTGATTGCTGTAAATTATAGGCCAATATAAAGATGTAAATGTGTAGGATAACTAATGCAGTTACTGATAATGTCTAATTTTTCATTTCCAAAGTTAGTTGTACTATTTTTCTAGACTGACATAAATATTTCTTATAAATTCTATATTATTAGTAGTTAGTGTTTACTATATAAGAAGAAAAACATGCCACTATTATAAAAAACCTTAATGTTGTTTGAAAGTATTGGGTTATTATCACTATCTCTATCTATCTATCTATCTATCTATCTATCTATCTATCTATCTATAAAGAGCCAGTGGAGACTGGTGAGCTTGCTGAATTGCTGACCTCTGGGGGTGGGGGGGGAGGAGAGAAAGAGAGAGAGAGAGAGAGAGAGAGAGAGAGAGAGAGAGGCTGATCAGCAACTGCCCAGACTACTGGTGAGGCCTGGAAACAGGGAAAGGCAAGGGCTGATCTCTCTCTCCAGGCCTCGCCAGCAGCAGAGCCTCTTTCCCTCTCCAAGAGGTCAGCAGTTCAGCCCATTCATCAGTAGTCTGGGGTGGTTTCTGATCAGTGCCCCTCTTGGATTAGGCCTGGGGATAGGCCCAGAAACACTGACTGGCATAGAAACCGACCAATCAGAATGAAATCTGGGTGAAATGCAAGGAACCAATGGCTTCCTAGGAGACGGAGCTTTTGATGCTGACTGGCATAGAAACTGATAAATCAGAACCTAACCTGGGTGAACTGTGAAGGCAGACCTAAAGTGGGGGCTAAGGAACGGTTTGAAGGGCAATAACTATTTGGTGTAAGGTGTAAGAAAGCAGTTCATTTTTTAATGATCAGTTAGGCAGTATAGTGCATAAGACTGGCTATCAGTCCAGATATAGGGATTATGTAATTTTGTCTGCCAAGAGCATCTCCTCCTGATGAAAAAGTCTCTCCCCCTATTTAAGCTGTCCTATCCTATATAATCTATTTATACTAGTAAAAGTGTAATATGCTAATTAGACTGGGTAATTGGCCATCTTCTGGACATCTGACTTTCTCCCAGACAAAGTATTTGATGGTGGGGACTGAGGCAGAGGCAGTTAGGGGCAATCTGGCCAGCAGGGAAGAGACATTGGGGGCGAGATCAGGCTGGTAGGGGAGGGCAGTAAGGGGCGATCAGGCAGGAAGGCAGAGGCAGTTAGGGGCAATCAGGCAGGCAGAGAGGTTAGGGGCAATAAGGTAGGCAGAGGGATTAGGAGAAATAAGGTAGGCAGGCAGATGAGTGGTTAAGAGCCAGTGATCCCAGATTGTGAAAGGGCCAGTGGTCAGATATCCTCCAATCAAGGGGTCCTGGATTGGAGAGGGTTCAGGCTTAGCCTTAGCCTCCCTACATAAATTTTGTGCACCAGGTCACTAGTAAAATATAATTAAATTTAACATGAATTATGTTTTATCAAACTATATTTCATATTAATGTTAGTTTAGAATTTCTGATTTTTCAGACACTGAAGTTTGTCATTTAAAAAAGAAATTCCTTTCTGCAGGTATATAAATGTAAATTCAAGCATGTATAATATTTAAAATTAAGAATTCATTTAAAAATAATATATTCTTGCCTTAGCTGGTTGTGGGTACATACCTGGGTTGTGGGCTTGATCCTCAGTAAGGGGCAGCTGATCAATGATTCTCTTTCATTATTGATGTTTCTATCTCTCTCCCTCTCCCTTCCATTCTGAAATCAACACACACACACTCACACACACACACACACACACACACACACATTCATATTTCATCAGTCACAACTTTTCTTTCTTCTACTATATTATAATTAAGGCATTGATTTGATGTTTAAAAGACACATTACATAAATTGAAAGACAAAAATGACATATTCATATCAATAGACACAAAAAATCATTTGACAAAATTAAACACCCATTTTTGATAAAAACTCTCAGCAAAGTGTGAATAGAGGAATCATATCTCAACATATTAAAGGCCATATATGACAAACCTACAGTCAATATCACAATGGGTGAAAAGTAAAACCATTTCTCCTAAGAACAGGAACAAGACAGGGATGTTTGCTTTCACCACTCTTATTCAACATAGTATTGGAAGTGCTAGCCAATGCAATCAGACAAAAAGAAAACATAGAAGGCATCCAAATTGGGAAGAAGGAAATAAAACTGTCATTGTTCACAGATGACATGATATTATTCATAGAAAACCCTAAAAACTTCACCAAATCTTCTAGATTTAATACATGAATTTGGCAATATAGCAGGATACAAAATCAATATCCAAAAATTCATAGCTTTTTTATACACTAATAATGAATTCTCAGAAAAAGAAACTAAAACAACAACAACAACAACACCATTTACCATTGCAACAAAAAAATTAAGATACTTAGGAATAAATTTAACCAAAGAGGTAAAAGACCTGTACTCAGAAAACTACAGGACATTGGAAAAAAAGATAGGAGAAGATTAAAAAACAAGTGGAAAAATATACCATGTTCATGGATTGGTAGAATTAATATCATTAAAATGTCTATACTGCCCAAAGCAATCTATAGATTCAATGCAATCCCTATTAAAATGCCAATAGCATATTTCACAGATGGAGAACAAATAATTCAAAAATTTATATGAAGCCAAAAAAGACTCCAAATAGCTTCAGTAATCTTGAGAAAGAAGAACAAAGTTAGAGGGATCACAATACCAGATATCAAGTTATACTACAGAGCCATCATAATCAAAACAATCTGATATTGGTACAAGAACAGGCATCTACTAGTAGGTCAATGGACCAGAACAGAGACCCAAGAAATCAACCCAAGCTATTATCCTATATAATAAAAGGATAATATGCAAATTGACCATCACACAAGATGGCTGCCTCCATGTGGTCAAAGATGGCTGCCTCGATGTGGGTACAAGATGGCTGCCACAAGATGGCCTGCAGTGGAGGACAGTTCGGGGTGACCAGGCCTGCAGGGGAGGGCAGTTGGGGGGAATCAGGCCATCAGAGGAGCAGTTAGGCATCAATCAGGCTAGCAAGGGGATGGTGAGGGGATGACCAGGCTGGCAGACAAAAGCAGTTATGGGCAATGAGGCTGGCAGGCAGGCGAGCAGTTGGTAGCCAGCAGTTGGATTGTGAGGGGTCCCAGATTGGAGAGGGTGCAGACCCTCCCCTGTAGGCCTGGTCTCTCCCAACTGCCCTTCCCTGCAAGCCTGGTCACCCCCCCCACACACACACACCCCAACTGCCCTCTTGTGCACAAATTTTGTGCACCAGGCCTCTGATGCTTAACTAATATTTGACAAGGAGACAAGAGCACACATTGGAGTCAAGACAATCTCTCCCAATAAATGGTGGTAGGAAAACTGGACAAGTACATGCAAAAATAAATAAATAAAATGAAACTAGACTACCAACTTAATACTATACATAGAAATAAACTCAAAATGGACAAAAGACTGAAATTTAAATCATGAAATTATAAAAATCTTAGAAAAAACCATAGGCAGTAAAATCTTAAACATCTCACATAGCAATATGTTTGCTGATACATCTTCTAAGGTAAGGGAAACTAAGGAGAAAATAAACAAATGTAACTATCTATAATAACAAAAGCATAATATGCAAATCGACTGAACTACTGAACAGCAGAATGACCATCCAGACAACCACGCTATGACACAGACTGGTGCCAAGCCAGCCAAGGTGGGTACTTTGTGATTGGTCAGTGGGCCCACCATCACCCCATGATCGCACTGCAGAGTGAGGCCCAGGCCATTGGCCAGCAGAACAATCAACTGGGGGCCTCCATGATCTCCCCAAAGAGGAAGGCCCAGGCCACCCTTGGCAGGGTGATTGATCAGGGGAAAGGAGGAGGGCTCCATGGAACTGGGGAATCAGGGGTGTGTTATGATGGATTTGGGCAGTGCCAGGCCAAGGCAGATGTGAGGGGAGAGGGGAGCAGGGCCATGAGTCAGTCAGGGTTGTGAGAGCCTACCCTTGCATGAATTTCATGCATTAGGCCTCTAGTATTAAAATAAAAAGCTTCTACTCAGCAAAAGAAACCATTACCAAATAAAAGGGAGCAAACTGATTGGGAGAACTTATTTGGTAATGGTACAGCTTATAAGGGGTTAATATCCAAAATATATAAGGAACTCATACAACTTAACAAAAGGAAGATAAACAATCCAATTAAAAAATGGGCAAAGGACCTAAATTAACACTTCTTCTAAGTGGACATATAGAAGGCCAACAGACATGTAAAAAATTGCCCAAAGTCACTAATCATCTGAAAGATGCAAATTAAAATGAAAAGGAAATATAACCTCACACCTGTCAGAATGGCTATCATCAACATATCAACAAATGACAAGTGCTGGTGAGGATGTGAAGAAAAGGGAACCCTAGTACATTGCTGGTGGGAATACAAACTGGTGCAGCCACTGTGGAGAACAGTATGGAGATTCCTCAAAAAGTTAAAAAACGGAACTGCCATTTGACCCAGTAATCCCACTTCTAGGACTATATCCTAAGAAACCTGAAACACCAGTCAGAAAGAGAATATGCATCCTTATTTTCATATCAGTGCAATTTATAATAGCTAAGATCTGGAAACAGCCCACATACCCATTAGTAGATGATTGGATAATAAAGCTGTGGTACATTTATACCATGGAATACCAGGCAGCAGTAAAACAACAGTATCTCTTACTCTTTGAGACAGCTAGAGGGACCTGGAGAGTATTGTGCCAAGAGAAATAAGCCAGTCGGAGGAAAGCAACTGGCTTTCCTTATGTATGGAAATAGATACTTATGTATGGTATGGAATCTCACTTACGTATGGTATGGAATCTAAAGAACAAAACCAACTGAAGAATAAAACAAATCCAGAGATATAGAAACATGTAACAGACTGATGAATCTCAGAGAGAAGGCAGAGGTGGGTGGGAAGAGATTAACTGAAGAACTTGAATGGATATGTGCATAACCCATGTAAGGACACAGACAATAATTTGGTGAAGGTCTGGGGTGGGGAGCGGGTACAGGCTAGAAGGGAAAAGGGAGGATATCTGTAATACTTTCAACGATAAAGATAAATTTTTAAAAAGTTGTTTATATAGGTAGTAAGTTCTATTGCCTATGAATTTTATTTCAGGGGAGCAGGGGTATTATAATATACTAGAGGCCCCATGCATGAAATTCGAGCAAGAGTAGGTCTTCACAGCCATGGCAGCTGCAGCCCTGGCTTGGTCCGGAAAGATGTCCAGTCTAATTAGCATATTATACTTTTATTATTATAGATTTAATATAAAATGGCATATTATATCTGATGGGGTTGAGAAACAGTCCTAGGTAAATTTAATCCTAGGTAGATTTATATTTCCAGGAAAGGCATTTGCAATATAGCCAATTGTTCAGCACAATTTTTCATTGTAGAAGGACAAATGTATACAATGCCGAAAACAGAAGGGAGACATGTGTCTTGAGTAGTTCTTCTGATACATACCTACTAGTAGCAAATTTTTCTGGGCCTGAATTTTCTTCTGATTAAATTAAAGTATGAACTCTAAAATCCCTAAAACACCATGTTATTATAGGTAGAAATTTATTTTCATGTATAGACTCTGTACACAGAAACCTATGTGTTCCATTTGCAATATGTATAGTTTTTGATTACCAGTTCTCTGATCTTTTTTAATGCTGAATTTGAACCTATTAAGTGATATAAAATTAAGTGTTCTATAAATATATTTCTACTAAGTAGAAAACCATTTACATTTTATTTTGAAGGCTATATTAGCAGGATTATAAATATTTGTAATGACTGCAAACTCTTTCTTCGCAAAACTAATAGCATGGCTTTTCATTTTTATTACATATATGAACATATATTTAGACACACATACTATATGTAATAATGGGTGCAAAGGTATAGTATGTACACATATATAGATTTACATGTAATATTTTAAAGGGTATGTGTAGCTGTGTAATTTAATGGTTGATCTCCTTAAAGCCCAGACAAGATTTTCTGAGTAAAATATACATAGTAAGTAATACATGAGGAAATTACTTGTCCCCAGGTCATATAAAGAGTTGGTTAGAAAAGGGCACATTCATCTTTATCTTTGGGGTAGACCAGCATTCTCTCCTTCAATTCCCATTTCCTTCCTCCCTCAGCCACATGCACCTTGCCACCTTTTCTCTTTAAATTATCAAGAGGAGGCCATGGGATGAGGAATACTTCACTGCAGGTGATGATATGAAACTGACAAGTAGTTTATAAACTACCCCTACCCTATTGCTTGGAGAAGCTTTATAACTGATTGTTTTAATACCAAAGTGACACCAATAGGGGTCAAGTAAATAAATATGCAAGCCTCACCAGTTCAAAATAATAAAATTCCAGTGTGTGCAAGCCTGCTTGTTGAACATATGTTTGAGGCACAGCTAAGCCATCTGGCTCAGTGTCAAGCATTTACACCAACTGCAGTCTTACAGTACCTGACAGCAGAAAAGCTTTATTCCCCTGGTGTTTGGGCACAAATGGAGAAATATTATTGAAATGATTATCTGCATCAAGACTCAGATTTGCTTTGACATTTAGCTGGCTCTGTTTAATCCAAAGGGTTGTCTGAATGAATAAAGAGAAGGGTTCCTCCAGAAGACGCCGCGAGCAGCCAGGGAAAGCCAAATGATTAATGAGACTGAAAGGCAGGGTGGACCTGCCCACCTCCACCCAGACCTTAGTGCCAAGAACTGAATATGAAATTAGTCTAAAGCTTTCTGTGGCTTGTCAGGAAGATTCTTCCAACCTCACATGGGCTCTCATTTTGGACCTCTGGAAACAAAAGGAACTGATACCTTCCCCAATGTGTAAGAAATAGAGAGGCCGGGAGAGAGCTTCATGTTATAATCAGAACACTTCACATTCAAACACGTTTTGCTTTTAACAGCTCTACCAAAGGCATTTAGATATTATGTTAGGAGCAGAGTCTCTTAGGAATCAGAAAGCTATGGCTTGTCGCCTTGTTTCTGTTTTGGCAGCAGGTTTTTACATGCTCTGGTCCTTACAGCAAGATAATTTCATTTGGTTTAGAATGCCATGTTCCCCTGGTTATTCTGTGCCGTCATTCATTCTAAAATGCTATATTAAGCTGAGTGTCTTGAAAAATGAGGCTTCAACATTCACCTATACTAATAAAATTCAGAGGTTTAACCAAAAAAGAGGCACCTTTTATCGGGGAAATCCTCAAGAAATTATAATGATACTAACAATAGTAATATTCAGTGAAATACCATACTTTAGAAATCTTTCTCGAAGAGTTATAGGTTCACATCTTGCTTTATCTGATTTTCAGGTATAATATACCTTTTGGAGGTAGAGTTTTAGTAATTATTGTTGATTTAGATTTGAATTACTTTGGTAATTTGGACTTAATAGGAATGTTAGACATGATTTCCTCCTCACTCGTACTTTTAATTAACTTTTTATAGAGAGATGAATGAATTCTAATGAAGACAATTGGCAGGCTAATTGATTTGTTTCAGAGCATAGTGAGTGATCAGTATGCTGGCAGCATTGTGATATACTACTCAAGGATGTCAAAGCGTTTTTGGTTTAATTTTCTGGCAGAGGTTAGTTAGGGAAACTGCTTAAAATATGTACTGTTTTTGATTTTCAAATAAGTGCCTGTTTTTTACATTTTTTTATTCAGTGAACTAAAATATATCTATTGCTTTGAATTTATAGTGTCTTTAAATTATCACGTTGCCACCAGGGAGTAGTTTTGTGTATTCTGTACATATTAACAGAATACTTTTACATGTGTTATGCACATGAGAATATTAAAGACAATTTTAAGAAGATAAAGCATTCTGGTTGCAAGAAGAAAGCCAAGAATATGCTTCTCTATTTAAAAATGTATCTTTAAAAGTTGCTTCAAAATCAAGAATGATCACAAATCCTAAAAGCACCCATTTAAAGAAAAATAAAGCACAACTCCCGAAGGTTATTGTTTTGCTAGGGATCTCACTTTAAAGGTTTTGCTTAAATAAATCCCAGTGAAATGACATTCTTTTATAGTGTTAAGAACAATGAGCGGGTGAGAAAATATATTATGACATAGTTAAACACAGAGCTATAATTTCTAAACTGCATAAATTACATGTTTTCCCCTATTATGATACAGACAGCCAAACTGAACATTTTTGAAAGAAAATGACCAACATATGATTAATTGCAAGCTCACAGATTTTGCAGCTTCAAGAGTAAATCAACTGCTAAGAAGTGCTAACTTGCTAAAATATAAACTAATTTTAGTCCTAGATATTAAAATATAATTCATCTTCTTCCTCCATTGGGAAAGCTAATTAGAAATTGTGAATGGCAGAAGGAGGAGAACCCAGAGAACAGGATTAAGTTCATACGCTTAAAACCTGAGCCCAGAAAAAGAGGCCAGATTTTTCATTCTTTACATTTCACATATTTGAGTTTCCTGAAGCCATCTTATGGTAATGGTGGCTGCCCAAATGTGCAAGTGACGAGAGAGAGAGAGAGAGAGAGAGAGAGAGAGAGAGAGAGAGAGAGAGAGAGAGAGAGTTTGAGAAAAGAACACGTTTAGTTAGCATAGAATGCTATAAATATAATATAGAAATATAGTGATTAGAAATATATGGATTTTAATTATACACTTCTCAAAATACCTGATTGTTCATATATAACACATTCAATAGCAAGAGTTTTGGAAAGGCCATCAGGTAAGTAGCACTCATGTTCTGAAGCTTTATATTCTAGGAAACCTTAAAACTGTGTCAGTCTTGATGTCAAGTTGGTTTCACCTGTGATCTGATGCCTCTTCTATTGAATGTTAAGGTAAAAAATTATGGGGTTGGGAATGCATAACAAATAAGTAGACAGTCTCTCCTACTCACACATGCAGAACACTGACTGACAATTTCAGATTTGCTATTATATGGCTAGGGTCTAATTTTATAGACTTTTTATTTTGCCATATTTTAAGTAATATAAATATATTGTTAAACCTTCTTGACACATCTGTGAGATTATTTTTCAATTAAATAAATTCTCACATAGAAGAAATGTGAGAAGATTCCCTACTAATATTATGATTTAGTGTGAATGAGTGAATTAGAGTTGCATAATTTTAAGAAGCTACTGTCTTATAATAACAACCCATTTCCCTTGTTTACTATTGAAGGAATAGATCCAGTCAAACATTTCACACTACAAGTAGAAGACTACCAGATAAGAAGCTGATATTCTATCAACATTTAAAAATATTAAATTATGATGAAAAGTAGCCAGTGGGTATTTATATATACATTTGAAGGTAGATGTACTTATCAGATAATGAGATTATTGAAATATAGTTTTTAAAGAATAGTATGAATTTCCTCAAGAAATTTTAATTAAATTTGGTGTGCATAACATGACAATGAATTTCCCAAATTTAGTTATAACAAAACCTACACACATTCCTTTTTCTGACCTTAATGAGTAATGATTTTAACGAGCCAGGATTCCAAACTGTAAGGTAATGTTCATAATGCAAATAGTAGTAATTGTGCGAGTCATTTGTACATAGTGATTAAGAAATAGATCACCAAGGTTGTTATTCTGACTCTAACATGTTATAGCTGTGACATGCTGGAAAATTATTTAAAATTAGAGGTCCTGTGCACAGGTGTGGGATTCCTCAGCCCGGATTGTGAGAGGGCACAGGCCAGGCCGAGGGACCCCACCAGTGCACTATTGGGGCCAGGGAGAGATGCAGGAGGTTGGCCAGTTGGGGAGGGACCATCGGAGGGCTCCAGGATGTGTCCAGCCCGTCTCCCTCAGTCCCAATTGGCTGGACGCCAGCAGCAAGTTAACCTACCAGTCAGAGCATTTGCCCCCTGGAGGTCAGTGCACCTCATAGTGAGTGGCTGAGAGGCCTTAGTATATTATTAGCATATTATAGTTTGATTGGCCATCTGGACAACCCAACACTTAACATTTTGGCTTTTATTATATAGGATATCTACTTAATTTTCACATCTACAAAATAAAGTTAGCACTAGCACCCACCTTACAACAATGTTATGAGGACTAAAGATACATATAAAACAATTGAACTAGTATAAGGCAAACAGTAAAGTGCTTAAAAATATTAAAACACATATACATCCCAAATACTACAAATTATAGCCAGTGTGTAATACATGAACCTATGGAAACAAATGTTTTCTCTTTCCAACACAGTTCTCAGTTTTAGAATCTTTAACATGAATTAACATGAGACCAAGAGGCTGATAAGGTGAAATGAGGGCAAAAATAGTTCCAGACACTTGAATTTTTACAGAATCACACCCACATCTAAAGATAAGAGCCCAAAGAGCTAATGAGTTTGGTTATATAGAGAAAAGATTATATCACTCCCATGTGTTATTTTACACTTAAGTCATTACTACAGAGTTTCAGCCAAAGGTTAATGATTCAGCATAAACAAGGGTATTATTTTTGAAGCATCTAATTTATTAATCATGTAAGGGTTAACAATAATAATTTAGGCATTCTTTTCTAAGAATTGTTACCATTTCACACTCCTA
Organism: Lasiurus cinereus; assembly: GCA_011751065.1. Taxonomy (NCBI): domain Eukaryota; kingdom Metazoa; phylum Chordata; class Mammalia; order Chiroptera; family Vespertilionidae; genus Lasiurus; species Lasiurus cinereus. The sequence goes on along the minus strand of JAAGEH010000393.1, from coordinate 28,750,141 downwards.
CTTTGTGCCAAAAATATTTATTGTAGTTATTGCTCATTACCACCACAATCTAAATGTTTAATACTATTGTTACTTGTATTTTAAATATGTATAAACTTTTCCATAGAGACTGCTTAATGTATTCTAGGTAACTTAAATGGAGATAGGATTCAAATGCAGACTTATTTAAATTTAAAGTCAATGTTAGGGAGAATCCAAGATGGCAGCATAGGTGAGCACCTAAACTGCTGCCTTGCACAACAATTTCAAAACTTGAACTAAAAGACAGAACAAACATCAACCAGAACCACAGAAAAGCTGGCTGAGTGGAAATTCTACAACTAGAAGGAAAGAGAGGGGTTCACAGAGACCTAGAGGAGCTGCAAAAAGCTGAGGTACAGAGACGCGCACATGGAGAGAGTGGATGCTGGATTGCCTGACTGGCTTCCTCTGGCAGGAGAGAGATGGGAGACTCCCAACTGCAATGAACCCCTTATCCTATGGCACTAAACCCCAGATCTGGCTGAAACTCATATGGGGGGGAGTTTGGACTGTGAAAAGGGAGAAGTACATGAAAATTTGGGGGAGCCGTGAAAGGGAAGAATTCTGGTGGTGCGCACAGCACTGCGTACAGAAGATGGACTGCTAATTGTGCCACTGGCTTTCACTAGTGGGTGGCAGACAGATCTTCGTAACTGTGTCACTTCTAACTCCACTAAACCCCTGTTTGGGGAGAGAACCTGGGGACCCAGACTCATAGGATCCCAGAGTGCAGAGTGCAGGGGAGTTGGAAAGGCAGCGGTCTAGAGGCACTGCGCATGAGCACAGGGACCATTCCAGTGATTACCAAGAGACACATGAGACCCAGGGACTGTGTAGGGCAGGGCTAACTGGAAGGCAAAGGGGTCCATTAAGCCCTGAGACTCCACCCATCCCAAGCTCAACAGAGAGGCTTGTGCAGTTTTGCAAGTCTTGTATCATAAGGTTGAATCCAACACAGAAGTTCTCTTGACATAGTGAAAATGTAGAGACAAAGGAAGAAATCACAAACAAAAGAAATGGAGGAAAACAAATGACTGGACATAGAGTTCAAAACCACGGTTATAAGGTTTTTCAAGAATTTCTGAGAAAAGATGAATAAATTTAGCAAGACCCAAGAGGAGATGAAAAAGGACCAACTAGAGATGAAAAAGGACCAGTTAGAAATTAAACATACACTGACTGAAATAAAATATATTAGACAAAGACCTAATAGCAGATTAGAGGAAGGCAAGAATCAAGTAAAAAATTTGAAATATAAAGAATCAGAAAATACTCAACTGGAAAAGCAAGAAGAAAAAGAATCCAAAAATGTGAAGATAATGTAAGGAGCCTCGGGAAAGCTTCAAGCATACCAACATCAGAATTATGGGGGTGCCAGGAGAAGAGAGAGAGCAAGATACTGAAAACCTATTTGAAGAAATAATGACTGAAAACTTCCCACAAGAAAGAAATAAACTTACAAGCACACAGAACCCCAAATAAAAGGAATCCAAAGAGGACCACATGAAGACACATCATAATTAAAACACCAAAAGCAAAAGACAAAGAGAGAATATTGAAAGCAGCAAGAGAAAAACAGTTAATTTCCTCCAAGGGAGCACCCATAGATTGTCAGCTAATTTCTCAACAGAAACTATGCAAGCCAGATGGGAGTGGCAAGAAGTATTCAAAGTGATAAATAGCAAGAACCTACAACCAAGAATACTCTATATAGCAAAGCTATCATTCAGAATTGAAGGTCAGATAAAGAGCTTCACAGATAAGAAAAAGCTAAAGGAGTTCATCACCACCAAACTATATTATATGAAATGCTGAAAGGTAGTCTTTAAGAAGAGGAAGAAGAAAAAGGTAAAAGATAAAAAACTATGAAAAACAAATGGATATCTATCAACAAGTGAATCTAAAAATTAAGTGAATTAAAATTTTGATCAACAGAATAAACTGGTGAATATAATAGAATCAGGAGAATAGAAAAGGAGTGGACTGATAATTCTCAGGGGGAAAAAGTGAGGGGGGTGCAGGGAGAGACTGGACAAAAATCATACACCTATGGATGAAGTCAATGCAGGGGGAGATAGGGGTAGAGGGAGAGGTGGGAGCCAGGTGCAGGGGAGTTATGGAGGGGAAAAAAAGAAACAAATGTAATAATCTGCACAATAAAGATTTAATTAAAAAAAATAAAGTTGCTGAAACTGGTTTGGCTCAGTAGATAGAGCATCGGCCTGCAGACTGAAAGGTTCCAGTTTTGATTCCAGTCAAGGGCATGTATTTTGGTTGCAGGCACATCCCCAGTAGGGGGCATGCAGGAGGCGGCTTATTGATGTCTCTATCTCATCGTTGTTTCTAACTCTCTATCCCTCTCCCTTCCTCTCTGTAAAAATCAACAAAAATATATTTAAAAAATAAAAATAAAAAATAAAGTCAATGTTATTTGTATTACATAATGTACCATTATAGATAAGAAGATTTAAACTTCATCATGTTCCAAAAAAATAACTTTTCTTTTCTTTGATTTGGCAACCTATATAATGTGTAGAAGATGGAAACTTTTTACTTTTGGATTCTCAGCCTTTGCACACATCTATATTCTGAAAATACTTGATGAAATTAGCTGCAGACATTATTTTATTTTTCTGAGGTTTTATTTTCTCATCTTAGTTCCTTTAATTGTATTGTTTTAGCAATGCACAAATGTTCTTAAACTAATCATATTGAAATTTACCATTTTCCTAATTGTCCTTTGAAGTAGCACAGTTCTGTTGCAGATGTTCCCTTGTAACTTATTGACCTATACAACAAAATAAAATGCTCATTGAAGTCCCAAAAATAGTAGAAAGAAAGAATGTAGCAGAAGCAATATTTGGAGATAAATACTAAGATTTTTACAAAACTTACAAAGTACAACAAATTGTATAAGTCAACACAACTCACACATAAGGAAAAACACATTTAGAAACATAGAGTAAGATAGCTGAAAATGAAAGAGAAAGAGAAAATACTGAAAGCAGTCTGAGTGCTGGCGAGGATGTGGAGAAAAAGGAATCCTTTTGCACTGCTGGTGGGAATGCAGACTGGAGCAGCCACATGGAAAACAGTATGGAATTTTCTCAAAAAAACAAAATTTAATCCAGTAATCCCACTTCTAGGAATATATCCCAAGAAACTAGAAACACTAATCAGAAAGGATATATGCACCCTATGTTCATAGCAGCATAATTTACCATGACTAAAATTTGTATACAGCCTAAGTGCCCATCGGTAGATGAGTGGATTAAAAAACTGTGGTACATCTACACAGTGGAATACTATGCTGTGGTAAAAAAGAAGGAATTCTTACCATTTGCAACAGCATGGATGGAACTGGAGAGCATTATGCTAAGTGAAATAAGCCAGTCAGAGAAAGATAAATATCACATGATCTCACTCATTTGTGGAATATAATGAACAACATAAATGGATGAACAAAAACAGATTTAGAGACAGAAAAGCATTGATCAGACTGTCAAACCTCAGAGGGAAGGTAGGGGAGGGTAGAGGTAAAAGAGAGAGATCAACCAAAGGACATATATGCATGCATATAAGCCTAACTAATGGACACAGACATCAGAGAGGTGAGGGCATGAGTTGGGGGAGGGGGAAGCAATGGGAGGATAAGGACCCATATGTAATATCTTAATCAATCAATAAAATAATAAAAAAATAACACCACCCTCCCAAAAAACAGCAGCCCCAAAAGACATAGTATTGTCAACAGAGCAGCCATGAAATGAACAGCTGATTAATCAACAGAAATGATGGAAGAAAAAGACAATGGAATTATATCACAATGTGCTGGGAGAAAATAACTGTCACTCTAGAAGTATATATCTAGCAAAAATATGAAATTTAATCAAATAATGAGAGCAACAAAAAGGTAAATATGTGAAGAAATATAAATGGATTTTGATGGAACATAACAATACAATAACAATGTATAAGCATAATGATGTACAAATAATATGTCTGAGAAATTTAAATATTTTGAATTAAAATGCATTATAATAAAATAAAAATTTTAAAATTAAATAAAATTAAAGTATAAAATTTGAGAATTATTGGGAATGTGGTAAATTTAGTGAGTTTTATAAGACTAAAATTAAAAATTTTAATTATTAATTGTATAAGATTTCATTAAATCTAAGTTGCATGTTAAATTTAAGATAACTATTAAAATTATATTAACATTTTCAAATAATAGTTATGGGGGAAATAGAAAACAAAATAATTTTATGAATACCCAAGAAGGCAAGAACAAAGAAAATGTAGCATAAAATAGGGGCTCACTGGATAGCACATAAATACATAGTAAATATAAACACAGATGTATCATTTAATGCAGAAGGCCTAAATGTTTCAATTGAAAAGACTAAAATTGTCAAATGTGATTAGTAACAGGAAAGGAAAAAAACAAACACAAGGAGGGAACTGATGCCAGAGAAGCCAAAAGTAAATACAGAAAAATAAGAAAGAGAAACATGCCTCAAAAAGACAGAGAATTAACTGTATGTGAAAGAATTATACTACTGAAGAAGTGGTGCAGGAGTGAGTAGAAGGTATCCTACTGAGAATGGTGGAACTTAATGAGAAAGTGACATAACTATGGAGAAAGGAGAAAGCAATTAATACAATTGAGGAAGAAATTAATTAAAATAGCATAGCAGTCTGTGGAAAGTCATATAGGGTTGATTATGCCTGAATAATTCACTAATTACTAAGCTCATTTTTGTTTTCAGCAGTGTTATTATTGAAGTTCCTAATCATAACTGGTATTTATTAAGAAAAAAATTGAATTATGTTTAGTGCAACTTATTTTCAGAGATTAGGAAGTGTGTAACACATTTCGGAAAATTTTCCATCCATATAGTTAAAGAAGCAATGCTTCCAAAAGTGATAGCTTTATATTACCTAGAAATTCAGGATACTCTTCCACTCCACTCTAATGAAAACTCCCTTCTCTGAACCTGGAGGAATGGAGCATATGAACTTCATGCTATGGGGAACTGACTTGGGGTCATGAGAAGCATTTAAAATCAGCTGATAAAAGAGTGTGTGGAAATGGCCTTAAAATATATAACCAATTTACCTGGAGTAGTGCTTCTGAAAATTTGAAAGGCATATGTATTTCCTGAATTTTCTGATAAAAGGCAGATCTTTATTTGGAGATCTGTGATGGGTCTGTGATTTTTCATTTGTAACAAGTTGCCCAGTGATGCCAATGTTCTGGTCTGTGGACCACACATGGGGTAGCTCGCACTTTGAGAGCATAGAAGAGAAAGTCTTGAAGATAATAGTCAAAAGTTAATCATGAAAATTGCTCACTTATTTTATGACAATTGGCCCATGGCACTAAGCTGTTTAGTCAGATACTTAGTCGACCCCAAAAAGTAAGAAACAAAAACAAAAATTAAAAAAACACAAAACAGAAAAACGAAAACAAAAGCCCCACAAAACACAAAATGAGCAAGACAATCAGATGATGTTAGGAAATTTATGCAAATGTAACAAATATGAGCCATATTATTTCCAAGATTATTGTTTAAAAGGGTTTTCAATGTACTAATTTCTACAAAGAAAGAAAAGTGACTATGGTTTGTTAATGCATATTCTTCTCACTGTCTCAGGACTATCAAATTTAACTTGGGGAAACAAAAGTTGTTTTAGAAAAACACATACAGATCTGCAATCATTTTTTATTATGACTTCTAAAATATACTTCCTATTAAATTTTATATAAAATTAAAATCCAGGGTCATATAAAGCTGTCAATCAAAACATTGGCAAATGAGAAATGCATACAGTAAACATTTGGGAAAATAACATAGCAGTTTTTTCCTTTTATTAAATTTTCACTGAACAAATGGTAAGTGCTTTGGTGTCAGGGAAGCTGAAAAAATAAAAGGCAATGAAGTTGGAAACAGTGTGTTATAAAGATTAAGATAAGTATGTTTAATTATCATACCCATATATTTTCCTCACACTATAAAACCCCTGTCCTATAAAAAAATATTTAATCAGTAATCTTGAATGTGAGTCTTGAATTTCTGGAAATTCTTCATGTTGCCTTATGTGTGTAACTTTTGAGATCTGCAGATAGAAAGAAGGAACCAAGAGCATTAAAATATAAAATAGTTTTTCTAAAAAAAATATGACTAGCAAGAGAAATAAGGTGTATCTAGATGTCTTAAAAGGAACATGTCTCATCCAAAACCTTATTTATCTGAGGTTTAAATAGGTATCATTTAGAACTAGTAATCACCTTTCCATTTAATCCCATGACTAATGAAAGGAAAACCATATGGAAAATATTCAAGTAAGAAATATGAGAATTTAGAAGAAAAGTGCCTAAATTTACCTCATCAGATTTGTGAAAATCTGATTAGAAAATGAAAAATAAATAATTTTTAAATAATTCTTTGGAGTCTTTTACACAGAGGCAAAGATTAAATTAATAATCTAGCACAACAAGGGAAAGACCATAGTAATTAAGATTGTGAAGGAGTTCTCACAAAATAAAATTTACATTATAAAAAAAAGGAAAAGAAAAATGTCCTAGTTCAAAAATAAGAGACACAGTGAAAAAATACATTTTAATACATAAGTTTGAATATGAAATATTTATAATTTTGAAGTGTATTTTTACATTATGATGAGTTTTTGCATACCTTATGACTAAAATAAGAATCAAAACATACCAGTATCATCCTCCACAATTACTTGTTGAACATCCTAATATATAAAAAGCCAAGGACCATCACGACCTAAATGATGTCCAAACAGTAAGCTGCACAGGGCAACCAGGCTGGCAAGGGGTTAGTGAGGGATGACCAAACAACTGAACAACAGGCTACATGGAGTAATCAGACCATCAGTGGGGGCAGTTGCTGGATGACCAGGCTGGCAGGGAGGCAGTTGGGGTGACCAGGCTAACAGAGGGGCATTTAGGGGTGACAGGCCAACAGGATGGGGGCAGTTGGGGGTGATCAGGCCAGTGGGAGGGCAGTCAGGGGTGACCAGGCTGTCTGGGGGGCAGTTAGGGGCAACCAGGCTGGTGGAGGGGGCAGTGAGGGGTGACTAGGCCAGTGTGTGTGTGGGGGAGAAGATGGATGCAAACAGCCCAGCAAGGGGGAAGAGTTGGGGATGACCAGGCTGGCAGGGGGACAGTACGGGGCAGGCAGGCTAGTGGGGGAGACAGTTGGGGCAACTACTTTGGCACAGGAAGCAGTTAGGGGTGATCAGGTCAGCAGAAGGGGGGCAGTTGGAGGCAACCAGGCAGGTAGGGGGGGCAGTAAGGGGCAATCAGGCTGGTGGGTGGGGGCAGTTAAGGGTGATCAGGCCACTGGGGGAGTGGTTGTTGGGGGAAACCAGGCTGGCAGGGATGGCAGAAAGGGGAGATCAGGCTGGCAGGCAGAGGTGATTAGGGGTGATCAAGCAGGCAGACAGGTGAGCAATTAGGAGTCAGTGGTCCTGGATTATGAGAGGGATGTCTGATTGCTGGTTTAGGTCTGATCCGATGGCAGCCAGACAGCTCCCTAGGGGTCCCATATTGGAAAGGATACAGGCTGGGCTGAGGGGAACCCCGGCCCTGTGAATAAATTTTGTGCACTGGACCTCTAGTTCTATAATAAAGAGATAATATGCAAATTGGCCCTCATTCCCTTGTGTCATAAGATGGCCACCCCCATGTTGTCACAAGATGTCCACCTTTATGTCACCACAAGATGGCCACCCCACATCATCACAAGATGTCCTCCTCAAGATGGCCATCCCCGTGTCATCACAAGATGGCTGCCCCCACATTGTCATAAGATGGTTGGCAGGGTGGGCAGTTGGGGGTGACCAGGCCTGCAGGAGAGAGCAGTTGGGGGTGATGGGGCTGGCAGGGGAGGTCAGTTGGGGGTGATAGAGCAAGCATAGGAGCAGTTAGGTGTCAATCAGACTAGCAGGGAAGTGGTTAGGGGGCTATCAGGCTGGCAGGCTGAGTAGGTAGAAGCAATTAGGCAGGTAGACAGGAGACTGGTTAGAAGCCAGCAATCCTGGATTGTGAAAGAGTTGCCTAAACCGGCAGTCAGACCTAAACCAGCAGTCAGACATCCCCCGAGGGGTCCCAGATTGGAGAGGGTACAGGCTGGGCTGAGGGACATCCCCCTGCACCCCCCAATACACAAATTTCATGCACTGGGCATTTAGTAATTATATAATAGACAACTTTTTCTAGACCTAAGAACCCAAAATGTATAAAGTATGTTCAAGCACCCTATGTAAGTAGAGATTATTCATTAATTTATTCCTTTATTCAATTTGTCTCAATTCAGTGAATATCATTTTGACACAATAGGCCATTGGAAGAAAAGGGTGAATGAAATAGACATTTTATCTTCAAGCAATTTATAATTCAGTAGGGGAAATACCTCATGTGCATGAAATAGGCTCAATATACAAGGCATCAAATGATGAGTTACACCACTATTAGCCCCAAAACCAAATTATGGGTGTTGATACAGTGTATATAGGCTGCTAAAATTTTGTTGAAAGAATATTGAAAGTGTTCTCAAAGAGACAGAGAAGGAATGTATCATATGAAGTCAGAGCTAGGATCATTACTTCTGGCTGGTAAGGACAAAAATGATTTCTGAAAGAACTGACTTATAAGCTGGTAAGAAAAAAATGAATAGGATTTTAACAGAATGATAAAACAGGGAAGAAGCCATTTTTGGGGGGAACCAGCAGTCATCTGACGTGTATTTTTCTCAGGGTAAAACGTGGAGCATAAGAGGACAAACCTACCTAGGCAAGCACATGTTTAGCTTATGATCAGGTCATGTCAGCTAATGTCTATTGGCCAAACAAGTAGCATGGCCAATCCTAAGTCAATGGCATGGAGACTTATACTCTCTCTATGAGGTGTTAATATTTGCTGAATAATTATTTGTTCTATTATTTATAAATATTCATGACCCTCCCATTATAAAATTAATACAGATTCATTTTGGAAACCCCCAAAATCTTATTCCATTACGGCATCAGACTAGAAGTTCAGGTATTATCTATAGAAGCACAGCTGTGCATTTTTTGTTTGTTTGTTTGTTTTCAGTATAGAGTTTTAAACACTTAAAACACTAGTTATCCCCCTCAACCTGTACCCAACACACAAACTCAAAACAATACTGGATTGAGGCCAGGATACCTGCAGTAAACACCTACTCAAAGGAAAGAATGGGAGATGCGCAGTAGTCAGGTTCTTCACATTTTTAAATCCTGCTGATGTACTATCACCAGATCCCCTTCAGGTAGAGGATATTCCTTGATTAGGTCCCAGATCTCCTCCTAGGACATGCCTCTAAGTTCATTGTATTCCCTCTATGGCTCTTGACTCCGCCCTTCCTTTACTGTCACCATCCTTGGCCATTTCAGAAGCCTTTTAAGAAAAAGGATTGTAGTAGAGACTGGTTTGGCTCAGTGGATAGAGTGTTGGCTTGCGGACTGAAAGGTCCAAGGTTCGATTCTGGTCGGGGGCATCTACCTTGCTTGGGGGGAAACATCTCCACTGTGGGGCGTGCAGGAGGCAGCTGATTGATGTCTCTCTCTCATCAGATGTTTCTGACTTTCTATCTCCCTTCCTCTCTGTAAAAAATCAATAAATTATATTTAAAAAAAAGGCTTATAGAACAACTCACCTTCTTTCAGTTTGTAGAAAGTTGTTTTTTGGTTTCTTTTGTTTTTAATATCTCAAATTGATTTAACCTCCTTTTGTCTTCTACACTGGTAATACCATTGCCAAGAGTTCTCTCAAAATCCTCATTTATTTCCTATATATTTGATTCTATATATTTTGATTCCAATCATATTTCAGTGTTAAAGAGCTACACCCACAATTCTTTTGGAGGCATACCTTTTTCTCTAGTCTTAAAGATGGTATTTAAGATATGCATGAGTATGCATGCTCAGCAAGATAATTGGGTCTCTGTTCACATCATATTTTCTAACACCTCACTGGCCAAAGCAGGTCACATAACTAAGCCCAAAGTTAATTGGATAGAGATATGTACTCCTCCTCTGGAGGTAGGATGGGAGGAGTATATTTGTTGAATAATCCTATATAATAAGAGAGGAATATGCTAATTATCTGTTACACTATGAGGTGTAACGACCAACCACATAATGACCAGATCACGGATCAGCAGGAGGTTGGGTCAGCAAACTACAAGCAGGCAGCCGAGAGCTACAGGAGGGGGGCAGGGCAGTGGGGAGGAGAGCTACAGGAAGGTGACAGCAAGCTACTGACGCATGGATTTGTGTGCAGGGCTACTAGTTAAATATAATCTACTACAGGCAGTAATAATACATCAACTTCTAGAATTTTCATAAAGGATGAAGCATCCCTTGGTATTCAGAGAGTATCCTACTTGGTATACAGAGAGATATATAAATAGAGGGGATATTTTGGGGAAACATTATTTGGCCAATAACCTAAAAATGGTAGTGGGTAGCAAATCATGTGTATACTCTTCTTTATGGTCTAAATTAGGGGAGCAGGAAAGAGTATCTTCTTTCAGATAATATCTTAAGATAATTTATGTTCATAAGGAGCAGCCATTACATATATTTGTGGGCATGTATGTCTATGGAGACTGGACCTTGAAAATTTCAAAGCTGAAAAATGATCCATTCAAAAATGTAAGAGCAGTCTCCACTTTTGAATAAGTGTCCTTTATGTGGGAAGCCATGTTGATAGTCCTTTTAAAAATATATATTTTTATTGATTTCACAGAGAAAGGGAGAGGGAGAGAGAGATATAAACATCAATGATGAGAGAGAAACATTGATTGGATGTCTCCTGCATGCCTCCTACTGGGCAAGTGCCTTGACCAGAATTGAACCTGGAACCCTTCAGTCCACAAGCCAACACTCTATCCACCCAGCCAAACCAACTAGGGAAGTGATCCTATTTAACATGCAAATGTGATACAAATGTATATTCCCAGAGATGAGAGATGAGATCAATGTTAGGTCCTGCCATTTGGAATCTATAGGGAGCTGATGCTTGGAATATGAGTTATGAATGTTTCTTTCCCTTTCTTTCTTTCCTTCCTTCCCTCTTCTCTCATACTTCAGTTCTTTCTCTGGTCCTTTTTTTCTTCCTTCTTCCCTTCATCCCACTCTTCTCTCTCCCTCCCTCCTTCTCTCCTCCCTCTCTCTTCCCTCCCTCCTTTGTTCTCTTCCTTCCTTCCTTCCTTCCTTCCTTCCTTCCTTCCTTCCTTCCTT
>JAAGEH010000393.1:28700599-28738809 GCA_011751065.1 Lasiurus cinereus | reverse complement strand
CTTCCTTCCTTCCTTCCTTCCTTCCTTCCTTCCTTCCTTCCTTCCTTTCTTTCTTTCTTTCTTTCTTTCTTTCTTTCTTTCTTTCTTTCTTTCTTTCTTTCTTTCTTTCATCTCGGTCTTTTAAAAAATCTTTTATTAGGAACCATTTCAAGCACACACAAAAACAAGAAAATAGTATAATGAAGTTAAATTATACCTGCCACTCAGCTTTACCATTTCAACTCAAAGCCACTATTGTTTCATCTATACTCCAGCCATACCTTCTGCTCCAAGATGACTATAGAAACAATTCTACACAAAATATTATTACATCCTAAATAGTTCATTAGATTGCCATTTCTAATACTTATACTTTCCTTATATTATCCTCAAGCCTTCAGTAAAAGTTTGTCAAAAGTAATACTGTATATATCTTGTTAAGAAAAAATTATGAAACACCTGTCCATGTCCAGGAAGAGTAGCTAAGGGAAACCTGTATCCATTTTAAGACTGAATCAGGATTATTAAGACAATTACATGAAGTAGAAATTTGTTCACAGCAAAGAGGGGATCTCTGGAGAGAAGTGCATGTAAGGCAAGAAGTAGGGAAGCAAGAGGTGAAATACAGATTCTGGGTCCAAGAGAGACAGTGATCTTAGTATTTTTCAAACTTGACACTACTGTTCATTAGTGGGAGTGAAATCAGTTTCCTGGGTGGCACCAGTATTCAAAAAGTGAAATAGAATAAATGAGGTTAGAATGGATGGGACTGGAATAGAAAAGAAAATCATAGTATACATAACACACATTAAGGTTAAACACAATGTTGTTCTTGTAAACTTTCACATGGGCACACTGTATCATGTGATATGCAATGCATTTGTGACCAGTAGTTTTGGCGGTCGTAGATGTTTGAAAATAGGAACTCATAAAAAACTCAAAGACACTATGAGAGGAATGGGAGTTTATGGCCATTGAGTCTGTGGAGGCCAGTACTACTGGCTCTCTGACTATAACTATTTTATTTTGGTTACTGATATATTCCCAGCACCTTGCAAAGTGTCTGGCACATAGTGGGTGCTCAATAAATATTTGCTTAATAAATTAATAGAACAAATAAAAGTATTTCTGATTAGCAAGTAGCTTTCCTTCATGTGGTAGTTCAAGCTCCTTCCACCCTGTTCTCATAGTCATCTCTGTCTAGCTGAAGGTAGGGAAGGAATCTGAGAAGGCATTCCTGATTTTAAAAGCACAGGCACAATCTTGTGACTACAGCAAAGAGCATGAAAGTCTGGTAAATACTGTACAGCTGAGTGCCCAGGAAAAGAAGGGAATAGATTTGATGAACAAATTTTACATAAAGTAGTATATAATAAGTACCAGATACATAGTACAGTGGAAGTTTTTTCCCAGTAAAATTGGGAGTGATACTTAAGTTATTTGAAACAAATGAGTTAAAAATAAATTTTTAAAAGATACAGAGAAATAGCAAACATTGATTTTTAACTTAAAAATGAATTTAAATTTTTTCTCCATCTTCAGTGTAGTGATCAGGCCTTTTCTTTTAATAAAGGTCTTTGATTGATCTACACTCTCTTCTTTACAGAAAAATCACATGCATAAGGCAAACAATTTTTAAGTTTTTAAAACTGAATTGAGAATTCGTATGGCAACCTACATGCAGAATTCTAGACTTTTACAATTTTTCAAGCTATTTTTTTCACTGATTCAAGCTGACATTATGTTTTTAAAGAGCTCTGATTGAGTCTTTCTAATATCTTCAGAATGTTTTAATAGAACTAGCTCTCTATCTTTATATATTCAGACTGTATTAGTTTACTATATAAAATAATATAATTATAAAAATATGCACTGGAAATAAACAGGTTTGGGAACAAGCATAACATTCTTAGTAGGCGTTCAACTCAACTGTTGGGTTCATCCCAGCTGGTATCCTATTAGCACAAGTGTTCAGCATGTTGTGGGCAATAATCGCTGCTTTTCACAGAGGGACTGGGGAGCAATGGTTGATCAGGAGAGCTGATTAAGGAGAGGTTGATTGGGATGATTTCATCTGTCTCTAAATTAAATATTGCTTACATTACCAATCTTTATCACTATAAAAGGGCTCTTATAATATTTACTAGTGGCCTAGTGCACAAAATCCATGCACGGGGTCGGGGGGATGTCCCTCAGCCTGGCCTACACCCTCTCCAATCTGGGACCCCTCAAGGGATATCCAACTGTTGGTTTAGGCCCGATCCCCGTAGGCCATCCCTCTTGCAATCCGGGACTGCTGGCTCACCTGCCTGCCTGCCTGATCACCCCTAACCATTCTGCCTGCTGGCCTACTTGCCCCCCAACTGCCTCACCCTGCCAGTCTGCTCACCCCCAACTGTTCCCCCCCCTCTGCTGGCCTGATCACCCCCTACTGACCTCCCCTCCTGGCCTGATTGCCCCTAACTGCCTCTGCCTCTACCCTGCCACCATGGCTTTGTCCAGAAGGACGTTCAGAAGATCTCTCAGTCTAATTAGCACATTACCCTTTTATTAGTATAGATTTTATATGCAAAGATATATATGGATCATAAATATATTCAGTATTTTTATTTATTTTTTGTCATTCCCACAAAGCTGAAATGCTTGTAACTGATATTATTGGTGCATAAATTTGTTTACTATGTGGCCTTTATTCATCTATTATCAAATTCATATTAATGTCTTTTCTTAGTTCGATTAGTAATAATAATTGGTAGTGTTTATTTTGCACTTAATCCAGGCTAAGTATTGCATATGCATTAACACATATACACTATCCCAAGCATCCTGGAGGACAGTATATTAGTATTCCTATATTACAGAGAGAAAAATTGATTTGAAATGTTGATTATCTGGTAATGGTCACAGAGTTAGAAGCATAATTTGAAATAAAATACACCTCATTATAAAGCCTGTGGTCTTAACCACTCAGCTATATGTTTTAATTATAATTGTTACTTAGTTCTGACTACTCACAAATTGACTCAATTATTTAAATGTTTCCACTCTCTAAATATAAAAGGGGTCTCTATAGGTTGAAGAAGTCACCTATTAGGACATTTACCTTGGTATCCCTACACTACTTCACCCCTTTTTGCTGTCATATACCTAAACCAAAGGGCAAGGGTAATCACTGATATTGTCAATAAAGGGTGGCAATCCCTTAGAAGAGCAGAGAGGATCATTGTTGAGAGTAGACTGGTAGGCACAAGCAAGAGGGACCCAGAACAGAGTCTAAACAATTTCTTTTGCAATTTAAAAAGTCCTTTACAAGCATTTTAAAAATCTGATTTCTTAGCAAGCACTTTGGTTTTGTATAAGTGGGGAAAATACATAGCAAAACTATTTTTTAAGATGATATTTTTGAGAAGCTAACTGGAGAATCATTAATATGGATAGGAGAAATAATACTTTCCCTGCCTAATCCATAGGTTATTGTGGGATTAAATAAAATATCTGTGAAAATGCTATGCAAACGTAAGTTGCTTTTTTTAAAAGTGAAGTAAACAGCCTTGTAATTATGCTCTTCATTTCCCTTCTTTCATTGAAATTTCCAAGAATTCATAATACTGTCTCTCTAATGATCCAGTTAAAATGAAATCAAATAGTTATGATATAATGTGATAAGTGAGGGGGATGAATTCTGTATCCAGATAGGGGTTGCATAAGGCTTCAAAGAAGAGCTGACATATGGATTGGCACCTGAAGAATGGGTAGAAATTCAGCAGAAGGCCATGAAGATTGTCCCTCCTTTGCTTATTAGTGGAAAAAGGACATGAGGGTTTCTGACATAGAGAATGGACAGGCTGTGTGAATGGCAAGAGAAGAGGATGAGAAAGAAGATGACATGCATCAAATGTTTGGTCCATGGTAAAGATATTGGATGTTTTAAAAAACATTTTTTTGAAACCCAGGCTTCATTTTAGAATTCCTTGAGGAAGATTTTAAGACATACTAATGCCTGATACCAATTAAACCAGAATCTTGGCAATGAGGACCAGGCATAGTTTTTGTTGCTATTGTTGTTTAACTGATCCCTTGGTGGTTTTAATATGCAGCCAGTGATGAGAACCTGCACGGAAATCTGAGTGAGATGACACATCAATATCTTCAGTCAGGAATTTTTCCTTGAGCAATAGGCCCATATGCCTGCTGTCTCCTGCATGCCTCCTCCTGAATACATCCTCCCAGACATTGTACAGGTATCCATCTCACATTTAGAATTGCATCACTATTTCTCCACATGTCCCTATTCTATATTTTGTGTAATATTCTTCATTTCTGTGAATGTCATCAAAATCCAGTCCAAAAATCTGTCATTCTTGATTCCTTAATACCACAATCACCAATCTTTTTTTCCTACCTCTTAATGACTTACCCAGATTGCCTAACTTGTCCCCTGTCATATTGTCACTAGGCCTGGAGAGTAAGTAGCACCCAAATTGCAAGTTTATCCCAATGGAATCAGTTTTCTAGATAATTGCTTAAGTGACATTTCTGAAAAATAGATACACAAATCGCTCTAATATTGGGTACCCTTTAATATTTTCTCAATTTTGTTAGAATACATTAAAAACATTTTGACATAAATTGAATGCCTTTATGATTGTTTTATCTTCTGCTATTTACCTCATTTCCTTTGTTGCTTTCATTGGAGTGTCTACACATGGTGCTTTTTCTTGGCATTCTATACTTGGTTTTCTTTACGTGGACAACTCAGTTCACCTTTCAAGTCTCCTTCAGATATTTATGCAGACTCTCTGAGACCATAGAAATCAATACTACCCTTATGAAGGAACTTATCAGACTGTATTTTAAATACAGGGTGTGGTAAAATTAGGTTTAGAGCTGTTCATAAAAAAATACAATCTTTAATAAATAATAAAAAAATAAACTCTGTGTTTTGAGTACTCACAACTGTAAACCTACTTTTGCCCAAATCTGTAGTTATTTAATTTAATATTTTACTCACAATACATAAAGTTTTGTAAAACAAAAGAAATGTCTGCTTTGCCCATCATTTGTATCCCTCCCCCCAATATAATAATATAAATAAATAATATATTTATTGCCCAGAGTAGGTATTGGGTATTTGTTGAATGAATAAATAAACATGCTAATTGTGGAGGTACAACAATACAATGAATTATAATACTCAGGTTCTGTCTTCTAGAAAAGTACAGTCTAGTATACGAAGCAAATGAGTAAATGAAAAAGCACACAATACAATGTGAAATATACTATTTTATGTAAAAGCAACAGGGTGTTATGGAGCACATAGAAGTAGCATTTAATTCAGCCTTGATAAGGACTAAGGGAAATTCGTTAGGGAAGATGTGGGTGAGGATTGCGATCTAAGCTTATTTCTGAAGGAGTAAGTAATGTGCTAGAGAACAGGGAAGAGCAGGAAGTGTAGGACAAAAAGACCAGGAAGAAAGAGGATGCAACTCATGGTAGAGGAGTAAAGTGTGGCTGGGTTTGGAGCCACAGCAGGGGAAAAGAGGAAGTGAGAATGATGAGCGGATCCCAGGTGATAAAATGTATATGCATTGGGCACTTTATTTTGAGCACAATTAAAAATCAGTACCTACTGTAAGCAGGATCTTGACATAATTAACTTGATCTTTACAGTGATCATCCACTGTATCTTGGAGTCTATTTGAGAAGAGCATGGTGGACGATCACTTAGGAAACTTGAGTAGTTCAGGAGAAAGGTGGTCACATGGATATGCAGAGACAAGTACTAATGAAGAGATATAAATGAGTATCCCCAATGGAATGTGATGACTGATAGGAACAAGGAGGCGCAAAAGAGAGAGGAATAAAGGAGTGAAACTTTAGTTTCTGACATGGGCAGTGAAATGGAGAGCAGGGTCATCCTCTGAGATGGGGAGTGGCTGACAAGGACCAGACTGCCTTTGGGGGGAAGATGAGTTCATCTTCGGACCATTTGCAGGTAGGAATGTTCATGTGAACATGGAATAATGTTACAGGTTGAATTATGTTCCCCACCTAACCCCCAGGTGCCTCAGAATGAACCTTACTGAAAATAGGGTCAATGCAGATATAATTAATGTTCAGTTGAAGCATATGAGAGTAGTGTGGGCCCCTAATCTAATATGACTGGTGTCCTTATAAGAAGAATACTGTGAAGACAGAGACATGGTCGGGACACCATATAAAAATAGAGGATGGGAGCCACGCATCTGTGCCACTCCAGACTCTTCGGAACTGCACAAGAAGTTACAAAAAGATTGTTACAAACCACCAGAAGCTAGCCAGAGGCAAGGAAGGATTCTCCACTAGAGCCTGGAGAGGGAGCATGGCCCAGTCAACATTTTTATTTCAGATTTCTAGCCTCTAGAACCATGAGAAAATGCATTTCTGTGGTTTTAAGCCACCCGTTTATTATAGCTGTAGGAAACTAATACGGATTTTATAATAAAGCTATCTAATATTTTTGAGCATTTAATAGGCATTAGTAACTGTTCTAAAATATTTGAATCTACCAATTTAATCCTCATAGCACCATTATTATGTAAGTACTATTATGATTTTAAAAAAGGAAGTAATACAGGTTTGGTAAAAGAGAAAAATTACGGCAATAGGAAAGAAAAGGAAATGGATTATTTTTGTATCTCCTGGATAATGTCTTATTTTGAGACACCTGACCTATCCCCAGGAGCTGCTTGGGAATGTACAAGGTCAGCAGGCTTTTCTTAATGCAAAAATCAAAGCTCACAAAAACAAGACGTCGTACAGTGAGCAATACCTAAACCGGCCATTTGTATTGTGTAGGCATTTGTTTCCATGAGGATCTCCGGCTGTCCCACCAGGCGTTGATTACAGAGCTCAACAATGGGAGGAAAAGAGGATCTTCTCTTCTCACATGCCACAGATGGTAAATTTCGGGATGGAACTTCTATACAATCTTTATGCTAAGAAGTGCAAGGGGGAGCTGGTGCATTTAAAAAATATATTTTATTGATTTTTCACAGAGAGGAAGGGAGAGGGACAGAAAGTCAGAAACATCGATGAAAGAGAGACACTGATCAGCCGCCTCCTGCACACACCACAGTGGAAATGTGCCCGCAAGCAAGGTACATGCCCCTGACCGGAATGGAACCTGGGACCTTTCAGTCCGCAGGCTGACGCTCTATCCACTGAGCCAAACCGGTCTTGGCGAGCTGGTGCATTTAGATGAAGTAAAAACGATACTATTTGATTCCTTATACAAGTATCAGCTTTATAAGCACATGATTCCTTTTCCTAAAAGATAATTGGGTCCTGACAACAGAAAAAAACCTTTCCCTGCCGCACTTAATGGTGCTACTCAGGACACATGGAACACCATATATAGTCCTTCCTGTCTCTTAGGAAAACATATTTCTTCAAGAAATAAATCCCCAAGATAAATGTATATATGAATTGAGCCTGTGAAGTTATGAGACGGATTTTCACTGTGGCTTATGAATCAGTTTCAAAATCTGAGAGAACACTGTGGCAGAGGTGATTCAGGCTGCCAAGATGGATATGTTTTAAGGGATAATGTAAATGATGCTGAAATATTTGATAGAGTTGAAATGATGTAAATGAAGAACTTTTGAAAAAGTATAAGACACTATATAAATATATTCCTATTTAGGATGGTTAATAATTGCCGTGAATTCAGCACACTGATTTAAAGTTTAATGATTTTATATAGGTCTTGTATTTTAGGATAAATACTATCGGAGATAGCATTTTAGGAATTTATTTTTATTCCAACTGAGCAGTCTTCTGTTTATTATTATTACTAGAGACTCAGTGCACGAATTAATGTATGGGTGGGATCTGACCAACCCAACCCCAATCGGGGCGAATTGGGGCTGGGCCTGTTGGGAGGAGGAGATGGCTGGAAGTTGGCCAGCTGGCCTGCCCCCATTGGGCCCAATCAGGACCTGGCTGGCTGGGGAAAGAGCTGTGGGCAATTGGTCAGTGGGCCCTAACCCCAAATGGGGTAGAGGGGCCAATTGGGGGCCAGTGGCCTGAGGGATGGTCCATGGGTCGTTGGCTGGCCAACCCTGCCCCTGATCAGGGAAGGGGGGTTGATCTGGGGTGATGTCAGACAGGGGAGGCACTGGAGGAGATTGGCCAGCTGGCTCTGCCCCCTATTGGGATGAAGGGTGCAATCAAGGGTGGGTCAGCTGGGAGGGAAGGGCTGTAAGCCTATTGTGATGGGGCGGGCTGATTGGGGGAAAAGGAGGGGGCGTTTGGCTAGCAGCCCAGCTCTTGATCAGGATGGGAGAGTTCAATCAGGAGTAGGCCAGTACCGGGGAGCGGCCAAGAGGTTGGCCGGCTGGCCAGCCCCACACCCTGATCAACCAGTTCACTGGCCACAGTAGGCATCATAGAAACCGGTCATTATGGTCATTAAAGCTGTTATGGTCACTGGCTTTTTATATATATATATAGACTAGAGGCCTAGTGCACAAAATTCATGCATGGTGTCCCTCAGCCTGGTCTGCTCCCATTCTAACCCAGGACCACTTGAGAAATGTCTGACTACCAGTGTAGGCCTGATCCCTAAACCAGTAGTCATAAATCCCTCTCACAATCAGTGACTTCTAGCTCCTAACTGCTCACCTGCCTGCCTTCCTGATTGTTCCTAACCTCCTCTACATGCCTGCCTGATCTCCCCTAACCTCCTCTGCTAGCCTGCCTATCTGATCACCTCTAACCTCCTCTGCCTGCCTGCCTGATTGCCCCTAACCACCTCTGTCTGCTAGCCTGATCATCCCTAACCACCCTCCCCTGCTGGCCTGATCACCCCCAATTGCTCTCCCCTGCCAGCCTGATCGCCTCTAACTGCCTGTGCCTCAGCCCCTGCCACCATGGCTTTGTCTGGAAGGAAGGCAGGACAATTGAAAGATGTCCAGTCTAATTAGCATATCACCCTTCTATTAGTATAGATTGTATAATTGGCCATGCTCATTTGTACTTTGCTGAGGAAGATGTATACTATGCTTTTAGCACTTTTTATCCTGAGATGTTGCAACGTGTGACACACAAGCATTAAGTTTGGTTTATAAATCTAAATGCACTGAAAAGTTGAGCAAGCCACCTGAAACCACACAGCAAAGCAGCAGCAAGAAAAGGTAGGACATAGCAGCTCTGATTCTCACTTTTGTACTCAGATCTTTTGAACGTTCTCCCTTTCACTAAAGATTTTGAAATATTGTATTTATACTTAAACAATGGCCTGATAAAGAATGCAGGACTTAATTTTTAGTTTATAAATTCTTGAGCTTAACTCCAAGTTGAGCCAGAAAATGACTGCATGAGCTAAAAGATTTAGCAAATGGGAACCATGGTGTTGTGCTCATTAAAAATAATCACAGGTTTTCATACTTTTAGTTATAACTTCCTCACTAATTTTGTAATACCAGATATTGGTGTACTAATATTCTTGAGACACACATATTTAATTGTTTTTCTGCTCTTTAGCAATAATTTTTAATGTCCAACTGCCCACATATTCTTTGGAGTATGTGTTCAGGAACCCAAAGAGTACATTTCTAGGTAACTGTAATGTAAGACAATACTTAAAGTTGATGGCTAAGGAAGGTATTTTAAGAAATAATGGCATCATTTGCTCTGGCTGCTGACATACTACTATTGCTTGTGATGCAGATGTTCTAGACAGGACTTTCCAATCCCATCAACAGCAAACAATAACAGTAGCCCTGATTTGTAACTGAACGCGATATTTTACTGATTGTTTATTTATTTACTTTTAATGGACAACTAGCATATTTTGTCATCTGCATAGTTGATAGTCAATGATTGTTCTACTTTCATAGATGAGTATAAAGATTACAAGAATTCAAACTAATGTGACCATTTCTACTTTTACATCTTTATACATTTAAGAATAAAGTAAAATAACAACAAACAATAGATTGATGTCATTGATAACTATATGCCAGGAATGGGGGTGGAGTGAGAACCCACTTTTTTGAATGAGGATAATGTTAGATTGTTACTTGAAATACCTGAGAGACAAGTTTGGGAGATAATTAGGTAAATACTATGAAAAAAAAACCAACAACACCCTCTCTGATTGTTAGAAACAATCATTTCTTTATGCAGTAGTACTTTGAAGCATCCTGCATTATATTTGTCATTGAGGAAATGGAATTATTCTGAACTATAACACATATAAGTTTAAAATATCTTCAAACATAAGTACTACTGACACCATGACACTAAACTGAAATAAAATTGTATGTATTTGTGTGTGTGTGTGTGTGTGTGTGTGTGTGTGTATTGCATCTTGTATGCATCTTTTTTTTTCTTGAAATTTTACCTTCTAAATTATACTAAACACATCTTTCGGTTGTAACTTGGGAAGTAAAAAGTTATATTGGTTTTTAAAATGAAATATTCTCTCTTTTTAAAATTCTTTATTGATTAAAGTATTACATATGCCTCCCTTTGCCCCCATCAACCTCTCCCTATATTCCCACCCTCTCTTTTCTTTATAATCATTTCACCTCAATTGGTAATACATTAAAAAGTATAAATACCCATGGTTCAATTCTAAAACACAATTGCCTCCAAAGAACTCCAAACATGCAAATATATATGCCATGCACATAATGCAGAAATGTTGACACTAGCAGGTCCTACTCATTTGAAACTTATCTCAATTACACTTTTATAATATTCATATCTCATTTAACACTTGCATTGCAATCAATACTCTCTAAATAGGTAGACACTATTGAAACCTCCTTGGGTGCTATGTTCTGCTCTGAATTTGAGAAGCACTACTTTGACCACTAAATGGGAAATTTGTAAGATTACCCTTGTAAACTATTTCATATGTTTCTTCATTTCCAATACAACGGATACTTAAGTATCACACTTGATTTAAGTAAAGGTCCAAATAAGACATTTCAGGTTTTCAGCATGACTGCCATCAACATAATAATGTGATATTCCTTCTGCTTTAATCTCAGCCCTGTAGATTAGAGGATCAGATTTTAGCTGGACATCATGCATATGATGGATGAGGAAACAATCTAATTGGCTCTCCACTGATTCTACTGTGATAAGTGTATACATACTTTAAATCAATTGATTTAATAATTAAACTCACATATCCAAAGTAAAATTGCACAGTGAAATAGAAAGAAAACATTGTTAAAAAAGATGAAAAATATTAAACAAAATGCTTTTCATAACACTATACACTATCCATGTTCCTCTGACTTACCAGTGCATACATGAATATGAAGGTTATCTGTGTTGCATCTAGAGAAAAAGTATGCCATTGCTGATATTAGCCCCAGAGTCAAGCAAGAAAACTCAGATTCTGACTTTCTAACCAAAGTAGGCAAAAATGAAAACAATGCCAAATGAGAGCAAAAAATTTCACAATTATTTGGACACATGAAAATAATTATTTATTTGAGTTTTTCACATTGTTGTAATGACAGGGTTATTGATAAGCCTCAGTTTATGATTTTTCAAAATATGCTACTGAACATCATGATTTTGTAAAAACCACAATCTCAAAAGGAGTTGAAAATCCTTGGAAGCAGAGTGTCTATAGCCGTTTCTAAAGAGGTAGACTGACATAAAGCAAAGCTGGTAGATTGATGCACAGCTCACCCTCCGTGTAGAACCCTAAATATTACCTGAGGAATTTTATCAAATGCTCCACCTTTAAAGGATTTTCTCCCTTGCCAAGAAGACTTTTGCAAATAATATACTATTTTCCTTTTCACAAAAGCCTGGATAGGTTCAGGAAGTATCCGTCCTTGCTCATGTTAGCTTTTTGCTTTTCAGAGCAAATTCCCTATGGCAAAGATATTATCCAGATCACTATAAATGTGTGTGTGTGTGTGTGTGTGTGTGTGTTACACACTCATATTTTTTAATTACTCTTCCTCAAGTTTTAACAAATCAGAAGTTTAATTAATTTTATGACTTCTTATTTCTAAATCTTACTAAATACCAACATCTATTTTGTTTTTTTGCAAACCTGATCTTTTTCATCTTGACTTACTGATGAACGTGTCTGTTTTGACTGTGAATAGGGAGGACTGTATTCATACAAAGGACCCATTTCTTAAGTTGGGTGTGATTTTTACATGTTATAAAATGAAATCAAAGTAGAGAAGTGGAAATGAAAATGTATCACTGACCATTTAGTGCTTCTTAATCTTGTGGGCTGACTTACCGGAGGGTTTTCCATGTTCTCACATTGCACATGACACACACACACACAACACACACACACACAACACACACACACACACACACACACACAATAAATACTCAGTTACTATTTATGTGTTATCATCTGCCAGGGGCTTTGAAATTTCTATTTTGCATTAAAGACAAAGAATTCCTCTCTCTGACTGCTTATTGAGGGTTTCCTGATACAAGAACATAATTAACTCTTTACTGGCCTAAATAATTTCTGCATTTTAAAAAGTGGCCAGATATGACAAAAGTGAAGCTCTCAATCCACAGGGTGGCCATTAGCTGCACTCCGTCACTGTATGTCTTCAATTCAGACCACAATTACTGTCAGGGAATTGCACTGGAAGCTCCTTCTTGTACGCAAACAGGGATATTATTCATTAAAGAGCACTTTCAATAAAATACAATCTATATTTTTAATGAATATTTGAGGAAGAAATACAATCTTAGTTTCAGAAACCTGCAATGCGGTTATTATTCTTTTAATAACGTAGACTTCCTCCTGTACATATGCTGAGAGATGTCAGAGGAGGAAGCAGAAATGAGATGGCGGGTTTTAACGCAGAAGAAATGAAAAAAGCTGAGCTACAGTAAACTAAGTCAATGTTAAATAAGGATTTCCTGGAACTACCTACAGCAGACACCATTCCTGTGGGTTTTATTGATATCTCTGCAATACTAGATTTTACTTAAATCTTTCAAGCCCAGTTAAATATGAGAACTTGGGGCACTTTGGAGACTGAAAACAAAAACAAAAACAAAAAAAAACCTAGAGGCACATATAAGACCGTCTCTTGCTCCAAGAATCTGCCACTCCATAACTCAATTCTTTTTTTTCTTAATGTGCTTTTAATTTTAGTGACTGCAATTTTCATATTTGCAGACAGGTTCTGATAAAACACCCAGTTGCAGTTTCTAGGAAATGGTATCAGTAATGTTTAATGCTCAAGAAAAATGTCTGCAATTAGTTCCCACTAATGAACTTTAAATATGGCCCTCGACTATTAAAAACAAAAACAGAAACAGACATGTGTGTGTGTGTGTTGTGCACATGCACAGGATGTGTACACTTGCACACACATTTGTAAGCGACATGCACTGGTGGATTTACTGAATGCAAGAACAGTTTGTTCTGGTAGCCCTTGATGGTAGTCCAGCGCCATTGCCAATTGCTTCAGAAAGCAAAAGCACAAACAAGCATATTGATATAGACTGAGAGTGTTTCATTGACCAAAAAATTTCAGGAATGTTGCAACTCAAACATTCCATTGAAAATCTAAATGATGCTTCCAGAAAACAACTAAATTATGATTTTTATAGAAATGAATAATAAGTGGAAATAATCTATTTTTTAAGGGGAAAATGCAATGCACCATCTTATTAAAAAAAGGAAGATCATGAATTTAGAGTCTCCTAAAAGAAAACAAGTCTTACATATAGGCTTGGATTCATAGTGAATTAAATAACTTAAAGTTATAGCATGCAAAATCCACTCCCCCATTCCCTACCAAAGAAATTGAGTGCCAGTTATCAAGATTATTGCCAACATCCTGCTGTTCATTTTGAATTATATTTAACTAATAGGACGATGGCTAATTTTGAAGTAAATTCATGGAAAACATATTTTTTTCCTCTCTTTTATTTTCAATTTGGTTACCTTACATGATCACGATTGGATGATACACTGATTGAATATTTGAGAAGAGAGACTTAGGAAAAAGACCTTTCAGTATTTCTAAAACAGGTTGTTTCTCCTCCTGCTTATCACTGACAAATGCAAAGGAAGAATTTAGACTTTCAGAGGCAGCACTTAGCTTGTGCCAGTCATGCATGGAGTGAAATGTGTTAACCTTTAAACAATTTGGGAGTGGATGCAGTTAATAGGTAGGACAGATAGTTACAAAGTCCTGATTAACTACAGAGCGCACAGACATGTGGAAACTTGGCTGTGGTGAAGGGGAAGAGACAGAGGCAATTATTTACTGTTCTGGAGACCAGGTCCCAGGGAACAGAAGGAGGAAATTCTGAACAGCAACATTGCCCTCTTTTGGCAAAATAGTGCACAGTGTATTTACCTCGCTCTCAGGTGAAAGCATGTCTTTAGGACACAGACATTTTCCATCTAAAGAAAAATCACACAAACCGAAACAAAATCAAACACGTCAGAGAGGGAAAGAGTTCACCTATGTACTCATCAGCTAGACACAATTCGAACACAGAGTAAAGAAACTTAAAGTGATAGGCTAACAAAGAAGCTTTCAGGCTCCGTCTTTCTGTTGTCCAGTCCCTGTGAACAACAGTTTTTTTGTTTTTTTTTGTTTTGTTTTGTTTTTTAACCCTCATATTTATCCCTGACAGCTTCAAGCCATCTGCAATGTAATCACAATCATGCAGGACTCAGCATGTCAACAAACAAGGCAGGATCTCGCTCCCTTAGCGCCACCGGTGCTGAAATAGGCGCGGAGTCTGCAGAGGCGACACAGGTCTGCCGCTGTGCCCCGCAAAAGCCAGCCCCGCAGAGCGTGCGCCTGGTTGTAACGAAGCCTGCGATGAGTTAGGACAGTGAAAGAAATGGGCTTGATCGCATCAAAAAGAGAAAAGAAAACCCTCAGGAGGAGACAGCGTCTTAAACTATTTACTTTCATTCACGTTGTCAGTGCCACTCTTTAAATAATTCTAATTTCAAGCTCCTTCTCCATCTCTCATTTACTCTGTTTTTCAAGTTAAAGACCATCTCTGGCTCGATTTTTTTTTTTTTAAAGAGATACCTCTGGAATGTAGGAATATTAGTACAAGTGTAGCTGTATTAAGTCAGTTTAGAAATTTATTTATTCTATTTTTCTCTCCCCGACTATGAAATTAATCATCAGGCCTGCTAATCCTAAATGTCACACCTTTGCTAGCTTACAGGCTAGACATATTTGCAGAAAGATGTCTGTTTTGTGAATGCTCACAGGTCTCAGGAAGGAGGACAAAGCAAGTTACTCATCTTTCAACAGTTGGAGGTAGATGTACTTCATGAAAGGAAACTCAGCCTCATGCCCCATTCTTGTTCATTTAATTAACTCTCACTAAATAAAATACCAGTCAGGAGCAATGTGGTTTTGCAAGAGAACATCTAAATTGAGAAATAAATAGTTACGTTATAGAGGTAGGAGAGGCAGCTCACATCTGTATTTGTAAATTGCTGTTTCTTCCCCTTCTCATTGCTGTGATTTGGAATATGTGAACTGCTAGGTACATGTAATCTTTATTGTCAAAGTAGTATTTGAAGGGAATTCAAATGTAATGTTTAGATCATTTGGATTCATTTGCAAAAAAAAAAAAAAGTGCTTGACTTCCTCAAAGTTGCTCTACATAAAAATTCCAAGAAACTATTTTGAGCTTTTTGGCAATCAATTTTGAAAGGTCAATTAATTCTATTAGTGCTAAAAGTTTACAAATGGATTTCATATAAATCATCTTATTCTATCTTTGCCAGTGAGGTAAGTAAGGATCTATTATTACCTCTACTTCTGGAGGACTGAGAGTTAATGTGGCTGCCTAAGAGTGTACAAACCAGGGTTCTAGTGTGTAATTTAATTTTTGTGCTCTTTTACTTTTCTTCATATGTGATATCATGTGATTTACCTCCCTTACCTGCCTTAAAAACAAAAGGAGTAGAAAGCTAGCCCCACTTCCCCCCCAAAAAAAACCTTTCAGATATCATGTAGAACTTGAAACTTTATAGATAGCATTTTTAAAATGCAATGGGACGCAGGCCTTCCTGTTTATTCATGTTCAGAAAGATTTAAAACTGCAGCATCATCTTCAAGGAAGTGCATTTCATAAGATACCTCATTCCGTGAGGCAAAAACAGAGTTTTTTTACTTTTTCAACTCCTTCTACATCAGTACGCTTCAAAGTGACAAATAAAGTTGTCCTTCTCTGTCACAATCAAATTGACATTTACCTCTCCATATCCGGTGACACCTCGCCCCACTGCATCTATCAGTTGATGCAGCCTTCAGACCTGAAGCAAAGCAAGCTAATCTCCAGTGGCAGCGTCTGAGGGATACACAGGTGGCAAAAGCAATTGTACAGGTCTGCCACTAAACACAAACAGCACTACCAGGTAAGCCTTGCTAGACAGAATTTTTCTGTTAGAGCCTATTTTCCCAGAATTCCCCTTTGAACCTAAGGAATTTGCTTACTATTACCTGTAAAAGAAAGGATATGTCCTTGTGCAAATTTCTCCTGGAAAAATATGTACACCCGAATCATGGTGAGAAGGAGCCAGCTCCCTACAGTCATCCATGTCTTTCTGCATGAATGTGTTCATTGACCTTTGAGGCCAGCAACATAATTTTATGTGTGTGTATTTGGTGGGAGGTGGAAGTAATTTCTTCCAGGATAAAGCAAGAAGAAAAGTCAGACAGGTTGCTGCTTTTTACATGTGGCAAGAGAAAAAAAATAAAAATTCCCTCTTTCTATGAGTGCTGACATCAACACACACTATATAGCTCTAGAGTAACTTGTGAGGCCGTTTCATTTTCACATAGGAAATATAATTCAAGTAAGATTCAAGTGACATTTTCCAACATGATGCTCAAGTTATAAATAATAATGATTCCCAGATATTTTTCTGGATCAAAATGAATCCAAAATGATTCAAATAGGTATTGCTACTATAATTTACTCACTTGGTCAAATGAGGGTGCTTATACTGGTAGAAAAAAAAATCTTAAAATAAAAACAATATATTTTTCACCTTAAAAATTTCTTTGTACACTTGGTTCTTGGCTGGAAAAACAAGATATATATATATATCATAAACAGTAACTATCACAGGTTTCTTTCAAAGAACCTTTATTAATATAACAATATCTTTAGAATCTATAAAAGTTTTTTTTCTAATTTCTTAGAACTGTTTTTATTTCCTGATTTTTAAAATGTATTCAGACATTTTATAAGTATTCAAGTGTTTCATATATTGTTTATTTTCTTTTTGTTACAGTCCTCTTTAAAATTGGCTGTTTTTTACATTCTCTATGGCTTCACACTATTTTTTTATTA
This sequence comes from Lasiurus cinereus, assembly GCA_011751065.1. Classification (NCBI taxonomy): domain Eukaryota; kingdom Metazoa; phylum Chordata; class Mammalia; order Chiroptera; family Vespertilionidae; genus Lasiurus; species Lasiurus cinereus. The sequence continues at coordinate 28,721,481 of JAAGEH010000393.1, read as the reverse complement.
GTATTAATTTGGTCTTATGGCTTAAGCGACCAATTTCAATAACAATTTATGCCAGGTGAAGGCAAATAAATGAACTTCCAAAAGTGAGTAGATACTTGCTGCAAAATTGGTTAGCCTGGACAATAATTTGATTTATTTGCATGCAAAGTCGCAGACTTTCTGATGCTTAATGGAATGGAGCTGCAGTGGTTTTCAAACAATGCATATAGACAGTCCCCTCATTCAGTGTGGGTGATATTCTGAAAGTTCATTTGTAAGTCACTTGTGTGGAACTCAGAATGCATTTTCCTGCAGCAACAATATCATAACAATGATTAGGAGCTCAGGGAAACTTCCCTTCTCTCTCTCCTCCCGCTTCCTCCCTCTCCCTCCCCTTAAAAACACAATGTTGTTGAAACATTGTTTTATATTTTCAGAGAAAAGTTATAAAAATTATGGGTGTTTTCACACTAGTAATCAAACAACACAGAGAAATGAGAAAATTGAAAAGGCTATCTTGGAAATGCTGGTGCTTGAGGAAGGCAGGTTTAATTGGAGGAAGAGAAGGAGGATACCAAGGAGACTTGTGAAAATTCTGAAGGGGACTCCTGGGTTCACTTGAAGGACTCTAGCGGTGCCCAGGATGGAGACTCTCCTTCTCTTTTTTATTATAAGGGAGGGAAGTTAGGGGTGATCAGGCCAGCAAAGGAGGGAAGTGATCAGGCTACTGGGAAGGGCAGTTGGGGGGCACTCAAGCCTGCAGGGGAAGGCAGATAGGGGTAACTAGGCCCACAGGTGAGGGCAGTTAGGGATGACCAGGCCTGCAGGAAAGGGCAGTGAGGGGTAATCAGGCCCACAGGGGAGGGCAGTTAGGGGCAAACAGGCTGACAGGGGAATAGTTAGGTATCAATCAGGCTTGTAGGAGAGTGGTTAGGGGGTGATTAGGCTGGCAGGCAGAAGCAGTTAGGGGAAGTCAGGAAGGTAGGTAGGCAAGCAGTTGGGAGCCAGCAGTCCTGAATTGTGAGAGGGATGTTCAATTGCCTGTTTAGGCCTGATCCCACTGGATGGCCAGCAAGGGAGGGTAGTTGGGAGGGACCGGGCCTGAAAGGGAGGGCAGTTGGGGATCAGGCCTAAACAGGTATTTGGACATCCCTCGAGGGATCTCAGATTGGAGAGGGTGCAAGCTGGGCTGAAGGCGCCCCCCTCCCCCCCATGCACAAATTTTGTGCATCAGGCCTCTAGTCCTATATAATAAAAGAGTAATATGTAAATTGATTGTCACACCAAGACACAAGATGACCACCACAAGATGGCCTGCAAGGGAGGCAGTTGTGGGAAGTTACGGGTGACCAAGCCAGCAGAGGAGGGCAATTGGGGGTGACCAGGCCAGCAGAGAAGGGCAGTTGGGAGACCCAGGCCTGCAGGGAAGGACAGTTGTAGTGGACACAGAAATGCAGGGGAGGGCAGTTGGACATCCCTCAAGATTCCCAGATTGGAGAGGGTGAAGGCTGGGCTGAAGACACCCCCCCACTCCTCCCTGGTAAGATCAGGCCTAAACAGGCAGTCAGACATCCCTCTCACAATCCAGGACTGCTGGCCCCTAACTGTTTGCCTGCCTTCCTGATTGCCCCTAACCACTTCTCCTGCCAGCCTGATCACCCCCTAACCACTCCCCTGACAGCCTGATTGATGTTGAACTACTCCCCTTCCAGCCTGATTGCCCTAACTGCCCTCTCCTGTAGGACTGCTCATCCCTAATTGCCTTCCCCTGCAGGACTGGTCACCCCTAACTGCCCTCGCCTACAGGTCTGGTTTCCCCTAACTGCCCTCCCCTGCAGGCCTGGGTCCCCCTACAACTGCCCTTCCCTGTAGGCCCAGTCACCCCCAATTTTCCTCCTCTGCCGGCCTGATCACCCCTAACTGCCTTCCTCTGCAGGCCTGCTCTCTCCCAACTGCCCTTCCTGCTGGCCATCCTGTGTCCATATGGGGGCAGGATCTTTTGACCACATGGGGCAGCCATCTTGTGTGTTGGAGTGATGATCAATCTGCATATTACTCTTTTATTAGATAGGATAGAGACTTGGTGCATGGGTTGGGGCCAGCTGGCTTGCCCTGAAGGGTGTCCCAGATCAGGGTGGGTGTTCCCTTGGAGGTGGCGTGGCCTAGGAGAGAGGCCATGCCCCCTGGCAACCCAAACAGAGGACCTGGTATCTGGGAATTATTTATCTTCTACAATGAAACTTTGTAGCCTGGAGCAGAGCCAAGCCTTCCGCTTGTTCTGTTGCAACAGCCATTGAAACTTTGTTGCCTTAAAGTGGAGGCCTGTGCCAGCCAGGGTGTGTGGAAAGCTTGGCTTCCTCCATCGCTGGGGATAACCCAAGCTTCCCTCCTGCTCTCTCTGTGGCTGTAGCCATCTTGGTTGGGTTAATTTGCATACTTGCTTCTGATTGGCTGGTGGGCATGGCTTGTGGGAACAGCTTGTGATGTAGCAGAGGTATGGTCAATTTGCATATTACTCTTTTATTAGATAGGATAAAAAGTCACTAGGAAAAAGCATACTATTAACATCAAAGAGAGAGACTGAGGTAAACAGAAAAATGAATACCAAAGAAAAAATATTGTTCAGATAACAGGACCGAGTTTAATATACACCGATGCAGTGATACTAAAAGTTTGCTCAACAGCCCAGCTGCTAGCACCCCAAAATTGGCTACTGGTCCCAGAGAAGTAAGAACTTTGTGCCAGAATTGAACCCAGCTATGTGTCATTAAGCACACTCTGGGTTAACTGCTTGTTTTCTCTGTAAGATCTTTTCCATGAAGACAGAAAAGCACTTAGTCACATTGTGATACAAGAACCATAACTTATGTGCTTTTTGAGATTCATCACAAACTGGGATTTTGAATAGTATCTATAATATTCTTAAAGAGATTTGAGAAAGTATAGCATCCAGAAAATAAGTATAAAATAAAGACATTATTATCAAAAGGAGATAATTAGAGAATAAGAACAAGAATGTACCGATGAGCAATTATGTAAAAAATTAAAACATTTTGGGAATAAACAAAGATATTTCCAAGGAAAAACAGAAAGGCAAAGAGACAAAAAAAATAGAAAATAAATAGTAAAGAAGTTAGCAATGCAGGCGGTTCAATATTCTACTAAGTGTTCAGAAAAAGACACTTTAGGACTGGGCAGGGGATGCCCAGCTCCCTCCGATTGCTGGCTCTGCCCCTGCCCCCTCAGCTCTGATCATAGGCTTGGCCCTGCCCAGGAGGCCCCTGGCTCAGGCCTTTCCCAGGCTTCTCAGGGCCTATGCAGGGCCTACCTCAGAGTGACCTGGGTGCTAAAATGTTCAGGAAACCCAGACACTGAGCGCCTATGTATGCAAACTAACCTTCATCTTTGTTGGGTTAATTTGCATTTTCACTCTGATTGGCTACAGGCATAGAGGAGGTACATCAATTTACATGTTTGTCTATTATTAGGTAGACACACACACATACACACACACACACACACACACACACACACACACACACACTAGTTGCCCGGTACATGAAATTCATGCACATCAAAAGGGGAACCCAGAGTCAAGTCCCTGCCCACCACATGCTCCCCAAAATCACATGAGACCCAGACTCAGCCACCATCCCCCCATTGGGCTAGATCCAGACCTGGCCAGTTCCATCCTGTCAAGCCCTGCCAAGCAGGGGGCATAGCCTCAGGTCCCCTGGCCTCGTGCCAAGACAGGGGGGTATGGCCTGAAGTCCCCAGATGGGATGGGGGCATGCCTTGAGGTCCCCCATCAGGCCCCACCAGGTGTGGGGGGGTGCAGTCTCAGGTCCCCATCAAGCCCTGCTGGGCAGGGGGTGCGGCCTGATTTCTCCTGACCTAGAACTGGGGGTGCACCTTAAGGTACCCCATCAAGCCCTGCTGGGTGGAGGGCATAGCCTGATGTCCTTTGTCAAGCCTAGTTTGGTGGGGGGTACACAGCCTCAGGTCTGATGGTCTGGTGCTGGGGCAGGGGGAGCAGCCTGAGGTCCCCTAGCCCAGCACCAGGATGGGAAGCATACCTTGAGGTCCCCTGCAAATCCTGATGGGTGGGTGCCATGGCCTGAAGTCCCCTGTCAAGCCCTACCTGGTGGGGGCAAAGCCTAAGGTCCCCTAGCTTAGCACCAGGATGGGAAGCCCACCTTGAGGTCCCTTGTCAAGCCCCACCAGATGGAGGGTGTGGCCTGAAGTCTCTTGTCAAACCCCACCAGGTAGGGGGCATGGCCTGTGGTCCCCCAGCCTGGTGCTGCCTAAGGGAGCAGCCTGAGATCCCTTAGCCAGCACCAGGATGGGAAATACAACTTGAGGTCCCCCACAAGAGGGCATGACCTGAGGTCCCCTGTCAAGCCCTGCAGGGTGGGGGATGTGGCCTGAAGTCTCCTGTCAAGCCCCACTGGGGTGGGGGAGAGAGTAGCCTCAAGTCCCTGCTGATTGCTCATTAAAGCTCCTTATGTGAACTTGGCCTCAGCTGTGGGTGTAGCCATCTTTATGATGGAGCGATGGCCAATTAGCATATTTCCTCTTTATTAGATAGGATAGATATACTAGTGGCCTGGTATATGAAATTGGTGCATGGGGGTGTGTGTCCCTCAACCCAGCCTGTACCCTCTCCAATCTGGACCCCTTGGGGGATGTCTGACTGCCAGTTAAGGACCGATCCCACAGGGACTGCTGGCTTTTAACCACTCACTTGCCTACCTGCCTGATTGCCTCTAACTGCCTCTGCTTGCTTACCTAGCTGCTTTGCCTGCCTGCCTGATCACCTCTAACCTCTCTGCCTGCCTGCCTGATAGCCCCAACCACTATGTTGCTGGCCTGACCACCTCCAACTACCCCCCCCCACATGCCACCTGCTTGTTCCCAACTGCCCCCCCACCAGCCTGCTCACCCCCAACTGCCCTCACCTGCCAGCATGCTTGCCCCAACTGCTCCCCCCACCAGATTGCTCAACCCAATTGCACCCTTGGTGGCCTGATTGTCCCCAACTACCCCCTCACCCCCCTGCCAGCCTGCTCATCCCCAACTGGCCTCATCTGCTGGCCTGCTTGCCCCAACTGCCCCCCAACCCCCCACTGGCCTGATCACCCCCAATTGCCCTCTCCTCCTGATTGCTCCTAATTATCTCTGCCTCAGTCCTGCTACCATGGCTTTGTCTGAAAGGTTGTCCAGAAGGTCTCCTGGAAGGTCTTCCAGTCTAATTAGCATATTATACTTTTATTATTATATATATGTAAACATAGAGTAAACATATATACATATAGGTTTAATATGCAGTTTTATAATGAATTAAGCTTTCTATTAAATGAGTACAGTAGAAAGACACATTCAAGAATTTAGGAAATTTACTTCATTTACATTCCTTTCAAAGGATGTTACTTAAAAATATACTACAGAAAAATAAGAATGTCTTTTAGAAATGAGGAAGAGATTGGATCACTCCAGGAGCATGTATTTTAACTCAATAAAGCACAGGAGAGAGATTTAATTTAATTTATTTATTTATTTATTTATTTATTTATTTATTTATTTATATGTGGTTTTTTTTTATTTATTAATATATTTTTAGAGAGAAAGGGAGAGGGAGAGATAAAAGCATTAATAATGAGAGATAATCTTTGATGGCTGTCTCCTGCACGCTCCCTACTGGGCATTGAGCCCGCAACCTGGGTATGTGCCCTTCACTGGAACCAAACCCAACACCTTCAGTTTGCAGGCTGGCACACTACCCACTGAACCAAACCAGGTAGGCCCACAGAAGGGAGCTTTTAGAATGACATTTGTACACATTCTTACTAAAAACCAATCAATGCTGAAATTAGGGGATAGAATGCTATGAGAGGAGGTTTCATGGAAAAAGGGAGGCTCAAGTTAGATAGTTTTACTAAGAACCTGGAAGAAAACTCATGGCTACAAAAAACCCCACAAATAGTATATATTTTTTTTTTTAAGAAAGAAGTAAGCTCTAGGGAGAAAATATTTTCAAGAAAACTGTGATCAAAATATCAGACAACAGAAAATATGATCATTTAAACCCATAATTGTAGCATAAAAAATTAGAATACATTTTTGTTGTTTTTCTTGTGGAAAATAGGAATATTTCCCATCAAGTCAGGCAGAGGTCATAACATTGACTTAGACAGAAAAACATTATATTACCAGCATACTAATTGTCTCAGTAGTGAAAAACCTTTACATAACCATAATAATGCTATGCTTTATAGTATTGTCCAATCATTAAATAATTTTTTGTTAATCCTCAATGAAGAATATTTTTTCCATTAACATTTTTCTAAGAGAGAGTGGAAGGGATAGAGAGAGAGAGAGAAACATCGATGTGAGAAAGACACATCAATTGGTTGCCTCTCACACACACCCCACCAGTGTCAGGGATCGAGCTTGCAACTGAAGTACATGACCTTGACCAGAATTGAGCCTGAGACCCTTCAGTATGTGGGCCGATGTTCTAACCACTACTCTAAAAACTGGCTAGGAGAGTATTTTCCAATTTGTGGAGTAAATTCATGGCCAGAGTTTATAAAATAGCATTTGCTTGTAGAACAGAATGTAAATGTTAGTAATATTAATAAGGTAAAAATGCAAGAGTAATAGACAGAAGGTAGAGTATGAAAAGTGGGAGAAAAGATACAGGGATAGGAGCTAATATCTTTATCTAATAAAGTAGGGAACAAAGAGATATTATTGAAAGTGATGCATCAGACTTCACACCAAGGCACTGTAAGTTTATGTCCTGAAATATTCTCTTCTACCGTATTTAAATCATATAGCAATTCTTGACAACATGATACCATAATCTGTTCCCATAAACCCCTTTAAAAAAGTCTAGTCTCCCTGGACTACATGGGTGGTTAAGAGTTATCTAATCACCATTTGCTACAATTACTCCTATCCAGAACTGTGGTAGGCAGAATGATGCACCCGTTTTAAAGATGTCCATGTTCTAAACCCCAGAATTTGGCATTCTGTGTCAAAATGTAATTTGCAAATGCAATTAAATTGAGAATATTACAATAGGAAGATTATCCTGGGTTATCCCATGTCCCCAATATAATTATAAGAGAGATTCCCTTAGAAGAATGAAGTAGAAGGGTTGGAATCAGAGGGAGAGAGTTGAAGACACTACACTGCTGACTTAAGAAGAAAGATGGCAGGGCCAAGGTATTCAGGTGGCCTTCAAAGTCTGGAAGAGTAAAGGAACCAAATTCTCCATTAGAGCCTTGTGAAGGAACACAGACCTGTTGACACCTTGATTTTAACGTAGTACAACCAATTTTGAATGTCTGACCTCCAGAATTATGACAGAGAAAATCTATGTTGCTTTATGACAGTTTGGGGTGGTTTGTTAAAGTATCAGTAGGAAGCTAATGCACAAACTCATCAAGAATAGATTTCTATCATTTCTCAGTCTAAGTGATCAAAATATGGTAGAGACAGACAATACGAACGTACAACTACATAAAGTTTACCTCTTCGGTATTCCTGAGTAGTGTTTCAATTCTGGTCACATATTAGAAGCACCTGAAGTGCTTTAAACATTGTAATATGCCCAGGCCCTACAGTAGAACAATTAAAAAAGATTCACTGGAAATTTGAATTCCACATATTGTGAAAAGAGAGAAAGGCTGAGCTGTAACTACCTTGGAACAATTGCTATATGGACACATATGGACTTTATCTGCTTATTGTAGTTTTCATTTGAATCTTGTAGTTTTCACCTGTTTTTGTTTGCATATTGAAACTAACCAGTCCCTGCTAACCTCACCAACAAACCTTCATTTACATGAAAGAATTATTACACTTTTTGGTTTTGGCCTTTATAAATCCTGCCTTTGCTCTCTCAGAGCGCAGTCTGAGCTGCTACCTGAATCTGAGTCTCTCGGATTTAAATCTTTTAAGACTCCAAATAAAGTTTTAAATTGTTTGACAGTCTCAAATCTTTATTGGTTAACAGTTACAAAGCAGGTAGGGAAGGACGGTCTCACTGAAAGATGACATTTGAGCAAAGATGTGAAATTGGCAAGAGAGAAAAGTGCTCCAGGTAGAGTGAACAGCCAAGGCAAGGAGGAGCCAGGAGGCTGGAAAGTGTAGTCAAGGTGAGAAGAGTTTAGTGATGTATTTGGGGGAGTGGGGGACAAGTTATGTTGTGTCTCAAGTGATGTTCTTTGACTTTTATTCTAAAAGAAATGGAGAGCCAAATTCACAGAAATTAGTTTCAGTGGAAATTCGAGCAAAACATTTAATATATTTTTTTTAAAAAACGAAAAAATAATAATATATGCTGTAGTGTAAATAGGAAACTTTCAGGTCATTTCAGAAAAGACTAAATGACCTTTCAATCTTTTCCTTCTAAAATTGGACTCTGTACAGTAGTATTCTATTCAAGAATGCTTTGGGAGAAAATTGTTATATGATGGGTTTGTCACTGAGTCCTAACTCAGCAGGGTCTTTATTCTGCCCTTGATTTAATCTTGAGATTCTTGGTGCCAGGGCATTCTGACTATGGTCTCTGCTATGGAATTCTCTGTTCAGGTTAAACTTTTATTTAAAATTAATTGAAAAGTATCTATGTGCCCCTGTTTTCAACCACCTAAAAGCACAGAAATGTATTGCTGAGTAGTCTGTAAAGTGTTCTTGGACTTTCTTTATCTTCCTGGGTATGTTGTTGATGGGTAAGAGCAGCTGCATTTTGGTTTTATCATTAGAGTAGGGGGTCATACAACTCTTAAATTGCTGTGCTTTTTATTGCACTAATGGTATTTGCGATATACAAATACACATAAAAAATCTACATGAATATGTTAAGAGTGGTAACAAGGCTACCTATAATCCATTTTGTCTTGGTCATTGGTATGACATTCATTCCTTAATATTTATTGAGTACTTAACTCTGTTTCTGGGGCTCGTTTAGGCCCTACACACAAAAAATTAACAATATTATGGTTCCTGCCTTCATAGAATTAAAATTGGCAAGTCGATGCCATGTGTCAAGTATGATGATGGTAGAGGTACAAGATGCAATGGGAGCCTACACAGGGGACATCTCATCCAACTTCAGATGTTCAGTGTATTTAGGGCATGTTTCAAATACTTAAAAGCACACATGCGTGCACACAGAAACACCAGATTTGCCTTTGCCATGCATGTCCATGGAGATATATATTTTTTTCCTAGTAAGCAGGCCTTTGTAACTAGTGGAATGGATCTGGTCTTCATTCTAAAGAGATACCTAGACAATGTCCTTGTTAAATAAAGTGAACAGATATTTATCATTTCCACAGACTGCCAACTTTTTTATGATCCATTTCTTCACCTGCTTAGAAACTTCCTACTCCTAGCAGAGTTCTATCCTGGAATGTAATTGCAGCTTCTCCCAGATTTCCTGCAAATAGCTGACTTCTCCATCTTGGTTACTAGTAATTGGTACAGCAATTGCATTGCATGTAGATGCCCAGTGGGTAACAGCTGAGAGCCATTTTGAATGAAAGCCTTAATGTTCTGCAGAAAATTAATAGATCTAAAAATAATCCCAAACATGTTTTCACAAGAAAGATTGTAAATGTCTGATAGTTATAAGCTTGGAAGTGCTAATGAGTATCCCTATGATGGAAACATTTAGACACAAATGAGTCATCTCTGCTGCCTTTAGATCCTGGAAGAATTCTCCTTCCCCACTTCCCTCTCTCCCCCTCAACTGTTTAAGAACAAGTGGCAAAAATTCAAGTGATAATAAATTATCCAAATGCTGCTTCTACTTCCAATCCAAGGGCAAGTAGGGCCTGGGGTTGTCAATAGAGGTGTCACACTAGCAGCAGAGGACAGGCCTGTGATTTCTCTTTCCTTGGATGTGCTTTAGGAATTGAATGTCAGTCTCAATTGTAACATCCAATGGAGATGCAAGAAACTGTTCACAGTTATTTTTAGTTGTCTGCTTCGCCTGCAAATGCAACCATAAAATTTCACAAGGTATAGTTTTGATGTTTTAACAATCACTTTTCCACATGGAAAAGCAACTTTCCCTTGTGTTTTGTTGACAAGTAATTGAGATTTTGTTTCGGCAAACTCAAAGTAGAAACATTTACTCCTATGCATTGGAGGAGAGAAAGGGGATAAATACCAAGATGAAGTCCAAACCCCTGTCACACCAGAAGGAGTTAGAATAGGTTCATGCTTTTGAATATAAATTCCTCTATGTGCTACAAACAAATGCAAGAGGTCTGCAAAAGCTTCCAGAAATAAGTAATGTTTAAATGGAGCCCTGAAGGATGGGAAGAATTAGCCCAGGGAAGAGTGGTAGAATTGAGTTTCAGGAAGAGAAAAGCTTATGTTGCCTGGTAGCTAGAGAGAACACATAATCTGTGAAGAAATGTAGAGTTTATATTCAGTGTGAGTTGGTGGAGAATGTAAGAGCCCAACTGTCTAGCCATGCACTGAGAAAGGCTGAGTGACCAATTGATAGAATTAATGGCTGAAAAAAATTGTAGATTTATCCTAGAGAGTTGCAACTATTCTGAATTGTGATTATGAAAATTTTATGATTTTATTTTTTTAAAACTATTGATGAGAGAGATAGAGATAGAGAGATAGATAGATAGATAGAGAGAGAGATATATATTAATTTGTTGTTCCTCTTATTTATGCATTAATTGGTGGATTCCTGTATGTGCCCTGACCTTGTTGTACTGGGATGACATTCTAACAACTGAGCTACCCAGCCAGGGCTTGGAAAATTTGTAATTTTCAAGAGAACTGACAAAATTCACTATGTTTTTGTTTTTTTTTTGAGAAGAAAATTAGATCCAAATTTTAATTCTTGAACAACATTTCAAGTCTTGTAGTCTTTTCTTGCCTGGAATATCACCATAAATAAAAGGATAAATAATCCAGATGTATTTTGAAGACATTTTATGTGGGCAAATCTACATGCCGTAATGTTAAATATACAACATTCTAAGAAAGCAGTCTTCAGAACACACTATATAAAAATTAAAAATCTTCACGTCATAGTAAACAAAATCAATTTGTAATATATTTTTCTAATATTCAGATGATACATTATTCTTCTTGACTTTATTTTTCTCATACGTTACATTTTCAAAAACTAGATCGATTTAGCCTTTGTGTATTTTGAAATTGTATACCAGGTCACCTCAAACTTATCCTTTTTTACTTGGAATATCATCTTAACATTTTCAGTGGAATGCACATTCCAGAGGGTTGGTATCATTCTGTCTCTCTATCCTGTGCTCCTTGTTCGCCAGTAATATGTGTGTGTATGATAGTCTCTTGGAGTAAAAAACAGAGCACTTAGGCTGGAAAGATGGTATCTTCATAACAATAACAGGTTTCTGGGGCCTGGCTTTTGTTATGCTATGTGCTCTTGTATACTGGAAAGAATGTGGGCTCTAGAGACCCATATTTAAGCTTGAAACCTCGCTCTTCATTTAAGACTAAAAACTCAGGCATATAAATGGCCTTCTCTAAGTCTCAGCTTTCTAATATGAAATGAAAGTAAGCCTTGTTTTGAATATTAAAATTTAATGAATGTATGCAAAGTGTCTGAAACATGGGTAAAACAATAAAGGTTCATTGTGACTGCAATAATAATCACAGTATTTATGTAAACAAATAGTGTTTGTGGATATTGAACAAAAGTTAGAAGTCTTAAGCAAATATCTTTAAAAATATGATTTTTCTTTTGATTAATTTAAATGAAATTAAGAGAGAAATCAAGCCAAATATTACATATCATAAGGTAAAAATTAAAATGTTTTCCATTATAAATGAGTAGCTGCTGGGTAAGATGTATTATAGACAAAAGTGTAATTTGAAAGGTTTTAACATTTTTATAAAACCTATAAGGTAGTGTAATTGCTTCTTTATTTCTGGAAATTTCTCCTTTTTACATTGTGAATTAAGCTCAGAAATGTTCTATAACCAGACTTTACTTTCAGTGATTAAAGTTTATAAAATAGCATAATAAAAATGACTATATCCTATACTTTTTATAATGAAGCTTATTCATTTATAGTAATATACAATGATATTATAATATTTAAAATTGTTAACCAAACCCCAGTGGGGTCAATATGTTCACCATGAACTAGAAAGAATTAGAGTTTGGACTCAAGATATTAATTTATTAGAATAAATTAGAGTAATTTTACAGTGTTGATGAACATACTATGTCAAGAACTATGAGGAATAATGCCAAGGACAGCTTTTTCTTTAGATGAAATAAAATCAATATAGTCTTATAAAAAGTCAAGGGAATAGTCAAAGACAAAGAATATGAATTTGCATCATTGTTGTTGAATATACATTTATTGTTGTTTTTTTAGGACTACAGAGTTTGCTGTTGTTGTTAATATCCTCACCCAAGGACATGTTTCTTCCTGATTTTAGAGAGATGGGAAGGGAGAGAGTAGGAGAGAGAGAAACATAGACCAGGACTCAGGGATGATCAAACTATCTGCCCTGACAGAAAATCAAACCGTCAACTTTTAGGTGCACTAGATGATGCTGCAACCAGCTGAGCCACAACAGCCACAAGGATTGCAGGATTTTGACTTCATTTATCTTAAATCTGTATGCTGTCTCTCCCTTGCCAAACCTCCCTGGTTCTCATATGGCACTGACATGACATAACATAACATAACATTACTTACTTGTTTTTTACCTCATACACAACAATCTGAGAATAACCATATCAATTAGCTAAAGACACTTCTGTTTTTTCTCCCCTAACTCATATAAGACTATATATGTACCATTAAATATTATATGCTTCAAAATTATTTGCAATATTTCTGTATTTTGCCACAAACCTGGCCACAGAGTCAAGTTTCATATGTGGAGTCATTATTAGCTTCCTTGTCTTCTCTGATCACAGATTTTTACTCTGGCCATTCATTCTTAGAATTTTTATTTTTCATCTTAAGTAGCACTAGGAAAAAGAGTGTTTATAGTCATTCGTTCTTTTTTTTTTTTTTTGCCTTTAAGAAAAACATTTTCTCATATGGGCATAAGCGATTCCCCACTGAGCAGATAATCATGCAATGATTGCTTGGAATATTTATTTTTGAAAACTGGGATAACCAACCATATTGGATAGTGCTGCTCTTTAACTAAAAACATGTGAAGGTAATCTTATATCCTTTTTAAATTGAGTAATTAGCTTTTTAGAATCATGATTTGTGCTACCATGTTTTCAAAATACAGAAATGTGGGAAACAGACCACTTTAAACATCTTAGATAGAAACATTAAAAACCCCATATGATTTAGAATAGCAACAAGGGGAACATAATACTTGATGGATGCAATGGTCCTAACTTTGCCCCAAATGACTTTTATTTCTCATCGTCAACACATTTAGGTAAGACTTTGCATATGAAAATCTTAATTCTTAGAAGTAAAATAAAATTTGTCAATGTCAAGGTACAATAATCAAATGCCTATTTAACCACACTATGCATGCCAATAAATCACAGGGAATCTCTCTCTCCCTCACTCACTCTCCCTGGTGGGGTAAATATGGTTTGTCACATTCAGAGACTGTTGTATATCATAGGAATAATCAGAACGTATTGATAGTTCCAATTTTAGGTCATTTATTTTTCAGTGCCAAACCAAAGTAAACATCACCACATAAATTAGTCATGATTAGGAAGAGAATTAGCCTGTTAATGGGAGCTGCTGTTTTTAAAAAGTGGCTCTTAGAAGTAGAAGATGGAAGGAAACATTGGTCAGATTAATGCACAATTGTTCACTGAGCTTACTAAGGCTATTTAGAAACTTCATCAGAAAGTTTTCCTTACTACATATTTTGCATAATGTCCACATTAAAAATCAATGGACTATTTGCCTCTGAAAATACTGCAGCTGATCTGTAAGTCAGTTTCAAAGAAAACTGAACTCAACAAAGAATGATTCTTCATCCATCTGACATGTCATGCCAACAAATGGTTTTCTCTTTTTTGTGCCGTTTTGTCAGCGTCTTAATCAGTGTCAAGACAGCCTGCAGCACCGACTCACTCTGAAAGCGTGTCTCATACTTAATCCTTCAACTTGTAAGTGTTGAAGAGACATTCAGATGAGGCATGATAATATACATGATTTACAAGGTTCTGTCAGTTCTTGGATTTGTCACACATCAAAATCTCCTAAGCTGAATTTCTCCCCTATTACCATCTCAACTACTTAAAGAATAAGTTGCAACAGTAGTATTTCTGTGGGCTTAATCACAAGAAACAACAACAGCCTGTAATTATTGGAATAGAGAGTCTATAGCTTGCTGTTGAATTTTTATTGAAAAGGTTTTATAAACCTGTTTAGTAAAATGTTATTGTAATTAGGTTCTCATGCATAGGTATCTATGCATAGATTGTTTTCTGGTTTTTCAACTATTAAATATATGTAAACACATGAGATTATGTGACTAAAGGTTAAATAAGTCAATGATTTGCAACCTTTTTTTATCTCATGGCACACAAACTAATTACTAAAATTCTGCAGCACACCAAAATTTTATTTTTCACCAAATGAACAAAAAAATAAGTATAATTTTGCTTCATTCATACCAGTTATTGATGTGTTGGCTGTTGTCATTTTTTAAAAAATTTTTTAACTTGACAACCTAAGGGAAAAGAGGTCAGTGCCCTGACTGAATAGTCATGGATCACATGTCTTAAAAATTCTTGCTGCTTGCTGGTGTGTCCTGGTAGTTGAAAATTGCTGGAATCAGTGTTTGCTTTATTCAACTCCCCGATCACCCTGCCAGTTGCCCTCCAGATCAGCCCTGATTGCCTGCCAGGCTTAAGGACCCACCCATGCACAAATTTCAGGCACTGGGCCTTTAGTATTTTTTAAGGGAATACTGTGGCATAGAATTGAACTGTGTACGTTATTTACTCAAAGTTCAGACAAACTTGTGTCTATCTGATATTTCACCCCAAAACTTTATAGTTAAATTTCAATTGAAGATATATTTTTCTTTCTTTCTTCAGAGATAAAAACATCTAGGGTGCAGGAAGACTAAAGGAACCTTTCTCTGTTCAATGGGAGAAAGGATGAGAGGAACAAATGAAAGGTTAATTCTATAGTATGAGATAGAACTGAAATAACCAGAGAAGCTAAAATAGTACCTACTACAGAAGCTAAAATACTACTATAACTAATAGAAGAGTTCAATTATGTGACAGGATCTAAAATAAGTATATAATAATTAAAAAGTTTGATACAATGTTAAAATTAGGTCCTTATAACTAATCTGATTACATTCACATACTCTTATTAGTATGGCAACAATGATAAGTTATTTAACCTCTATGCCTCAATTTTCTCATCTATAAAGTGGAGCTAAGACAAGTAATTCCCTCCCAGGTATATTATAAAGTTTATACTAAAGATTTTATGAGAGCTGATTAGAGTAGCATCCAACAAGTAGAATGTGCTAAAAAATGTTAGTTATTATTAAACTAGTAATAAAATATTAGAAAATCAAAAGAAAATATTTCATTCACCTCAGAAACAAATTATTATAACATACTGGAAATAACCTCAATAAGACATGTGTTAATCACCTATAAATTTATATTTAAACAAATTGAATAAAGAGAATATTCAGCCTATTTAAACATTATTTTCTTCAAAATTGACTTAAAGTTGAACCACAATTCTAGTTAAAATAAAATAGAACCCTTTGGGGAATCTGACAGGTTATTTCATTAAAAAGAATTATGAAATAAAACATGGGAAAAACAGTAAGGAAAAGAAAAAGAGGAAGTGAATGGGCCCATTTATGATGTAATTAACATCCAACATAATAAAAGCCTATGTGGCATCACGCTCTCTTGCAATGTCATCATAAGATGGCCATCACAAGATGGCTGCCACAAGATAGCCGCATGCATAGCGGGGCAAGGCCCAGTGGCTGCTCCATGCAATGAAGCCTGGGGGTTCCTTGGCTCTGTGTGTTACAGAGGAGGCTGGTCCCAGCATCTCCTCCGTCTCGCATGGAGAAGGCAGGTCGTAGCAGAGGAGGGCAGTTGTGGGCGATCAGGCCGACAGGGGAGGGTGGTTGGGGTTGATCAGGCCAACAGGGGCAACCAGGCCTGCAGGTGAAAACAGTTACAGGTGACCAGGCTGGTAGGGGAGAGCAGTTAGGGGTGACCAAGCCAGCAGGGAAGGGCAGTTAGGGTCAATTGGGCTGGCAGGAGAGCAAGTAGGCATCAATCAGATGGCATGGGAATGGTTAGGGGTTGATCAGGCTGGCAGGCAGAAGGAGTTAGGGGCAATCAAGCAGGCAGGCAGGTGAGCAATTGGGAGCTAGTAGTCCTGGATTCTGAGGGGGATGTCCGACTGCCCATTGAGGCCCAATAGGGAATATATCATTTCCCTATACCTTGAGTGATACACAATGTTTCCAATTAACTTTCTGGACCCTGCTTCAGCACTGCCTATGTCTCATGTTAATTTTGTTAAAAATCAAAGAACTGTTCTAATTTTTTTTACATATGATTTTTACCATAGATAGATTTTGGGGTATAATAAGTTAATATAATAATACCATTGTTGTTATCTATATGAAGATATCTACATAACTAGCACAGAATAAAATCATCACCTTTTATTTTATGCATATATATTACATATGTATTATAATTAGTCTGAATGTTAAAGAGAATTAGGTATAATGATTTTTTTACTTAAGATTTTGTGGAGCCAAGTATCATATTTTACTGTTGCTTTTTAATTTTTGTGGGTTATTCATATGATACACAGCTTATGTTCTAGAATCTGTAAATAAAGGTTGCTGGGCTAATGTGAATCAAAACATATAACATTTCTATAATGTTCTACTTAGGGATCAAGCTTCATTGATATTTATTATATATTCATTGACATATATTAAAATCAAAAATTTTCATAGGCTGTACATTTAGCATAAGAAAAAAATACACATATATTCTAGAGTATACCAGTAAATATATTTCTCTATAATATTCTCTGAAAGAAAGCATTTTTTGAAAGAGTTTATTACTTGCAAACCACACTCTCTTCCCTCTCATTATATTTCTAATGAGGTAACTCTTGGTGGGATCTTAAATAGCTTAGAGTTGGGGTCTAGTCAACAGAAAGGCCTTGAACTTCCAGCCTAACACACCATCCTTTGAGGAGGGCGAAGGGATGGAGATTGAGCTCCCTAAAAACTATTGAACAAGGAGATTTGGGAAGTTTTCAAGTTGGTGAACACAGCCCCTGGCCAGGAGGGTGGTGTGCTCTAACTCAAAGGGGACAGAGACTCCTGTACTTCAGGGCCTCTTTATCTGGCTGTTCATTTGTATGCTTTAAAACATACTGTAATAGCACGTATAGTATTTTCCTGAGTTATTTAAGTTATTCTAGCAAATTATTAAAACTTAGAGGAGGGCAGAGGTTGTGGAAATTCCCAAATTTATAACCAAGTTGGATAGAAATGCAAGAATTCTAGGGATCTGATGCAACTGACATCTAAAGAAGGGACAGTGTTTTGGAAGCAAGCCCTAATCCCGTGTAGTCCTATACCAGGTAGTAACTTCAAGTAGTAAGTGTCAGAAGTGAATTTAGTTGTAGGACACACAGTTCATATCAGAAAATCAGAGAATTGGTTAGTGTGAGGGGGGAAAAGATCCTCTCAGTATATATACCTTCCCCCTTTCCAACAAATCACTAGAAATATTAGAAAAAAAATTAATATCCATGGAAGAACAAGAAAGGGTGATGACCTCAGTGAGCTTAAAATTATGTCAAATTTCTAAATATAAAAAAGTAGATGGAGTAGGATCCTTAAAGTACTAGTAATTTATTGTCTAAAATATTCACAGTTAAGAAATTGTTAAAACAGTTGGGAGAAAATCTTCAGTGCTCAATAATCAAAAGTAAGAGTTAGTGTGAGGAACCAGCTCCTTGGAACAAATATGTGTGGTATTGGTGAATGCATTAAATTTATTGTAGCTACTCAGTTTCCTCTTTCTCCCAACTTTTATCGTAGGGGAGAATCCACTTTAATGACAACAATGAGCATGAGTGCATGGGTTAGAGAAACAGCAAAGTAGTTGACAAGACTAAAGAAGAAAAAGAAACCCAGAGCCAATTTACCAGTGTCTGGCACAACTGATATTATAGCTCATCTCACTCCTTTTCCATCATCAGTGGAATCAGAATTTAGCAAATAGAAACAACAGCCCCAAAGAGATCAACAGGAAATCTTAAAACAAACATAATTAAATTTAAAAAAGAAAACAAACCCATAAAACTATATAGCTTAGAAAGTCACTGAGAGGCATCAAGTCAACAAAACAAAATTGAACAGAATAAAACAAAACAATGGGAAAACAACATTGGAAGATATAGCAATAAAAGAGAAATAAGAAAGACAGAGAAAGAAGGTTAATATATTAAGAGGATGATAAATAATATCACAGGCATATAATAAGAATCTGATAATAGAAAGGAATAAATTAAAAATATAAGTATTAAAATTTAAAACAATAGTTTTTGCTTTCTTTTTTGTTCCAGATGAATCTATGAAGAATTCTTTCTAGGTCTGTGAAATATGTCGTTGGTATTTTAATGGGTAGTGCGTTGAATCTGTAGATTGCTTTGGGTAGTATGGACATTTTAATGATGTTGATTCTCCCAATCCATGAGCATGGTATGCTCTTCCATCTGTTAACATCTTCCTCTATCTCTTTTTTCAGTGTCCTGTAGTTTTCTGCATAAAGGTCTTTTACCTCTTTAGTTAGGTTTATTCCTAGGTATCTTAATTTTTTTGGTGCGATGGTAAATGGGATTGCTTTTTTAGTTTCTCTTTCTATAATTTCACTGTTAGTGTATAGAAATGCCACAGACTTCTTAGCATTAATTTTGTATCCTGCTACATTGCCAAATTCATTAATTAAGTCAATTAGTTTTGGAATGAAGTCCTTTGGGTTTTTTATGTACAATATCATGTCATCTGCAAATAAGGACAGCTTTACTTCTTCTTTTCCAATTTGGATGCCTTTTATTTCTTCTTCTTGTCTAATTGCAATGGCTAATACTTCCAGTACTATGTCGAACAGGAGAGGTGAGAGTGGGCATCCCTGTCTTGTTCCTGTTCTTAGGGGAAATGGTTTTAGTTTTTGCCCATTGAGTATGATGTTAGCTGTGGGTTTATCATATATGGCTTTTATGATGTTGAGGTATGATCCTTCTATTCC
This sequence comes from Lasiurus cinereus, assembly GCA_011751065.1. NCBI lineage: Eukaryota > Metazoa > Chordata > Mammalia > Chiroptera > Vespertilionidae > Lasiurus > Lasiurus cinereus. The sequence continues at coordinate 28,702,190 of JAAGEH010000393.1, read as the reverse complement.
CACTTTGCTGAGAGTTTTTATCAAGAAAGGGTGTTGGATTTTGTCAAATGATTTTTCTGCATCAATTGATATGACTATGTGATTTTTATCTCTCAATTTGTTTATGTGATGTATCACATTTATTGATTTGCGGATATTGTACCATCCCTGCATTCCTGGGATGAATCCTGCTTGGTCTTGGTGTATGATCTTTCTGATGTACTGCTGGATCCGGTTTGCTAGAATTTTGTTGAGGATTTTGGCATCTATGTTCATGAGAGATATTGGCCTATAATTCTCTTTCATTGTGTTGTCTTTATCTGGTTTTGGTATTAGGGTGATGCTGGCTTCATAGAAGGTGTTTGGTAGTATTCCTTCTTCTTGAATGTTTTTGAATAGCCTGAGGAGGATAGGTTTTAATTCTTCCTTGAATGTTTGGTAAAACTCTCCTGTGTAGCCATCTGGACCCGGGCTTTTATTTGCTGGAAGCTTTTTAATTACTGCTTCAATTTCTTCCATAGTTATTGGAGTATTGAGATGTTTGGCTTCCTCCTCATTGAGTTTTGGGAGGTTATATTTTTCTAGGAAAATGTCCATTTCTTGCAGGTTGTCCAATTTGTTGGAACAGAGTTGTTCATAGTATTTTTTAACAATCCTTTGTATTTCCACAGGGTCTGTTGATATTTCTCCTCTTTCATTTCTGATTTTGTTTATTTGGGTCTTCTCTCTTTGCTTCTTGGTGAGCCTGGCTAGGGGTCCATCAATCTTGTTTATCCTTTCAAAGAACCAGCTCTTTGTTTTGTTGATCTTTTGAATTGTTTCTTTGGTCTCCAAGTTGTTTATCTCCACTCTGATCTTCACTATTTCCTTCCTTCTGAGTACACTGGGCTTTTCTTGTTGCTCACGTTCTAGCTCTTTGAGTTTTAGGTTTAGGTGATTTATTACCATTGTTTCCTGTTTTTTGCAGTAGGCTTGTAGGGCTATGAACTTCCCTCTCAAGACTGCTTTCACTGTGTCCCATAAATTTTGTATTGTTGTGTTGTCATTGTCATTTGTTGCCATGATGTTTTTTATTTCTTCCTTGATCTCTCTGGCTACCCAGTCGTTGTTTAAAAGCATGCTGTTTAATCTCCATGTGTTTTATTTCTTCCTATTGTTTTTATTATAGTTGATTTCCAGTTTTATGCCACTGTGGTCTGAGAAAATGCTTGATATGATTTCTATCTTCTTGAATTTGAAGAGACTTTTCTTATGACCCAATATATGATCTATCTTTGAAAATGACCCATGTGCACTGGAGAAGAATATATATTCTGTGGCTTTGGGGTGAAATGTTCTGAAGATGTCAATTAATTCCATCTGGTCTAGTGAGTCATTTAGGATTGATGTTTCCTTGCTGATTTTGTGTTTAGAGGATTTGTCCAATGGAGACAGTGGGGTATTAAAGTCTCCTACTATGATTGTATTGCTGTCAATCTCTCCCTTAATATCCTCCAAGAGTTTTTTTATGTATTTAGGTGCTCCTATATTGGGTGCATATATGTTTACCAGAGTTATTTCTTCTTGTTGGATTGTTCCCTTTAGTATTATGAAGTGGCCTTCTTTATCTCTT
>JAAGEH010000393.1:28640646-28700199 GCA_011751065.1 Lasiurus cinereus | reverse complement strand
GTTCTTTATAGCAGTGATGTCATTATTCATTTCTTCTTGTTTATTCTGCACCTCCTCTAGTTTCTTCTGCGTTTCTTCTTCATGCTTCTTCACCTCCTCTAGGCTCTTACTCATATTGTCAAATTTGTCTTCCATTCTTTTCAACCACATTATGATAATTTCTCTGAACTCTTTCTCTGGTAGGCTTATTTGTGGTTCTATTTCGTTTACTTCCTTTTCTGGTGAAACCTGCCTTTCTGTCTTTTGTGGGCTGTTTCTTTTTCTGCCCATGGTCTTTCTTCTCTGGGTGTCTGGTTATGTAGTGCTCTCTCCTACGTTGATTGAAAGGCACAAACTACAACACGACCAGGTACAGCACAGAAGGCACTGAGTAGAGATGTATTCAAGATGTTAATAATCACAAATAAGGTGACCACCAATGAAGGACAAATTAGGGGTAAATAGAGAAAGAAGAAGAGGAAAATGAGGAAGAAAGAAAAGAAATAAGTGCCAAAATCAAATTGGGAGAGTGAGAAAAAAAAAGATAAATAAATGAACAATAAAATAAAATAAAATAAGAAAATAAAAAGGAGAATAAGGAGAAGGAAAGAGGAAGAGAAAAAAGTCAGAGAGAATAGAAAGTATATGAGAGAAAAGAGGAACAAAATATAGATGTCAGGAGACAACTCCAATAGAACAGTCACTAATCCCAATAAAGGCCAGCAACCAGTACCTAGAGATTAATGCAAATTGCAAATAGCAACTGATATCGAGGGAGATGAGGGAAAAGAGAGGTAGAAAATAAAGCAAGCAAAAAGCAAAATAAAACAAGTAGAATAAACTAAAACAGTCTCTCAAAAATTTTTTTCAAAAAATTGATATAATCACTTTTCAGACAAATAGCAACAAAAGGACATAGAGAAAAAACAACTTTTTGGCTAGTGAAGACAAGAGGGGAGAGGTTTGTGTGGACTTGTAGTAGGGGATTTGAAATTAGATATATAAATGGGGTGAAATTTTAACCAGGTAAAGAGAAAAATAGGGAGAATCAAAAGTTGGAAAAGGGAAAGAGAAACAAGACAGGAAAATGGGTAAAGTTAGGAGGAAAGTGTTAGCATAAAGGTGGAGTTGAGTTGGAGTAAAATTATGCTAAAGGGAAGATGAAATTAGAATGTAGAACTCTAATCCCGAAATAAAATAAAGAGAAAACAAAATGACACTTTTTTTTTCCAAAAACGGTAAAGTACTAGTAGTAATTAATAATACTAGTTTAAAACAAAAATGTAATAATTATAAAGGTAAAATCAATTGAGGCAGAAAGAAAAAAAATTCTTTTAATTAAAATATGTGAAAATGAAAAATAAAGAATTAAAAATTAAAAAAAAAAGAAAAAAGAAAAAAGGGAAAATAAAAAAAATAAAAAAATAAAGAAGAAAAATAGAATGGTCCTTCACTTCCACTATTATTCTGCTTGGCACTCCTGTTTCCTAGTAGGGGAGGTATTGCAGTTCCCTGTGTTCCCCTCTTGGTGTTTTAATCTCTTTATTCTCTTGTGGTTATGCGAGAGTCAATTTGTGTGTCATCCACTGGGTGGCAGTGTTTCGGAATTGATCTCTGAGACAAAGCACAGGACCTCTCTAGGCTGTGCTCAGATCCTGCTACTCTGTGGTTCCCAAAACCAGTTTGTGGGAGTTTTGCAGCCTGGACACTGTAATAACTCCCAGGTTGTCCCTCTGCCCCAGAGAAAAAGGAAAAAAAAAAAAAGAATCGTTTTCCGGAGCTCTCCTCTGTCAACACCCCAGAGGGTCTGCCTTCACACTCAGGGATCACGCCCTGACTACCTCTGTGGACCTCTCCAGAGGCAGCTTTCCCACAGTCCGGCTCCCACAGTGTGCGCGTCTCTGCCCTGCGGGGGTAGGAGACCGCACCCGGGCCCAGGCTAAGTCTGACCCTTCCGCGCGAGCCCTGTGGATCTCTGAATCCTCTGCCTGCGCGTCTGTGCCGCCTGGGAAGCCACGCTCTGGGTCCTGGCTGCCCTTTGGGTGCCTCCATCAGCCGCAGCTTTCAGACCTCGGCAGACATCCACCTCCCCCTTAAGTCAGGCGCAATCTGACCTTTCAGTGTGCTCTGTGGATCTCTGATTCCGCCGCGTGTCTGCGCCGATTGGAGAGCGGAATTCTGGGTCCCCGGGTTCCTGGCTGCTCGATGGGTGCCCAGCCGAAGGCTTCAGAGCGCTGCAGACATCCACCTCCCACTGCAAGATGGCTCGGGCTCCGTGTTCGCGCTGGTGGCTCCGGCGGACAAAAACCCCATGGCAGTGGGGCTGCCTGGCCGGGAGAGCCCCTTCCAGCAGTTCCCCGCCTTCCCCTGGAGGACAACTGACTCCTAGCTTGCCAACAAACACTCCCAATGCAACTCTCAGCCGCTCTCTCACCCTCTGCCCAGCGACAAAGCTCCAGACGCATCCGTCTACTCCGCCGCCATTTTCTCCTCTCAGTTTTTGCTTTCAATTGAGATGTACACAGCTGCATCACCTACACATGAATACTTAGGAAAAGTGTTTTTTCTACAAAATCATATTTTGTCATCTATTAGGGAATGAAGATTTCACAGATGAACTGAATTCTAGTAGTTGATAAGCCCTTCCAAGAAAAAAAAATTAAGGTACATGAATTATTTCATCATTCCCAAAGCATCAGAAGAAGCACTTGCCACAAAATCAGGTAAGAAGAATACCAAGGAAATTTTAGTAAACCTTTAAAAGTGAATATGGGTATCTTGAGAGTTTAAAATCCCACCAGATCAGATCCCACAGGGGATTAAATGTTCTAGGCTGCTCTTTTCCGTGGGCTGTCCTGGATGCCCACAAGGAAGACTGATTGCCTAGAAGGAGATTGATGGAGCCCTCTTCAGTAGAGTTAACCTGGCTTTGAGAGTGAGCAGAAGATCATTTACAGTCCAGTCCCTAAATAAGAGTAATGTGGTGTTTGCTTGTCAGGAAAGAGCAGGCAATAAAGTCACTCATATCCTAGATCTGTTATATATCCTACATACCCTTCTCTAATAAAAAGTAGAAGCTTCCTGTCAATAGGAGAGAACAAAGAGATCTTCCCTGGCCCTGAAAAGAATCCTTCTTTTCGTGTCAGGCAAAGATAGGTTGCCTCAGGAGAAGGGGGAGGTTTGGAAAACTGACTCTTACCCTATACCACCCTTGGCAAAAGCCATTGCTACTGGGAGATCAGAAAACAAATTTATTTGTAAAAATCTCCAATTATGCAAGGCAGCCTTGGAAGGGGAAGGTCAACTGAACTGTTTGCATTCTAAGTCAATACTGGGTAGAAGGCAGAGGCTGCTTGCTGATATGGGTGGGGCACAGATGTTCAGAAAGGTCCATCCCAAAAATCAGGTGCCCAGGGCCTGTCTAAGACTGGAGCAGGAGAATTAAGAATTCCTCTTATCCCCAGTATTGGCCTTAGCGTGATTGCCCAACAAGACTAGTTTACGCTAAGAGATGGAAAGGAGTCTGAGAGAGACCCCCATCTTTGCTCAGGCATGTAGCAACTGCTGAAAGCTGAAGATGGAGCAGACATTCTAAGAAAATTCTTGACATACCAGAACTCATTTAAAGCATGTCAACAGTTGGCCATCATTGGAATACTAGATTGATTCAATCCTTATTAATGGTCTGACAAAAGAGAAGCCATACTTATTTCTAAGCATGGATACTTTTTATATTGGTCTTTGTATTTATACATATTATCTGACATCAAATCAAAGATTATAATACACACACACACACACACACACACACACACACAATAGAAGCAATAAAAAATAATCCCACATGAACAGATAAAATAATGCCCAACTTAGAGATGATCCCGTCATTGGGAACTTAATACAAAAGGTTGACATATGCATGAAAAGGAAATGAATGTTGGGAGAGATAGAAACTATAAATAAAAGGCAATGAAATGCCAGAAATGAGAGGTACAATACTAAAACTACTCTAAGCCTAAGTTAAAGTCTAGGAGTCAATTGCTAAATGTGATTTACAAACATCTAAATGGATGAAAATTCAAAGAAATGAACTGTTTTATTATGCAGGGATTTTAATATACCTCTTTGCATATTTCAACAAGGAAAATGTGTAAACTCTAATGAACACAATTTTACAAGGTTATTTGCTTTCTAAGAAGTGCTCCCTCTTTTTTTTAAAAAAAACTTTTGATTCCAATGCCAGGCATTTAAACTCCTCTGTCCTCTGTATCATTCTCAAGGTTGCTCTGCCAGCTTCTGAACATCACATTCGCTTTGTCTTCTGAAATGTATAATCGTAGCCAACTCTGCAAAGCAGACTGAATGGAAAGTCAAGCGAGTCTTTGTTTGACATCCAGTTTGGCATCTGACATTAGCATTGCTAATTATCTAATAACTAAGTGCTACCAATTCAGATAGTATACATCATTCATGGACACTGACAATCATTTTATGTTAAAGAAAGCAATAAGAAGTACTTTATAGAATATAAGGCGTAATGAAACATATATTTGACTATATATGTGAACTGATTTCAGATATATAGACAAATATACATGTATACATACAAACATGTTAGCAAATAAATGGTAGGATATAAAAGTTGTTAAATATTAAAGTAGTTTAATAAAGATATTGGAGTGTTTTAGATGTTTAAATTTAAAATTTTGAGACTTAGGCTGGATTTGTTAAGCTTTGCCTAAAGAAAAGGCTACGATTAGATCTATTATCAAAAGAGGACATTTAAGAATATAATAGTAAAGAAAATACTATGCATAGAGGAAAGAGAAGATTATAATCTAATATTACTGAATAAAAATATAAAAATATTTAAAGATATACAATAGTGAGATTTAATCATCTGAAATCTTTCTATATGCATAAACCTTGTGTACACTATGGTAACATTCAAGGTAGCACATTTTAAGGCATGGACAGTAGAACTTGATTGGAAAGGCTCTGTCAAGACTAGTGAACCATGACTGATAAACAAGGATAAGCCATAGTTCAGTGGAAGAGATCAGTCTGCTAAGAGTGAGCATGAATGTGAGCCCCATAGGAGGGTTTGCTAGAGTCAATCACACATGAGCTATTATTTCTAGAGGGTGAGGACAATGAAATAAATAAAAGAAGTTCAGTTTAAGATTGGAATAATGAATTTAAATCTAGAATCTTTTCTTCCTCAATTGTAGAGACGAAGTGTGAGATCTAAGCACAGTGCCAGTGTTTAATAAAAAAGAAAGAAAGAAGAGAAGAAGGAAAAGAGGAAGGGATGAAGAGAGAGAAAATAAATAAAAAGAAAGGAGGGGGTCATGCTTAGGGAAAGAAGAGAAGGAAATGGAAATAAGTCAAAATTGTCAATTTCATGGTGAGTTGAGACATGTTCCACCATGTTCCTCTTGAAAATACCTTGGAGTACACTTGGGGGCCATATAAAGTTTCAGTTTAATCTGATCTAAAAGGAAAAAGATGAGCTAGATACCCTTTCAATACCCTTTTCATTCCTGGGATAGCTTGTGATTCTGTCTGAAGGAGTGGCAGATGGAAGGAGAACAGAGACATTCTCATCACTACATATTTTGAGATTCTGACTTTTCCATTTTGGTTACATAAATAGCTATTTACTCATACAAAAAACCCTCATGTGGGTTATTGCACTAGTTAATTGCATCTAAAATTTCAATGCACTTCTCAGTGAATATGTATGTTTTCTGCAGATGGCAAAATAGGATTTCTTTTGAAAACATTGCCCTGTGTTCTCAGTGGTGTATTTGGGCAAAGGCAAATGTCATAACCCAAAAGTATGTACTGCTTAGAGACACTGCCATTGAAGAAATGTGGCACTATGGACTGCCAAGAAAAATCCAGCATCCAAGTCTGAGTTGGGATTGTTTTATTTCATGGCATATGAAACATGCCTGTCAGAAGCCTTTGAGTACATGCATACATTTCACTATGAAAACAAACTCTCGTGCCTTTTATCTACTGCTTCCTTCTGAAAAATGAGTTAACTAATAGAATAAAATTAATACAACTCTAACTCTTGCACAGAAACTTATTTGGCCTTATTCATTCATTTATTAAGCAATGTTTGGAGAAAAACATGCCATATTAGGTGCTATGAAACTGCAAAGAATTTTAAGACCCAGAAGTTAGTATATAGGCTGAGAGATAAGATACACAGGGAAATTTGAAAAGCAAATGAAACTGGAAATCCCTTTATTATATAGACTTTATTTTTCATATAATTGTCTAATCCAGATAAAGAAATGGGCAAGATTTTAACAAATGGGCTCATATAACAAAGAGTCACTTCAAATTGCAGCAGATCAACAAAATAAAAGTTTATTTTTCACTCACTTCACAGTCTCACACAGATCAGGCAGTTCTGAATGACAGGTTTTGCTAACATTATAAATATGGAGAATAAAATACCACACCATCTCTCACTTCAGTATAGTCACTTGGCAAAATTCTGACTCTGATTAAATCTAATTATCTGCTTCTTAATGTTTCCTGGCCAACATGACTTTCCCAGATGATTATTTCATACCCTCTTTTCTCTCCTCAAATCTGTAATATCTTATTCTCAGTGAATGACCCAGTTATAATTTGACCAAGGAAATTTAAGTAATCAGAAAATAATTTCTAGAAACTTCTGCCACCACAAGTACCCCCCTATAGCATCTGTATCCATATGTTTTGTTCTTCTCTCTTTACTGTATGAACACTCCATGTTCCCATCAAGGCCAATCACTCAATTATGCACCAGACATCTCTATTACTTAAGAATGCCACTCCAGTAATTGTTCCCTTTCTCTTCTTTTTCATTAATTTCCTCATTTCTACTAGACAATATACATAAGAAATCTGACTTCCTTTTTTCCATCTTAAAAAATAGTCTGCTGACCCAATTATATCTTTATCTATTATTTAATTTCCTTGCTCCCCTTAATAACAAAACTCCTCAAATCAGTGTGCACATTCACTATCTCCAATTTTGTCTTCTTGTTTTTTTGCTTAAAACCACTCCACACACGTCATCTACATCACTCTTCAAAAACCATTAGTGCCTTGGCCTGTGTGTCTCTGTTGGTTGGGCTTCATCTGGTGCATCAAAAGGTTGCTAGTTGATCAGGGCACATGCCTGGGTTGTGGGCTCAATCCCTAAGTATGGGAGACAGCTCATTAATGTTTATTTTTTAAATAAATCTTTATTGTTCAGTTTATTACAGATGTTTCTCTTTTTTCCCTCCCATAGCTCCCCTCCACCTGTTTCCCCCCCACCTCACCCCATATCCTTACCCTCCGCCAGTGTCCTCATCCATAGGTGTAAGATTTTTGTCCAATCTCTTCCTGAACCCCTCACTCCTTTCACCCAAGAATTGTTAGTCCATTCCCTTTCGATGCCCTTAATTCTATTATATTCACCAATTTATTCTGTTCATCGGATTTTTTTATTCACTTGATTTTTAGATTCACTTGTTGATAGGTATGTATTTGTTATCACTTTGTTGTTCATAATTTTTATCTTTACCTTTGTATTCTTCTTCCCCATCTTAAAGAAAACCCTTCAGCATTTCATATAGTCCTGGTTTGGTGGTGATGAACTCCTTTAGCTTTTTCTTATCTGTGAAGCTCTTTATCTGAGCTTTAATTCTGAATGATAGCTTTGCTGGGTAGTGCACTCTTGGTTGTAGGTTCTTGTTATTCATCACTTTGAATATTTCCTGCCACTCCCTTCTGGCCTGCATAGTTTCTGTTGAGAAATCAACTGACAGTCATATGGGTACTCCCTTATAGGTAACTAACTGTTTTTCTCTTGCTGCTTTCAAGATTCTCTCCTTGTCTTTTGCCCTTGGCATTTTAATGATGATGTGTCTTGGTATGATCCTCTTCGGATTCTTTTTGTTTGGTGTTCTGTATGCTTCCTGGACTTGTAAGTCCATTTCTTTCACCAGGTAGGAAAAGTTTTCAGTCATTATTTCTTCAAATAGGTTTTCAGTATCTTGCTCTCTCTCTTCTTCTGGCATTACCATTATTCTGATGTTGGTATGCTTGAAATTGTCCCAGAGGCTCCTTACACTATCTTCACATTTTTGGACTCTTTTTTATTTTTGTTTTTCTGTTAGGATGTTTTTTGCTTCCTCATATTTCCAATCTTTGGTTTGATTCTTGGAGTCCTCTCATCTGCTATTGGATTTCTGTATATTATTCGTTATTTCAGACAGTGTAGGCTTAATTTCTGACTGGTCCTTTTTCATTTTTTTGACATTCTCATTAAGATCTTTGAAGGACTCACTAAGTTTCTCAGAGTTCTCAATAAGTTTGTCGGTGGTTTGTAGAAGATTCTTGAATAACCTTATAAATGTGGTTTTGAACTCTATGTCCAGTCTTTTGCTTTCCTCCATTTCTTTCATTCATGACATGTTTCTTGGTCTCCGCATTTTGGCTGCTTCCTGGTGTTGATGGAGTGGCTTTGTGTGCTTATTGTCCTTAGGGCCCAGTAGCTCCACCTCTCTAATCACTTGAAGTGGACACTCTTGGTGCACCCCTTTGTGGGCTGGGTTCACAGTCTTGTTGTAGTTAAATCTTGATTACTATTGGTACAGTGGGAGGAATTGACCTCCAGGCCAATTGACTGTGAGGATTAGCTGTGTCTATTAATGGAAGAATTGCTGTGCTGGAGACACCCTTATGGGACAGAACTTGCTTTAGTGGGGCTTTGGTGCTTACCGAGTCTGCCTCTTGAGTGTGTCACTTATGTATGTGAGGAGTTGAAATCTGGTGTCGTCTCACACTGACCTCTAGGTAGACTGGTTCCTGGATCTCCAAGGAGGTGCAAGTCAGCTAGTGGCTGAGGCCACCCAGCAGGAGCTATAGGGAGTTCTGCAGATTTGTCCTCTTTGCTTGGAGTTTGAAAGTTTTGGAGTTGTCTGACCCAGTTACAATTTGTTAGGTGAAGCTGCCAGAGGGCAGGCCATTCATATGCAAAAGTCACCCCACAGCTGGATGGGTTTGTAAATTGGGCAGGGCGGGGTCTCAAAGAGTCTCTAGGCTAGGGCGTGGCAAACAGCCATAGCTGCCAGTCAGCCCTTTCTGCCATGTTTTGTTCAGAGTCCCATGTCCTGCGCCCCAGGGCAGTAAACAATGATTCCAGTGTGCAACTCTTCGAGAGAGCCACCCTCCCTTTCTGACCCAATGGCAGACAGTCCAGTTTCTCCCTTTATGAGTCTGGGTCCTCAGAATCTCACCAGAAACTGGAGTTCAGAGAGTCAGGAACTTGTAACTCTCTCCCAATTGAAAACAACAGCGCATGCCAGCCTGATCACGTCTCTGTACTTCTGCCTCTCTGAGCCTCTCCTGTGGTTCTGGGGGATAGTTGTTTTGTCTTTTAGTTGTAGTTTTGGTGTGGTTGCGAGAGATAGCACTTATAGATGTATATCTTATGCCGCCATCTTCTCTCCCCCATTAATGTTTTTTTCACTTATTCTTATTTCTCTTTATCTCTTCCTCTTCCTTTCTCTCTCTCTAAAAATCAACAAAAATATTTTTTTTAGAAAAGAAAACCATTATTAATGGTTAACCTAATGGTCAATTCGCTGTCATTTTACCTTTTCTATAAGCAGCATTTAACAGAGTTAATACTTTCATCTAAGAAACACTTTTTTTTTTAAACATTTTCCTGGACAGTAAGATTGTGTTGCCACTTTGCCCAAATTCCATCAATAGTTTCTATTTCACTCAGCATGAAAGCCAAATTCTCAGAAGTTCGTTCTTACAACACCCAGCATAATCTGACCCTCCAAAACTTTTCTGATTTCATGTCCTTCTACCCTCTCCTTCATTCACTCATTTCTACTCACACTGGAATGAGTGTGAGTAGAAATGAGAATGACAGGTTTTGCTAACATTATAAATATAAATAATAAAATAGCGCATTTCTTGAACACATCTATCATGTTCTACTGCTTTTAGGTCATGATATGGGCTTTTCCATCTGTCTGAAAGTTCTGCTCTCTGAGAGCTCATTTCTCATCCCGTGCTTCCTCTGTCTAAATTCACTTAACAAATTGCAAACCATATACAAATTGCAAACACTGTATTTTGCCTTTTTCTTTAACATTTATTTTCCAGAATATTGCATACTTTACTATTATGCTTATATTCTTTCACCTCTTACAAATCCTAAAAAATTGGTTGGGGCTCAATGTACACTACTTGCATATTAGGATATAAGACTGGAAGGAAAGGCTGAATGTCAGGCCTTACTGCCTTAAAGGTTTTCAGGTAAGGAAATGGCACAATCAAAGTGTGGTTTAAGGAAAATGAGGACACAGTGGCATGCAGAGTATTACTGAAAGGAAGAACAAATGAAGTCACAGAGGATAATTGGGGCTATTAAAATGGCTTAGGAGCAATTAAAAAAAAAACGACAAAAAACTATTTTCTAGTATGACCAGTTAGAAGGGAAAGACCAGCAAGAAGGCAGGACACATTGTGAACAAAATCTAATAAGATTAGGTAAAGATGTGCAGGAAGTACAAAGAGAAAAACTTTGGTGACAAAATAATTAATAGAAATAAGAAAGTCAGGAAGAAGAGTGTTGAAATGAATGAAGAGACTAAAAATAATAATATGCATATTTTATGGTGAAAAGAGAAAATTTCCCATGAGTTATATAGGATGCTGGTGATAGCTATGGGACTGGAGACAAGAAAAATAGTAAGGCTGGGAATGGAGATGCTTAGGGATTCTGTGTTTAATGCAGTGAATTTACCATTTAGTCAGTACTTAGGTTGCCCAACTTGGACATTTTTCTTTTCTACAATAGAAGTTGGCTCCTAAGTCCAGTTGTGTTCAGAAAGTCTCGTGTATGCTGACCCACACTGGGCTAAATGAATGTCTATGAGACCTCTGTCAGGTCATCCCCCATTACTGTCCACACTTAGAGCCATTTCCAAGAAATATACTATTGAACATGGAGCTTCTCTTTGAAGTTTGCAGTCTTCTCAGACATGCCTTAAATATTGAGTTTGGCCTGGGTGACCTGTTAGTCTCCTGCCCTAAGATTGGGCCATTGATGAAGCTGTCTCATGGAAGCTAGCATTTTCCTGCTTCCCTGCCTCCCCTTCCCCCAGCCCCATTTCTCTGTGACCATCTCCCAATCAACTGCCTTCAGGCATTGTGGGAAAACTGAGACCTATGTTCTCCTTTCAATGTATTATTTTCAAATAAATTTAGTTTTGTTTCTTCAGGCCTCTTGACATTTTAAGTCAATACTTTTAGAATATTTAAAACACAAGCTGAAACCTTGGCTTAAAAATAATATTTTTTTGCTACGAACTTTAAACTCCATTTAATTCCTCATCTCTCTGGGTCCAGGCTAAATTTATCTTCCCCCTCAGGCAAGGAGTGGTGGCTATGGGGCCAGAAAAAAGACATGTGGACAAGCCAAATCTTGGAGCCAGCTCTGAATGCTGTCATTTCATCAACATTCACTTATCTTCTCAATGAACCTTTGGTTTGTGGTCCTCCAATTTCCTAAAAGGCTTTCTTCTTATGTAAAAAAAAAAATCGCTGAAACCTGTGCCAAGATATTCATACATACACTAGGCAGGTGCTGTGTGAAGAAGTAGTCCTCAGTATCCCTACAAGTGCTTACTAGGTTTTTGTTTTCCTGGTAACTTATGCTTTACTTTATTTTGCCCTCTTCATTCTTGATTTCCATAGTTCATCTTGCTTCTTGTGGTTGTTCATCTTTCTCTGTTCTGTATCAATCACTCACCTGAGGGTGAACAGTTACCCTTCTCTAATTCTTGACATGAACACTAGGAGATGATCTATTAATAGCTGTCATATTAAGATTGAGGCTGACTCAGAGAACATGATGGGAGGGGGTGTTCAGCATTTCGCAAAAACAGAAAACAACTTAAAAGTTGACAGTTAGACATCAATGTTTTAACCATGTAGTAATCTATTTTCCACCATAATGAATTTCTCCCTTGCTCTGTTTATTCTTCTAGGTCTTGGTTTACTAACATCTCCATCTTCTACTGATGAAGACTTCTCTTCTTCCTCTCTCAAATGTTCTGGATGTCCAAATTATTATTTAACTCACAAGAAAAACTCAATATTTTTATTTCCTTTTCCTCTTCTCTATTTCCCACCCTCTCCCCTTTGCTCCCCTTTTTCTCTCCTCTTCTTCCTCCCACCTCTTCTTCTCCTCCTTCTTGTTAAACACAAATTAATTGCCCTTACTTAAAACTTTTTCATCTAAGTAAGGTAGCTATTCCTAATAAAAAAGATCTTCAATGCTTTTTAAGCACAAAAGTTCATTACTATACTATATATAAGTAACTCTTTCTAAGTAGAATTCTACCTTAATACTCTTACGTCTGAATCACTTTACCTTTAGACAGCTTTTAAATTAACTATTTTACTTCTGCTTGAATAACATATATGTACATATACATATATATATTTTTCCATATTAATAAAGATATTATGATATATGAAAGTAAGATGGAAATGTCCATGTCCTTAAGGAACAAACAGCTAAGTAAATGACAGTAAGATGTAAATAATTACTTTCATTTAGTACTAGAGGCCTGGTGCATGAAATTTGTGCATGGGAGGTGTGTGGCCCTCAGCCAAGCTTGCACCCTCTCCAATCTGGGATCTCTCAAGGGTGTTTGACTGCAATCCCAGTAGAATCCAGCCTAAATAGGCAGTCGGACATCCCTCTCACAATCCAGGACTGCTGGCTCCCATCTGCTCACCTGCCTTCCTTCCTGATTGCCCCTAATCACTTCTCCTGCCAGCCTGATCACACCCTAACCACTCCCCTGTGAAGAGATTTGCTAATAACAATTTTATATCATGCAGTATTAAAAGATGGTAACTCATGATATGATAAGGAGTAGCATCTATTCTCTTAAACTCTAATACTTAGTTATGATGATCAGTTCAACACATATTTTAAAGTACATTATGCAATACATTAAAATAATGATTTTGAGATAAATTAAGCCATAATAGTCTCAAATAAGTTTGCCCACACAGTTAATAGGTTGATTAATGTCCTGTTAGGCCTGAGACACTCATTTTTATCTCATTATTCAACCCAGTGTTTTCCCACAACTATTGAATAAAAATGTAATTATTGCTTTAAATTATTTTATTATTAACTTTCATATGATGGGTCTTGATAAACAAAAGCATAGAATAAAAGACCATGAGGAACAAATAAGTCAGAATAGAAGTATATGAAACCATTTACTATTATGTGTTTTAACTATACTTAATGCTGGGAAGAAGAAAAGATAGTGTTTTCCTTGCAGAATTGCAACCAAAAAAATGTGATATTGATGTCCCGGAGCCTGCATTCATCAAGTAAAATGCAGTTGACAATAATTCCAAATATTAAATTTTGTTCTAAAAAATCTGTGAATATTAGCAAAGTCTCCTCCCATGTGCCCAAATTTATGGATTCTGGATAGAGTAATCAACCCAAAGGTCATTCACCCTAATATTGCCACATTTTCTTCTAATATCTGAAGTTTCAAAGGAATGTTTCTTGGTGACCTGTACCTAAAACAAACATGACTTTAGAAACAGAGCCCTGGGATCAGATCTGCACTTCTGTATTTAAATGGAATACTTTCATCTTATATCTTGTCAGAGATATTGTACAGTGCAGAATCACAAAGCATTTTGGAATTCTCTAAAGGTACTAATAATGTATCAATCCTCTGCTTGAGTTTTATAACTAAAAGTTATGCCTTTGACATTATTGTTATGCAAAATGGTATTTTCATGCATTAATCCCCACTTGAATACCGAGTGTTACTCAGTAATGTTATCACATTTAATAAAAGAGATTGTACCAGAGTTTGATGGCTGCAGTTCCTTTGGCTTGATTATTAAAAAGAGTAAAGTGTTAAAGCATTTCCATTTATATAGAAATGCTCCTATTTTAAAAAATCCTAACAATATGCCAAGAAGCTAATAATCTGATAAATAAGCATCAATGTTGATTTCCATAGCAGGTGAGGTTCAAGACGGGAAGGAAAGCAGGGCATAACTGAGAAAAGGACTCAGTTTTTGCTGAGTCAGTGTCCAGAGGTTCAGCAAATCACCACTGGAATGTGCACCAAAGATGTAGAATAAGGTCAGCAAAACAAAGCTAGAATTAGAGTTACAAAAAGGTTATTTAATATCATGCTAATTTAACCCAAGGCTCAGAGAGATTGTATAACAAGGTAATTCAACTTGGTGATGGCAGAGTCCATTCAAAAGACAACGTGTGTAGAAACCTAATGCATAGGCGGCCATGACATCATATATGGGAGGCCCTCTACAGCAATCAGAATTGATTGATAAAGACTAATATTCAGTATCAAGTAAGCAAAGACATAGTATAAGAGAACACATACATTGTAATCCTTGGTGCACTGGGTGATAATTAAGATAACCACAAACCACACCCCAGGACAATTTTTAATAGCCCTTATTTTATTTCCAACATTTTTCTGAGTTGGACAATGAATTCTATAGTAATCATTGTTAAAATGGACATAGCATAAAAGTTGGAGCATGAGTTCTGCCTCAAGCATTTAGTAGCTATGCAATCTTGTCTGAGAAAAACTAACTTCATGCTATAAATGGTGATAAAAGTTCAGGCTGGTTTCCATGATCAGGGACTGTGCAGCACCTAACTAAGGCTTCCTTGCCTCCCTCTAACTCGACTCCTTTCCTTCCCACCTGCAGGAGATTTCCTAATCTTGAGTCAAGAAATGCTTCTTATAAATCATCATATTCTTTCAAATTCATTCCCTTCTTCAAAGTCCTTTCCATTTTCACAAAGACTTAAACTTTTTTGTTGTTTCACTTATATTTAGGGTCTAAAAAAATAAAAATAGACTCATAGCAACAGAGGCCAAAGTGATGTTTACCAGAGGAGTAGGGGTGGGAGAATTGAGGGAAAATATAGTCAATAGCATTGTGATACGTTTTCATGGTGACAGATGGATACTAGAATTAGTGGAATGATCACATTGTATGGTATAAAAAGATCTAATCACTATGTTATACACTGGAAACTAATATAACTAATATAATATTATATACCAACTATATACTTAAATCCAAATAAAGAAAACAAAAGACCTAAACTTTTAAAACACAAAAGCCTGGTTAAGGCTTTTTCACCTCTAATTTTCTTTTGAGCCAATCAACATGGTATGGTTTTGCTAACTATTCAGGGATTTAAAAACAAAAAAAACCATCAGTTAATAGTTAAAAAAATATCCAGCTCTAATTGTTTGCAAAAGCTGTAGTTTATTTATTTCTTTATTTATTTTTGCCAAATGTTATTATGCTAAACACCCTTCTCAGCATCAGGATCTGTAATTGTGGAAAGAGTAGCTTCAGGGAAATATTAAGAGACAAGTACATTTTTTGACATATAAAAGTTAGCCAAGTAGATTTTGTTTGGAGTCAATTATGTCCATGATATAGCTTCAGATTCCTGTACTATTCAATGATATTTAATCTGGTCTTTGTTTTTCCCTTCCTCCATAAAAAATTCCAAGCAACTGTGTTGTAAAGAGTGTCTTTAATCATTTATAGAAGTTGAAGAAATTGGAGACAGAGAAAAGAATGTAGATAAAGTGAGGATTATTTTTTCCTGAAAAACTAAAAGCATAATTTAAAGTAAAGCACAAGTCAATGTATATGTTTAATTAATTAATAAGACAAATGATACAATAAAACCCATTTTCTTTTAAATCTCTTAAAAGTGATAGAATTCTATTATCTCAATATGTACTCAACATTTGGACTGAAGCATTTTATGTTCATAAAACTGACTTTTAGCCTTTTATGTCAATTAAAAGGAGGACTGGTTGCTTCATTTATCTGTTATAAAAATTGGTTTGTATACTCAGTTGATATTACAATAAATTTAATGACCTAAATTATATTTGTAGTTATTGGGCCCAAATATAAATCTACCACAGCATGGATTATACCATTAATAATTTATATAATGGCTCAATTCCTTTTTTTCTGAGGCAACCACTAATAGTCATGAGTCTTATTGGGGTCTAAAAGGAGTTAGAGAAAGTTACATAAACCCTAGAATAAATAAACATTAACTTAAACATTTATGATATTTTTCCTTTACCTAAGATACAAAAGTGTGGCAAATGAGTTGGTATACGAAGTGAGAGATAAATATAACTTGCTCATGAAATAAAGATTGGAGGTTTTGTTCAGAAAAACTTTCCCATTATTTCCAGCAGAAGTCCAAATTCTGGGGTAAGGTTGAAGGGGTTCTAAAAGGAGTCCTTCAAGCAACAACAGCACTGTTGATCTGTGACCTAGGATCTGGTCCCCTCACTGGTATGTTCCAAAGCTATGCTTCATTGTGAATACCTAGGAAGCCAAAGGTAGATACTCTCAGATCCTAACACCAGTTTCTTTTTCCACTCCTGCTTTCATGTGGCTACTGACTCCCTGATCCTTGTCTTGAGACCCTGGCTGATCCCCACTTTTGTACTTGTACCACCATACTGGCAGGTGTGGCTCTGTTGGTTGGAGCATCATCTGGTACATTGAAAGGTTGTGGGATCCATTCCCAGTCAGGGCATGTGCATGAGGCAACAAAATTGATGTTCTCTCTCTCTCCAATCAATTTAAAGTTAGTGCTCTGTCAAGATCTCCTTTTCAACTCTGTGTTCCTTCACTTTAACATGAAATAAACCATTGGTACTTTTGTTGATGTGAATTTTGAAAATCAGTGTCCAGGCAACTTAATCAGAACTGATTGCAATAAGGAAACAAAGTATCAGAGAAAATAGTTCTTTCTCACCAAGCGACATGAGATTAGATCCCAACTCTGGCACCAAATCAGTGTCTGATCTTCCAGGATACACAAACCGTCTGGCTCTAAAATGAGAAGGCTGAGTTAGACTATAATTTTTCAGACATGGTGTTGCATTCCTCCTTCACTTGTGTTATCACTGTACCACCAGCCATCCTCTGAAATTGAGATTAAATTTCAAGGTGATCTTAATGTCATATGGGAAAAATATTAGAGGTGGAGCAGATTTTAAAAATTAGATCTAAAGGAATTAAATCTTGCTTTTTTTTCTGTTAGAATAAACCTACCGAATAATGAGACAGGATGTGTCATATCAACAATACAGGTTGTACCCCATCATTAAAACTCAGCTGGAGTAAGGACATAGAAAACAATCTTGGTGAGAGTTTTTCAGTGGGTCTTCGATAACTGTTTTTATGCTAGTTCTGCCCATCTGTGTTATTCATAGCACTCAACTTTCCAGAGATAGAATAAAGAATGAACTTCTTTATAAATTATAAATTATTTTTAAGATTTAAACTTTGAAGAGATAAATCAACTGATATTTTCCAGCTAAGGCAAAGTAGACTTCAGAGCTTCTTGGGTAAATTTTTCGCCTCCAAAATGGTGAAGAGAAGCATTAGCCATGATAATGAAGAGAGTCTTTCTGAAAGCATAGTGTTTTGTTATCTGGCCAGACTTTGAAAAAAAATTAATTCAACTTTGTGATAGGGAAAATAAAAGTGAAAATTAAGGTCTTAAAATAGGAGTGATACATAAAAAATATTTTATGGCTTTAATTTTAGATTCATTAAGAAATCCCCTAGGCTCTTATAATCAAAATAAACAGAGCTTACATTTTCTTTGATGCTTATTATGCTTTAAATTAGTCTAGCTTTAATGTTACATATATTTAAAATTAATATACAAGCTACTGAAACATGTGAACAGAGCTGAGACAGAATTGAATTAGCTGAAGTCCATTATCGAAAGAGTAGTCTCTTGGCCTGCTCTTTTTTATTCATCTGGAGTTGTCATGTAGTTAAATACCAATCTCACTTATTACAGAAAATTTGACTTAATACTTGGGCTTTTTTGCATGTACTAAAAAGGCTTATCTCTTGTTTGTGTCAGGACTGTAGGCATAAGCGTCAAGAATAAGAGATTCTTTTCTTTTGAAATGTGCTTCTGGTCATAAGCATTTTGACCAACTTAAGGGTAATTATCTTCATGCTGATATTTAAACTTCAGTTATAACTCTTTTAGGAAGAGTTAGTGTTCACTTCCATCTTTCAAATGTCCAATATCTGAAAAAGATTCCCAGAGACTTTCTCAGCCATGCTGCTAAAACATAATTCTAGGAGAATGCTTCAAAATAAAGTCAAATCTATTCTCAGATGAAGGTCTTTAATCCTTGAAGATAATGAAAGAATTAAATGCAGACTTGAAAGTTACCCAACAGAACAACATATTCATTTAAATGCTTTTGCATTTTAACATTATATTGCTTTTTAACTACACCTACTTTCTTCAAAGAATTTTCTAATGTAGTTAAATTTCTTGATTTCTCTACAAATGTATATTTGCAGATAACCAAGTACAGTAGTATTCCAAACATAACTACATATCAGAATTCATGAAAGGTATTTTTAAAATAAGGATTTTATTTTATTTATTAATTTTTTAAATTACTGTATTACATGTATACATACCTCCCCATTGCCCCCCCCCTTAGGCATACCCTAACCCCCTAGTGTCTTGTGTTCATCAGTTATGCTTATATGCTTGCATACAAGTCATTTGGTTGATCTCTCATCTAACCCACCTCTCCCTAACCTTCCTGTTGTAATTTGACTGTCTGTTTGATGCTTTACTGCTTCTGTATCTATTTTTTTTGTTCATCAGTTTATAATGTTCTTTATTATCCACAAATGAGTGAGATCATGTGGTGTTTCTCCTTCAAGAGGCCTACTCCTTATTGGCAGAGACCTAAGTTCAATGCCAATTTTAGGTCAAGTATTTGATGGTCTGCTGTAATAAAAAGAAATAGGAAGCGAAGAAGGAACTCTGGGGTAAAGACTAAAAATGGCAACAGGTAAGTACTTATCGATAATAACTTTAAATGTAAACGGATTAAATGCTCCAATCAAAAGACATAGGGTAACCGATTGGATAAGAAAACATGATCCACATATCTGCTGTCTACAAGAAACCCACCTCAGAAAAAGAGATGCACACAGATTGAGGGTGAAGGAATGGAAGATGGTGTTTCAGGCAAATGGAAATGAAAAAAAAAGCTGGGGTTGCAATACTTATGTCTGACAAATTAGATCTCAAAGTGAAGGACCAAACAAGAGATAAAGAAGGCCACTTTATAATACTAAAGGGAACAATCCAACAAGAAGAAATAACTCTGGTAAACATATATGCACCCAATACAGAAGCACCTAAATACATAAAAAAACACTTGGAGGATATTAAGGGAGAGATTGACAGCAATACAATCATAGTAGGAGACTGTAATACCTCACTGTCACCATTGGACAAATCCTCTAAACAAAAAATCAGCAAAGAAACATCAGTTCTAAATGACTCTCTAGACCAGATGGAATTAATTGACATCTTCAGAACATTTCATCCGAAAGCCACAGAGTATACATTCTTCTCCAGTGCACATGGGTCATTTTCAAAGTTAGACCATATGTTGGGTCACAGAAAAAGTCTCTTCAAATTCAAGAAGATAGAAATCATATCAAGCATTTTCTCAGACCACTGTGGCATAAAACTGAAAATCAACTACAATAAAAACAATATAAAGAAATTAAACACATGGAGACTAAACAGCATGCTGTTAAACAAGACTGGGTAACAAAAGAGATCAAGGAGGAAATAAAAAACATCATGACAACAAATGACAATGACAACACAACAATACAAAATTTATGGGACACAGTGAAAGCAGTCTTGAGAGGGAAGTCCATAGTTCTACAAGCCTATTGCAAAAAACAGGAAACAATGGTAATAAATTACCTAACCCTACAACTCAAAGAGCTAGAAAGAGAGCAACAAGAAAAGCTCACTGTAAGCAGAAGGAAGGAAATAGTAAAAAATCAGAGCAGAGATAAACAACATGGAGATCAAGGAAACAATTTAAAAGATCAACAAAACCAAGAGCTGGTTCTTTGAAAGGATAAACAAGATTGATGGATCTCTAGCCAGGCTCACCAATTAGACAAGAGGAAGAAATAAAAGGCATCCAAATTGGAAATGAAGAAGTAAAACTGTCCTTATTTGCAGATGACATGATACTGTACATATAAAACCTAAAGGACTCCATCCAGAAACTAACAGACTTAATAAATCAATTCAGCAATGTATCAGGATACAAAATTAATGCCAAGAAATCTATGGCATTTCTATATACTAATAGTAAAATTACAGACAGAGAGACTAAAAAAGCAATTCCATTTACCATCACACCAAAAAAATTAAGATACCTAGGAATAAACCCAACTAATGAGGTAAAAGACCAATATGTAAAAAACTACAGGACACTGAAAAAAGAGATAGAGGAAGACGTAAACAGATGGAAGGGAACACCATGCTCATGGATTTGGAGAATCAACCTCATTAAAATGTCCATACTACCCAAAGCGATCTATAGATTCAATGCACTCCCCATTAAAATACCAATAGCATATTTCACAGACCTAGAAAGAACGCTTCAAAGATTCATTTGGAACAAAAAAAGACTCTGAATAGCCACAGCAATACTGAGAAAGAAGAATAACGTAGGTGAGATCTCAATACCAGATTTCAAGCTATATTACAAAGCAACTCTTCTCAAAACAGCCTGGTACTGGCACAAGAACAGACATATAGACCAATGGAATAGAGTAGAGGATCCAGGTATCCACCCAAACCACTATGCTCAATTAATATTTGACAAAGGAGGCATGAACATACAATGGAGTCAAGACAGTCTTTTCAGTAAATTGTGATGGGAAAATTGGACAGATACATGCAAAAAAATGAAACTAGACCACCAACTTACACCATAACAAAAATAAACTTCAAATGGATACAGGACTTAAACATAAGATGAGAGACCATAAAAATACTAGAGGAATCCACAGGCAGCACAATCTCAGACATATGCCGAAAGGACTTCTTCACTGATACTGCTCCAAAGGCAATGGAAGCTAAAGAAAAAAAATAAATGGAACTACATCAAAATAAAAAGCTTTTGCACAGCAAAAGAAACCATCAATAAAACAACAAAAAAGATCACTGTATGAGAGAACATATTTGCAAATGTTATCACTGATAAAGGTTTAATCTCCAACATCTACAGCCAACTTATACACCTTAATAAAAGGAAGATAAATGATCCAATAAAAAAATGGGCAACGGACCTAAATAGAACCTTTTTGAAAGATGACAGAAGGAAGGCCAAGAGACACATGAAAACATGCTCAAAGTCACTAATTATCCAAGAGATGCAAATCAAAACGACCCTGCGATACCATCTTACACCGGTCAGAATGGCAATCATCAACAAATCAACAAATGACAAGTGTTGGCGAGGATGCTGAGAAAAAGGAACCCTTGTGCACTGTTGCTGGAAATGCAGACTGGTGCAGCCACTGTGGAGAACATTAAGAAGTTTCCTCAAAAAACTAAAAATGGGACTCCCATTTGATCCAGCAATCCCACTCTTAGGAATATAACCTAAGAAATTTGAAACACCAATCAGAAAGGATTTATGCACCCCTATGTTCATAGCAGCACAACTTACAATAGCTACAATTTGGAAACAGCCTAGGTGCCCATCAGCAGATGAGTGGATCAGAAAACTATGGTACATCTACACAATGGAATTCTATGCTGCCAAAAAAAAGAGACGGAATTCTTACCATTTGCAGCAACCTGGATGGAACTGGTGAGCCTTATGCTTAGTGAAATAAGCCAGTCAATGAAGGAGAAACATCACATGATCTCACTCATTTGTGGATAATAAAGAACATTATAAACTGATGAACAAAAGGATAGATACAGAGGCAGTAAAGCATCAAAAAGACTGTCAAATTACAGCAGGAAGGTTAAAGAGAGGTGGGGTAGATAAGAGATCAACCAAAGGACTTGTATGCATTCATATAAGCATAACCAATTAACACAAGACACTGGGGCATTAGGGTATGCCTGGGAGGGGGGGCAATGGGAAGATATGTATACATGTAACATATTAATAAAAAAAATAAAAAAAATTTAAAAAATAAAATAAAAAATACATTTTACTTTGTATCAAAAGTATTCTATACAGTAAAAGAGTAAAATGCAAATAGACGGAATGTTAGAACAACCAAACAACCAATCAAAGTGTAATATGCTAAAGATATGCTAAGGCTGCTCAACCACTCACTATGATGTGCACTCACCACCAGGTGGCAGATGATCTACGAGTACCTTAGCTAGTTGCTGGGGTTTGGTTGATAGGGACTGAGTGAAATGGGCTGGACACACTGGAGTCCTCCCTTGGTCCCTCCCCAGCCCCAATTGTGCACCAGTGGGATCTCTCAGCCTGGCCTGAGCCCTCTTGCAATCCAGGACTTCTTGGGGATGTTGGAGAGTTGGTTTCAGCCTGATCCCATAGGCCACTCCCCTTGGGAGGGCCCCAGATGCAGGGCTCATGGCTGGTGAGCACTACTGTGGCAGCGCGAGCCTCCCCTAGTCAGATCAGACTGGGGCAAGTCTGTGGCAGGCACATGGGGTTGGGATGAGCAGGAGCAGCAGGTGGGAGCTGCAGGTGGCATTGGACTATGGGTTTCGGCCAGATCCCTGCAGGCCACCCAGAGGGACCCCACCCATGCACAAATTAGTGCACCAGGCTTCTAGTATTATATAACATCCATAAAAATTTCCATAAGTTTATTCCTTCAACTTTTTTTTTAATTTTTTCTTGCTCTGGAAAGTTCTTCCAAAATGGTTATAAAAACTCTGAACTGATTGTCATCTACATACAATTCACTTTTTTATACTCTGGGTTACAAGAAGCTATACTGTCTGATCTAAACTTGTGTGTTTCTTTCCAAAAAAAAGATATTTTGATTCGTAGAAAGAACATAAACTCTGTCTTAGGAAAAGAGTTCTAGGCCCCTCATTAACACACTGAGGCCTTTAGGTCTGAGCTTCCATATTCAAAGGCTAATCATACCACCTCATACGATTATTGTAAAGATTAGAAAATAGTGAGAAGGTACCTAGAAACTAACATTAGTTAGAACATTGTCTTTATTTATGAAGTGTGAATAAAAACTGAAAATACTAGTTATGTCCATTCCTTAGGTAAACTAAAAAGTTAAAATAATTTATAATTAGAAGGTGAAAACATGGACTCTTGAAATTAAAATTTATTTTACTTATATTTTTAATGGAATCTATGTCTAGTAGAACAACATAAAGTAAGAAGATACTTCAACAAGCTACAAATTAATACCATTGTTCACCACTCCTGCAAAGGTAGTTGCCTCATTTTATGTTAAGTTCTATAGGAAAACTTTATTGGAAATGATATTTATGTTCCTTTATAAAGTAGCCTGTGCCTATCAAATTGCTTCTAAGATGATATAGAATATAAAAGGCAGAAAGGTTCCTATATTTTACTCTAGATTTTTTTTGTAGTCTTTACAAATTTAGGGAATATATAGGGCTTACAATTTTTCTCTGGTGGTTTGAAGAGTAGAATGGAAGATATATTTGAAGCCATACACTGTTAAAAATCCAGTAGATTTTAGCAGCAATGGTATTCTTAACGAGTTTTAAGAGGAAGGATAGGGATTGTGAATAATTTTGATACTGTCTTGTCTTTTACCAGTTGCTGCTAATCTTTTGAAAGGTTTTCTATTTTTGACCTACATTCAAATAGACCCTGCTGTTTGACAAAGCTTGTTTTCAAGCCTGATTCACAAGAGCATTGCGGGGACTCCAAGGCTTGGAGGTAATTCTCCGAGAAATATAACAGTTCCCGTTGGATAATTAACCACTGCCACAGGAAACCTGAAGTGCCTAGAAGTCTGACTTTCCATGACAACATCCTTCTGGAGTTGGGGAAACAAAGCCGTTATCCCAGCATGCTGATCACTAAGAGCTGAAGTCAGTAGCCTGTGGGGCAGAATCAATGGATCAGTGGGACACAAGAAAGCTAAGACAAACACTGGGAAACAAGATGCAATTACTGGATGTCTAAACTAACCTCAGGCAACATGATGCTGATGTTGGAGCCCTGCAAACAATTTTTCTCACAAGTTTCCATTGTTGTTAAAAGGTGGACTTAGGACGTCTCAAGATTGGTTGCTTAAGATTCCGTCTTTATAATTCTGGTGGAGTGACTGATTCTGCTCACTTCTATATCTGTAATTCTTTTGTCACCTCTCTTATGTGCAAGGTCCTCCTAAGTGTCACCTCTTCTCTCCATGACTGCCTTCTCTGAATTCTCATTTTGTAATACTATTTAAATATGCATGGAGTATTTCATCCTACTTTAACATTGTCATAATTTTCTGGGGACACCAATAGGTTATCTTAACACCAGACAATCAGCAAATTAATGTTTAGTAAAGTACACCCTAAAGATTCTACACTGTTAAAGTCTAAAAATGAAATTTTTAGGCTGATATTTCTTATTTCATGACCCTTGTTATAAATGTTTCTGGCTACTCTCCATATGTTTCCAAGGAGATGCCTTGAAGAACTCAGGTGGCCAACCAGATTCAACCTTTCCACCAGAGAAATTCCTCTTTTATCATTTAAATATAGGGTTTTTGTGTGAGATTTCTTTTGAAATAAATCTTCTGTTCCAAACAAAACAACACAAAAAGCAAAACCTCCAGAAGCAATCACTTACCATTCTTTTGGTAGTGTCAACTGATATTTATTCCCAGATTTGTATTCAATAGAGATGTAGTGCTATTTTAAAATTTTCAGTTTTAAATATTTTATCAGTCAGGCTCCAGTTAGGAGACAGAAATCACCCCAATTGTCTCACCAGAGAGAATTCCACACTATACAGAATTGATAACCAGTTGTAAAGAATTTTTAGCCAGGTAATTTTGAAGACCAAAAGGAAATATTATTAGTTTACTTGACCCCTTTCTCTGTGTGTGTACATTTCTCTTTCGAGTGGTTTTGAAGTTTTCTTACTCTACCTCTATTCCCAGAAGATAGTATAAAATGATACCAGTCTGGTGAATTGCTTTGTTCAATTTTTGGTCAAGGGACATTCTTTGTTCTCTTATCTCTCTAGGCCCAGCTTGCTACAACAGAATCCCAATGGGATTTAGCAATAGCTACTAACTTCAAAAAGTGTGTCTTCAACTTGTGGGGAACATTGCAGTTTCATTTGAACTACAAGTGCCAAACTCGGACTGATTCTGCTTAGTTCTGTGTTGTAGCACAGAAGTTTTGTGGCTTTATGTTGTTGTTCCTTTTCTGGTCCTCAGAGATGTATATGCCAGTGCTACCTTTTATAATCTCTAAATTCATAGTTTGTTGTTTGATATTAGAGAAGAGTGGAAATGTGCATTAAAATATTATCTCACTCAATCTTATGAAGGATCATTCTCTACTACCTTTCTGTGCAAACTTTCTGCAAGTCCCATGAGCTACCCAGTGGTGAGTCACTTTCAAATCACTTCACTTTAATTCACTTCATCTCTAAACATGTGGGCAATAACTAGTAAAAATAGATGCCAATTTTAATCTTAGGACCTTACTTTCAAAATAGGATTTTGTTGCCTCCACTGAACATTCCCCACAAGTCTCTAAGTTGCAGAGCTGAATATGATTTTGGACCTAGAAAAACTTCAGGATACAGGTAAACTTAACATCTAGAATACAGGTTCATCTGTAATAAAATCACTTACATAGATGTTATTTTTAAATACAATCTCTGCAAAATCAATGTTTCAGAAATAACTAACAGGTTTCAAGCATTAACATGTTTTTTATATATGTATGATTCATTTATAATGTTTTTATAAATCCTAAAAAACATTGCAAGGAACTATGTTCTTAACTCAAGCCATTTGCCACAGAAATTTCAGAAGTTAGTTGCTAGATTCGAATTAGAATTCAAGTTTGTATGGTTCCTCAATCCATTACTTCCACTATATTACTACCATGACATTGGCCTGAACTTCTTTGGTTTGAACAAAAACACTGTCTAAACTAAAAGTAAAAAAAAAATGTATTGTCAGGTAACTGGAAAGTCTTGGGGTAAAAGTGGCTTTAAGAATTTTTAGGCCATATATAGGCTCAAACTACATTAGTATTGATGTTATTCTCCGGATCTGTATAGTAGCAGAATGGCTACAGCTGCTACAACTTCACATCCTCTCATGTTCAAGTTCTAAGAAAAGAGGCCCTCTTATTCTCAGCAGCTTTCATACTTGCCCTTATCATCATCCTGATTAGAGTAACTTGGGTCCTGACCTCACCTATTTATCAGTCACTGAGGCCAGGGTTATTGACTGTGATGGTTGATCTCATCTTAGGTAATAGGAATGGATTACTGCTCCCTAATTGTTAGCATTTACCAGAAGTCAAGCAGTAGTTGTTGGATGAAAATATAAACATGTCACCTCAGTTGTAATCAATAGTTAAAAAGATGTAACTATTGAAATATATTATCCATTAGCACCAAACTTCTCCTACTTCTGCAAGAAAAGATAAGACTTTTTAAATATACTTTTCAGCTGAGGGAAATGATCGGTATTGAGGATACCCTTGGGATGATGTTGCTCTAGAGGCATAGTGTGAGGCAGTAGTACTAGTTTAAGTTGATGCTTGCCTGTTATGCACATGAAATAATAGAGGTAGGTGCTCAGCAGTTGAGAAGGAGGTGTGAGGGGTGCTTAATTACATGGGAAAGGTTAATTACATGGGAAATAAGGCTGGGATTCAGAGGATGTTTGCTCTAGATTTTGTGTAATGTTATATTAACACTGGGATTCTCTTTATTCAATTAACAAAATAAACTCATTTTGTTTGGTTTCATTTTACAGTTGCTTTAATCCCACTGAACATTTATACTATTATTTAATTTTACTAAACATTTGTAGATAGTAAAACACCTATAGAATTAAGCAACTGCAGAATATTAAAGACATCCAGTTCTTACAGAGATTTGATCTGCTAATTAGCTACACCAATTTTATGGATCATTGCATCTCACTTAAAATGTATTGTTATACGTTTATAATCTTTCCATAATGAGCTTTTATTGAGTGCATGGGCCAACTTCTGTGTGATGTACATGAGAAACTCCTTCCCCCACCGAAAAAAATACATTCACAGACCTAGTAAATCACAATAACATTCTACTGAAAATGGCTCTGTTGGCATTATTAAATAGCATATTTGGGACCACAATACAAAATGCAAATACCCGAGGAGGAAAATGAGAGTGTTATCCAAAATGGTTCAACAAAAGACAATGATGGAGAAGAGGAAAGCCAACCTCTAATAAATTACTAGTAATATAAATTTATGAAGGAAACATATGAGGGTCAAATTTTCTTTCATTATCATAGGGACCTTATATAGTCTGCATTTCAGCCTTTCTGTTAACTTAAATGAGATAAGCTAACATTTCTTAGTTTCTCAACAGGGATATTTATTTTCAGAATTAATTATTGACTTTTGAAAATACATTTAAAAAACTTTAGATAAGCTACTGTGTACTGAACAGAATGGTTAGGTTGAAATGCTACTCACAAAGGTTAATTAAGCAGAGATGATCAAGAAATCACCCCAAGATTTGTGTCCCAGGAAATAGTTCATGACCAAGAATGGCCTTCCTCCAGGGGGAAGGTCAATGAGGGAAAAAAGGAAACATAGGTACTACTATTTGTAATACTTTAAACAATAAATTTTTAAAAATACATATTTTATTGATTTTTTTACAGAGAGGAAGGAAGAGAGATAGTTAGAAACATCGATGAGAGAGAAACATCAATCAGCTGCCTTCTACACACCCCTACTGGGGATTTGCCCACAACCCATGTACATGCCCTTGACAGAAATCGAACTTGGGACCTTTCAGTCTGCAGGCCCAACAGACACTCTATCCACTGAGCCAAACCAGTTTTGGCTAAACAACAAATTTTTAAAAGATACATCTGGAAAAAAAAAAAAGAATGGCCTTCTCAAATGCCTTAAGTAAGATTCCTGAATGGTCTATTTATATACCAGTGACAAGGCCAGATATAGACCCTCCCAATTCTTAATTTTTACCTCATAAATGATTAGATGAATTGTTTACTTTTACTGAAACTATTTTGACACAATGCTCACTAATTCAATTTGACCAAGTGTTAGGCAGATACTCTCTTTTCCTTAGGTCCCTGAATTTTGGCCCACTCTTGAAAATTGAAACTGAGGAACAGCTCCTCTCAGTGGCCCTTCAGAGTCAGCTGACCTCAGGGAAAAACATTTCCTGAACAGCTGTCTATTTATGCTCCCAACTCATCCCACTCCCTAACACTGGTTTCTTTCTAGCCTTATTTACTCCTTCTTACAAAGAAAAGCCATTTCCTCCCTATCCAGTGAGACACTCACAAGTGTAATAATGGTGGGAACATTCTCCCTATTGCAATCAATAGTCTCCCATCTCCTATCACAACTGTCTTTTCCCCCCTACTGCAATATGGGTTATAAATGTATTTTTATTGATTTCAGAGAGGAAGGATGTGAGAGAGAGAGAAATAGACATTTCAATGATGAGAGAGAATTATAGATCAGCTACCTCCTGAATGCTCCACACTGGGGATTGAGCTCACAACCCAGGCATGTGCTTTGACTGGGAATTGAACCATGACCACCTGGCTCATAGGTCAACATTCATCCATTGAGCTATGCCAGTTGGGTGTGATAGTCCTTTTAAATAATGTCTTTCATTATCAAGTATGGATATTGTTTTATTGACACTGTAATTATTTAAGCCAACCTAGAGTATTTATTAGGAATTATATGCCAGACAGAAAAATTGTTATATTTGTTTTCTCTTCTTATCTCAGTAGAAGTTTTACTGCATATTTTAGAGGTACAGATGGTATAAAGAAAATTATTAATAGATATATTTACTACATTTATAGACTTATAAAGTCTCCATTTCAGGGAGACTTGCCCTCCCTCTGGTAAATGAGTATGAGCTTGAAGAAAAATGGGGCTCTGGCAGAGTGTTTGGGGTAGAGATTAGATTTTGAAGTTAGATGTCTAAATAAGAGTTGTTCATAGAGCTCCTAAGAGATTTGGGAGCAGGATTACAAATGGAAAAAATCAAGGCCATGTGTTTTTGAGGAAACTCTATTTGCAAAAAGCAGTGAAGAGAGAAAAAAGTTGAATGACAAACATAAAGGATATTAGAGGCCCAGTGCACAAAATCCGTGCACGGGAGTTGTGTATCCCTCAGCCCAGCCTTTACCCTCTCCAATTTGGGACCCTTTGAGGGATGTCCAACTGCCCATTTAGGCCTCCCTAGCTGGATAAAGCCTAAATGGGCAGTCGGAAATCCCTCTCACAATCCAGGACTCTGGCTCCCAACTGCTCGCCTGCCTGCCTTTCTGATTGCCCGTACTGGCTTCTGCCGGCCAGCCTGATCATCCCCCAATCACTCCCTTGACAGCCTGATTGATGCCTTACTGATCCCCTGCCAGCCTGATTGTCCCTAACTGCCCTCCCCTGCAGGCCTGGTCATCCCCAAATTACCTTCTCTGCCAGCCTGGTCAGCCCTAACTGCCCTTCCCTGCAGGCTTGATCACCCCAAATTGCCCTCCCTTGTAGGCCCGGTCCCTGCCAACTGCCCTCCCCTGCTGGCCATCTTCTGGTGGCCATCTTGTGTCCACATGGGGGCAGGATCTTTGACCACATAAGGGCATCCATCTTGTGTGTTGGTTTGATGGTCAATTTGTATATTACTCTTTTATTAGATAGGATAGAGGACTGGTGCACAGGTGGGGGCCAGCTGGTTTGCCCTGAAAGGTGTACCAGATCAAGGTGGGAGCTCCCTTGGAGGTGGGGTGGCCTAGGAGAGAGGCCATACCCCCTGGCAACCCAAACAGAGGCCCTGGTATCTGGGAATTATTTATCTTCTACAACTGAAACTTTGTAGCCATGAACGGAGCTAAGCCTCCTGTTGTTCCATGGCTGCAGCCATTTTTGTTGGGATTTATTTATCTTCTATAATTGAAACTTTGTAGCCTTGAGTGGAGACCTGGCCTACCAGGGCAAGTGGAAAGCTTGGCTTTCTCCATTGCTGGGGAAACCCAAGCCTCCTGCTCACTCAGTGGCCACAGCCATCTTGGTTGGGTTAATTTGAATACTCACACCTGATTGGCTGGTGGGCATGGCTTGTGGGTGTAGTGGATTGATGGTTAATTTGGATATTACTCTTATTAGATAGGACAAAAGAAGATAAACTTCTGAAGATTGTAGTCAAGATCTGAGAGTCAAGAATTCTTACATTAATTAAGGGCAGATAGGCTGGGATTAAATATCGGTATATCGGTATATGAGAGGAAAATATGAAAAAGTAGAAGGCTGTTCTTGTGTAATTATCTCCATCAATAAGTTGGAATTATAAGTTGGTTTTGGTGGTTTAGCAGGGCATAGTATCAAGATGAGCAGTTATCTCTCAGTTAAATATGAGGCTGGGTCAGTCTTCTGGAAATTGGTGCTTTCATAAAGTAGTCAGAGTGGTATATCTTGAAATGTTTTGAGATTTTTATCAAGGTGGGAGATTGATTCTTATGTCTGTAATTTATCTCCATACCTTTGTTAATGCACCAGATACTGCATTGGCTTGGTGCTATAAAGACCTAGTCCTTTTTCTTAGGCACTTTATTTCCCAATGATGGACAATTCAAGAGGGAAACAGGCAGTACTTTTGTTGGCTGGCAAAGCTTTCTTCCTGCTTGTTCCATGTTCATAAAGTAGGTGGGTCTGATAGAATAAAAATACAACTTAGCCTGGCAGTATTCTCTGGAATTAGCAAGGTTCCAGGATCGGTGGCCAGCTTCAATGGCTGTATCTTCTACATGATCTCCTTCCTGGGAGGGTGTCATTGTGCTTAGAAGGCCAATGAGGTTCTAAGCCAAACCTCCAATATACAAAGCACCACATCATCCAGCCCTTATTTCTTTGGTCATACCATTCCCTTGTCTTGGATAATGTTCTCAAGAATATATGCCTTCCTGGATTTTAAATTTGTGAGCATTTTAATAAAATATTTTTATTGGAACTTACCTTACATAATGCAGTCTAGTACAGTAGGGTTCTGGATGTAGAGAATTCTAGATATTTCCTCTTATTTTAGAAATATATCCATTAGACTTTGGATGGAGATGTTGTTGCCAAGTACAAATATTACATTTTCTAGCTCTCTGGTTGCAAGTTACTGTGACTAATTTGGCCAATTGGATGTGAGTTGAAATAGCATGTAAAATTTCCAGGTGTTGTCCTCAAATGCACTACATTTTCTTCTTTCTCACTTCCCATTACCTGGAATGCTGATATGGTCATTGGTGGCAGGAGCTGGAGCAGCCATCTAGGTCATGATATGGAAGCTGTGTGGAGGAAGGCAGAGCCACCGTACCAGTCCTGGACAGAAAGGTATTTTATATTGTTTAAATCACTGGCATTTGATATAGATTGGAAACTATATACTAATATTACCTTAATAAATCTGTGGATAAAAGAATGAATAAGTTCTGTGCCAGTGACACTGACCCCTTTGAATATACTTTGACTTAAAAAACAGCTGGCTTAAGTAGCTTGTTCAGAAGTCCCAACCTAGAGGATTTGACTTGTTATACAAATACATGTTTATTAGCACATATATTGTTTTAAAATTAAAATACTTACCAATGTGTATGCCATAGCAGATTGTAAAAGAATATTCTTATTTGTGGATCTCTTAAAAAATCAGATGATATGCAACCCTCAGTCCACATTCTGGCCTTTCACCAAATGACAGAAATCAGATAGTGCCCATGCTTTTACAGCCACCAGTTCTAGCCAGCTTCACTCATTTATGTGACTGCCCATCCACATAGCCATTTAAGTTTGTGACCTGCCATATAGTATCCTAATAAAAACAGACTTCTACTACTAATGAACACATGCTGCTTCACACATACACACTTTCAAAATAGTCAAAGTGATGCTGTTGCACTGGAATTTCCTTCTCTTATGAGCTCTCCAGATCAGGAGCTAATTACCCTTTGCCTTTCGTCCTTTACATTCACTTTGGTAGAAAAACACACTCCTAAGTTGCTTTATGGCCTCTAATGTCATTGAAAACAGAACTAGGGGGCATCCTGCATGGGTTTAATCTCTCAAACAGGACTCAGCATGAATAACCCTTCTAAAAACTGGCAGGCTTCCTCTCATGGGTTCTCTTCGAGTCACTTTCCTGGGAACCATGTTACTAGCTTCTCTGCACAATACATAGACCTTATGAATAATTAGAATTCTAGCCCAATCTGTGATAATTAGGAGGAAATCTCAACCTCACAACCTCATAAAGCTTTCAGAAAATCAGTATCTTCATCTAATTTACAATTTGTGTCTTTGCATAAGAAATACTGAGACTTAGAGTAAAAATTGCTTAATGCATTACATAAAAACAAGTTAAAATAAGTTTTATGTTTTTTTCTTAATTGGAAAAAGCCATAAACACTTTTGAGTACTTACCTGGATAGAGGGATGGGAGAGGGATGATGACACATTATAATATTCTTAGACATTATATTATTATGAAATTTTCACTTGGTAATAAAACAATTAGAAAAATTACTAGAAGAATATACATCAAATGTTAATATAATTATGTTTTAGAAAGCATTATTTGAACATAAATATTCATAGAACCAAAGTATACCAAACATTGTTTTTAAATATTCTAAGAAATTAGGTTTTTATTAATTGCACCAAATTTAGAATTTATCTCTCTATATATATATGCTTATGAAAATTATCAAAGACACATTGACTTAGTATGTAGGTTGAACATTAGAAACAAGTAGAAATTTGAACAGCCACATTCCTATATACATAGTTCAGTATGAATTTGCCTCTAAAGAAAGAGTCTACTGTGTAGGCAAAGATATGAACTCATCTCATTCCTGGGAATTATACTTGGTAATGGTGAAATAGCCTCCTCTATAATTACAAATTCACTCCCAAATTTCTGTTAAATGGCTTTTTATCTTATTGAAATCGGTGTCTGACTGGTTCTCTTTGCCTTCCTATTTTCTTTCTTCTACCTTTGCTATTTTTCTAGTACAACCATGAGAAAGATGTGCCTTTTTGACTTTAGTAATTTCCTGGAAAACTCAAACAGGATATTTATTTTCAAGATTTTTATTTTCCAGGGTTTCCATCACTACCATGAAAAGATTCAATTTATCAGTGATTTGCCCATTCACAGAACTGAGTTTCTTAGAGAGTTCTGCACCCAAGAAAATCTCTCATGGAATCAAAAAGTCATCTGATCACCCAAGAGTTGATCAGTCTCCTCTCCCATGAGTTCTTGCCTCTCTTCACACAGTGTATCTGTACTCATGTTCTATGTTTAATGTTTGAGAAGTGCAGAGGGATTTGAATGACAATCTAGAGACATTTGAAAAGCAGTAAATGTTTGAATCCTCTGTTTTCTTTTACTCTATAGCAGTAGTTCTCAACCTTTCTAATGTTGCAACCCTTTAATACAGTTCCTCATGGTGTGGTAACCCCCAACCATAAATTATTTTCATTGCTACTTCATAACTGTAATTTCGCTACTCTTATGAATCACAATGTAAATATCTATGTTTTCCAATAGACCCTGATAGTGGTTCTCAATCTGTGGTAACCCACAGGTTGAGAACCGCTGCTGTAGAGACTAAGACCATCAGAAACTAGATATTTACATTGTGATTCATTAACAGTAGGAAATTACAGTTATTAAGTAGCAAAAAAATAAATAATTTTATGGTTGGGGGTCACCACAACATGAGGAACCTAAAGGGTTGCGGCATTAGAAAGGTTGAGAACCACTGCTCTATAGTCTTTCCACAGGTGAAGCCCCATAACTTTCTGCTAGACATATTTCTGTAGAGTTTGATGGCCTTAACTATTGTTAGTACATTTTTACTACAAATGTTCTTTTTTATTGTCTTATATTTTACATTGACATGCATTACTTTGAAGCTTTTTGTAGTATAAGCTCAGTTCCCATTACTGATCCAAATATTGAGGTTCTAGATCTTAATTGGAAGAGCAGATTTAAGCAGCTGATCCCTTAGTGGTTTTATTAGCAGACCCTGTGAACTTCCAGATGACTAAATTTGAATAGTTCTTATTTTTTTAAACACACCTAGGTTTCAGCTTATACCTAGATGACCAAATCATATTCTGATTTTAGAAATGTAATTTCAATACAAGTTATTTCCTTCTATGATCCATATACAATTTACTACCTTAATTTTATTGCCACTTTATTTTTCTCAAATTTTAATTTCCATTGTTAGGTGCATTAAACCATACACACATTAAAATTAGAGAAGCCCCATTGTGGAAGACACACATATGATTAAATAAATCAGCTAAATACTTTGCTAATTTATTTCTATGTCTTGATAAAAAAACAGTTGTTCAGGTCTAAATGAAACATATTCTACAAGGGCATTCTTCTCCAATGACATTCTTGTTTGTCACCTAGAAATTGAAATCTTCGTGATATCTATAAAGTAAATGTGTCAAAATATAAAACAATTCCTTGAAAATCAAATCATAATGCTAGCCAAAGAAATGTCAAGAAAAAGGTGATTTAACTTCCAATCCAGGCAACAGTAGAAACTTACTGAGATGTTGTTATTTTAGATATGTTGAAAATGTTGATTACCTCTTCTTTCGGAAAATGATCATTACCTAAAATATCTGAGAAACCATGGGAAGTCATAAAAATACACATTTGAAATGGGCCAAAAGTTAAAAAAGCCCATGAAAATTGGAAAAAGTTATACTTTAAAGGGACACAGCTGAAAGTAAGATGGAATGGTGAACTACTTTTTATGCTGAGACCTTTTCTCAGAGTATTTCATTCTAGCCTACTGAGCTAGATTCAATAGCAAAACAAACTCAGACAGCTTAAGTAAAGTAACCCAAAGAAAGAAAAATTTAGTCTCATGAATTGTTCTTAGCTTTATACTAGGAAAATATTATCCCATCTCAAGCAATGAGATATGTGTAGTGATACATGAAAAAATAATAAGATAAGTATATTTGTGACTATAGTATTCATGTAAGATAGTCAGAAAGGTCATTATTCAATACATTGGAAATTAAAGGACACTCTTGTTTTTAATAAATGATAGTCCTACATAACATTGACAAACTAATGGAAAGAAATGAATGTACTAGGTGTACTATTTTTTTTCAATAGATGGAGTTACACTTACGTTAATATATATGTGATTTGACATGTATGTTATTTTGTTTTATTGACAACAAGCTTCAAAACTTCATATGTCAAATTTTCTGAAGGTGTTCATATCCTAGATATTTTTATGCTTAAAAATGTCGTATTCTGTGCCAAAAAAAAGAGCATTTGCAGGAAGTCTTAATTGATTATTTTGAAGAAAAGTGCTGCTGGACATTACCATATTCTTCTAGAAGCTTATGGTGAACATGCTCCATCTCAAGATACTTGTGAACACTGGTTTCAATGCTTTAAAAGTGATTATTTCAATGTGAAATATGAAGAACTTCCAGGTCAATCAAAAAAAGTTGAAGACCAATAATTACAAGCATTATAGGATGAAGATGTGTGTCAAACTCAAAAACAACTTGCAGAAAGATTAAACGTTGCTCAGAAAAGAGTTTTCAATCTTCTAAAAGCAATGGGAAAATTTTTCAAGGAAGGAAAATAAGTGCCACTTCAACTGAACAGAAGTCAAATGGAAAACCAAAAAGACATCAGTAAAATATTGGTTCAACGGCATGAAAGAAAGTCTTTTTTGCATCGAATTTTGACTGGCGATGAAAAGTAGATTTATTTTCAGAATCCCAAATGCACAGAATCATGGGTTGATCCAGGTTAACCATCAAGATCGATTACAAGGCCAAATTGCTTTGGAGAGAAGACAATACTCTGAGTTTGGTGGGGTCAGGAAGGTGGGGTGTATTATGAGCTTTTAAAGCCAGTTGAAACTGTTCATACTGATTGTACGGACAACAAATAATCAATTTGAACTACACTTTGATTGTGAAATGACCAGAATGGGCCAGAAGACACAGCAAAGTAATTTTGCTTCATGATAACACACTGTCACACACTTCAAATACAGTTAAAGACACGTTATGTAATGTCAATCGCTAGCTACACATTTCCCCCATCATTAGGTAATTTGTGGATACTGTCACAATAGAATTTTTCTGGTTTTGAGGCAAACCACTCAGAGACCCAGTTTTCTACTTTGTATGTTTTGAAGTGCTGCTCAGAAGGTGTGTGTGCCGTTGCTCAGACAAGTGGGAATCTGAAGGAGCAAGGTCTGGTGAATATGGTGGGTGAGGTAATACAGTTGTACCTTGAGATACAAGTTTAATTCGTTCCATAACCTTGAGGTGTGGGAAACTATGAGACGCTCGAGTCGCAGTAAACTGGTGGGTCATGTGCAGCCGGCCGATCCTCGCAATTACTCCTATCTCAAATGTTGCTCGTATTTCAAAGCAAAAATCGCTCGCTCGACGGCTCATATCTCAAAAATCTTGTATGGTAGAGCACTCGTATCTCAAGGTACCACTGTACTTCCCAGGCAAGATCTTTTAACATGTCTTACTGGTTTTGAAGTGTGTGCCGGTGCGTTATCATGAAGCAAAATTTCTTTGCCGTGTCTTCTGGCCCATCTGGTCATTTCACAATCAAAGTGTAGTTCAAATTGATTATTTGTTGTCCGTAACAATCAGTATTAACAGTTTTACCTGGCTTTAGAAGCTCATAATACACCACACCTTCCTGACCCCACCAAACTCAGAGTATTGTCTTCTCTCCAAAGCGATTTGGCCTTGTAATCGATCTTGATGGTTAACCTGGATCAACCCATGATTCTGTGCATTTGGGATTCTGAAAATAAATCCACTTTTCATCGCCACTCAAAATTCAATGCAAATCAGACTTTCTTTCATGCCATTGAAGCAACATTTTACTGATGACTTTTTGGTTTTCCATTTTTCTTTCATTCAGTGGATGTGGCACCCATTTTCCTTCCTTAAAAATCTTTCCCATTGCTTTTAGAAGATCAGAAATGCTGAGCAACATTTAATCTTTCTGCAAGTTGTTTTTGAGTTTGACACACATCTTCATCATATAATGCTTGTAATTATTGGTCTTCAAACTTTTTTGGTTGACCTGGACGTTCTTTGTCTTTCACATTGAAATAATCACTTTAGAAACACTGAAGCCAGCGTTCACAAGTATCTTGAGATGGAGTATGTTCACCATAAACTTCCCGAAGTATATGGTAACATTCAGCAGCACTTTTCTTCAAAATAATGAATTAAGACTTCCCACAAATGCTCTTTTTTTGGCACAGAATTTGACATTTTTAAGCATAAAAATATCTAGGATGTTAACACCTTCAGAAAATTTGACATATGAAGTTTTGAAGCTTGTTGTCAATACAACAAAATAGCATACATATCAAATTGCATATATATCAACATATGTGTAACTCCATCTATTGAAAAAAATCTACATTATTAACATGTACACCTAAAAGAGGTACAGGTGCTCTCCTTAACCTAACAATTCTTTGCTTTCTGGGTAGTTCACATTTGCAATTTGAGAGAAGAAAGAAACAACAACAATGAGGTTCTTCGGTGAATGATTTACAAATTAGTATAAATTTAGATTAAGAGACTTCACATGCAAGAAACCAAATGAATGGCAGGGGAAGGAGACTCATTTCTGTAGAGACACATTAGTGCATCTCACTAGTTGGTTGTGCTGTATCTTCTCATCAAGGTCAGAGTAAAGAGTTTATTGAGAGAGATAAAAAATATAAGTGGAAAGTCAGCTGTGGGTATCTTTGTCTTTAGTCTCTTAAGAGCACTATTAAGGCAGTGTTAATGTTTTGTCTTGCTCAAAGCCCTGCAAATGATAATAAAACCAATACAAGGTTTTTTTGTTATTGAATTAACTTCTTTGTATAGAAAAATGCTCTATAATGCCCTAGTCATAAGTCTTTTAAGATGCAAAGATGGAAAAGAAGCATTTTCTTCTTTCAGTTAAAATCATTAATATATTCAAGGTTTAACATTCCCTTTACAAGTGTTTCTGAATGTACCATATGGCACTAGTTAGATTTGAAGGTTTTCATTTGCTTTTTAAAAATCGGAGTGAAGTTTCCTTTCATAAGCTCATACGTACTGGTTATTTTTTTTTAATAAGCATAAAAATTCCATGCAACACCAAATGCATGTTTTAACAGGAAGGAATAAAAAAATACATGGCGATATAATAATTGGCTCATTTAGTTAAGAGCTGTTTAGAAGCCTTAATAGTAAAGGATAAGCAGTCATTAGCTTATTAGCTCAAGTTGGACCCAGAGCTGATATTTTTAAAAGTACCAGAATATATATCTTGACAAATTGTAAAATGCCTCTACTCTATTCAGTGCCCCCTCCCTGGTTCTACATTCACAAAAAGGCGTGAGCTTGTTCCTGGCAACTGATTCAGTTGAGATGGAAATGTTAATATATTTGAACAGATGTGTGTCAACATCACTCTGCAAAAAATAAAAATTAAAAAAAAATGGTCGTCATAACCTGCATTGGTGCACAACATACCAAAATAAAAGCCAATAAGATTCTATACTTTCGTTAGACCTCTCTTATGAAAATACAGGTGAAAACTGTAATGTTGAAAGTTCAAAAATTTATATGTACTTGCTAAAATAATTCATTAATTTGTCTTTTTAACTCTGATGATAGAGGGCTTCAAACAAGACATTATAAGAACAAATTTTAGAAAAGTGAGTAGGACCTAAACTAATTAATAAGTTAGTATTTCTTGAACATTATACTTATGACACAGGAACTGGTGTGATAAAGTATTGTTGATCAAGGTGTTTATATATGTTGTTTCCTTTTCATGTTTGAAGGGTTGTTGTTTTCCCATTAGCTTTTCAATTCAACTTATGTTAATTTCTAAAAAGACTTGTTTTACTCATGGGGAATTTATGTCTGTTTGCTCCTACACATTTTTTTTTTCACTAAAATTAATGGAATAAGATTGTATCAAAATATAGTAGGGAACATTAGAAAATGAAGACATTGGGAAGTACACGGCAAAACAATTGAGGTCTTATTGGATTCCTCAGTAACAGGCACAGAATTCCCTGGAATTACATAATCTAAAGCTGACATTTAAAGGATAAGGGACACATACATAGTTCACCTGACTTTTCTAATTTTGTCTATCTATATACTCAATAAATATTAATTGAGCACATATTATTCGCTATGCACCATTTGAAATTCTTATGAGTGACATGAAGACTGCAATTCACATTCTCAAGAAACTAACAGTCCATGAAAAAAAGGAGACAGTTACAATTATAAAAATTACAATGAGATAACCACAGAGAGTTACAGTAGAAAATAGCAAGTTACTCAAAAGGTATAACTGCAGTGGACCTTTTTTAAACAGTAGGAGTTATCCTGGCAAAGAGGGAGGAAGAAGGAAAAAAATTAAGGTGGTGAGAGTATATGTAATATATAAAGAAAGGTTTATAGCTGATGTGGTTCAAATATCAGTGTGGTACATTAATGTGAAAGGAAGTTAGAGGGAAATTTCAGATATTTAAAATCTCCACATATAGGCTTTTTATTTTAGTTTATTTTTAAGTTATAGTCAACATACAATATTATATGTTTCAGATGTACAACACAGTGATTATACATTTATATATCTTACAAAATTATCACCATGATAAGTATGGTACCCATCTAACACCATATATAGTTGTTACAACATTATTGACTGTATTCTGATGTTGCATTTTACATCCCTGTAACTAATTTTATAATTGGCAGTTTGTACTTCTTAATTATTTACCTTTTTCTACCATCCCCTCATTGTCCCTCTGATATGGCAACCATCAGCTATTCCTCTATATCTGAGAGTTTGCTACTATTTTGCTTTATTTGCTCATTTATTTTGTTTTTTAAATTCCAAATATAAGTGAAATCATATATTCGTCTTTATCTTATTTTACAACACAGTACCTTCTAGGTTCATTCATATTGTCGCAAATGGCAATATTTCATTCTTTTATATGGCTGAGTAATATTTTATTGTACATATGTATCCATTCTCTTTATCCATTTGTCTATTGATAGACACTTAAGTTTGCTTCCATATCTTGGCTATTGTAAACAGTGCTGTAATGAACATAAGGGTGCATGTGTATTTTCAAATTAGTGTTTTCAGTTTATTTGGATAAATACTCAAAAGGGAGATTGCTAGATCATATGGCAGTCCTATTTTTAACTTTTTAAGAAACCTTCGCACTATTTTCTACAGTGGCTGTACCAGTTTATAATCCCACCAATAGTGGACAAGGGCTCCTTTTCTCCCATATTCTTCCAGCACTTATTCTTTGTTGCCTTTTTGATAATTGCCATTTTGACAGGTGTGAGGTAATATCTCAGTGTGGCTGATTGGAATTTCTCTAATGTTTAGCTATGTGGAATATTTTTCATGTATCTGTTGGCCATTTGTATGTCATCTTTGGAGAAATGTCTATTCAGGTCTTCTGCCCATTTTTTTAAATGAGACTGTTGGTTTCACTGATATTGAGTTGCACGAGTTGACAAATTATCTTTATACCTGTTCCTTTTCTAACCAACAGGGAAGCACTGGAAGATTTTAATCATAGTAATAACAAAATTAGATGTCAGCAATGTAGAGGGTAGGTTAAAAAGAATACGAGAAATTATAGGAAGCCACTGCAGTAATTTACATAAAAAATAAACTAAACGAGGTAACCATTGGCAGTAGAAGTATAGAGAAGGTATATAAAAGGAACAAAGCAGAGGATATGGTGATAACATGTCAAATTGATAAATTTCTAGGTGCCTCCTATTCTAGCTTGGGAGATTGAGTATGTGATAGTATTAATCTCCAAATTGGGAATATAGGAAGAGGATAATGTTTAGGAGTTTATAACAGAGAGGAGAGGAGAGAACTCAAACAAAGAATTTTGGAGTCTTACAAGTTGAGTTTAAGATACTTCTAGAACATATATATAGTATAATTTTTCAATTAAGTATTTGGGTAGGTGTATCTTCAAGAAAAGATTCAGAGATGTAGAATAATTTGCAGCATATAAATAGTAATGATATTACAAGAATGTGAGAAGAAAGGGGGCCAAAGGTATGCTGGTTGAACACCAATATTTAAAGTGAAAGCGGAAAAATAGAAACATCAAAGAACAAAAGATGAGAAAGCAAAGGAAGTGAGGACAACTAGTAGAAACAGTGACACTGTGGCGCCTGGCCAGCGTGGTTCAGTGGTTGAACATCAACTTATTAACCAGGAGGTCATGGTTCAATTTCAGCTTGGCACATTCCCAGAGCTGTGGGCTCAATCCTCAGTGGAAAGCATTCAGGAGGCAGCCAATTGATAGAGAATCATTGATGTTTCTATCTTTCTCTCCCTCTCCCTTCCTCTCTGAAATCAATAAAATATATTTTTAAAAAAGAGTAGGGCCGAAATCGGTTTGGCTCAGTGGATAGAGCGTTGGTCTGTGGACTGAGAGGTGCCAAGTTCCATTCTGGTCAAGGGCATGTACCGTGGTTGCGGGCACATCCCTAGTAGGGGCCGTGCAAGAGGCAGCTGATAGATATCTCTCTCTCATTGATGTTTCTAACTATCCCTCTCCCTTCCTCTCTGTACAAAATCAATAAAATATATTTTTTTAAAAAGAGTGGGATTGTAGAAGTTAATATGGGTAGAAGTTTAAGACAAAAGGATTAATTAGCTGCATTAAATATCTAGGCAGAGTGCCAATCATATAAGGTTCATATTAGCTAGGTCATCAGTAACTTTGGGAAGAAGAGTTTTAGAGGTAGGAGGAGAAAAAAACTCACCACTAACAAAGAGTAAATTTCAGGATGTTGGAAGATCAAATGGTATATGTCTTTAGAACTGGGGTGGGAAATCTTTTTTTTCTGCCAAGGGCCATTTAGATGTTTATAACCTCATTTGCTGTTTAAACAAAATTATCAATTTGAAAATTAGTTTGCTATATTTGGTCAAACATTTCATTAACTCACCCCTAATGCCTTGATAGGGTCAGCCCAAGGTTCAAGTGTTCCCTGAAACTGCTTTAGAATAAAGTTGGCTTATTGGAGAATAAAATATACCCACAGAATGTTCCTGTATGTCCTGAAGAAATTAACCGGGAGGAATAAGAGGAGATATCAGACATTCCATAGGAATTCACAGGAAGGGAGATATTATTTTGCTCAATTCACTAGACCAGTGATCAGCAAACTACGGCTCATAAGCCACATGGGCTTTTGGGCCCCTGAGTGTGGCTCTTCCACAAAATACCACATGTGGGCATGCACGTACAGTGTGATTGAAACTTTGTGGCTCAGGCGCAGAGGTCAGGTTTCGGCTCTCAAAAGAAATTTCAATTGTTGTACTGTTGATATTTGGCTCTGTTGACTAATGATTTTGCCCATCACTGCACTAGACCAACTATCTGAAAATAAGAAGACAATTTATATTATACTGATAAAATGAAAGGTGAAATGACCTGGTGAGGAAAGAATGAGGAAGTCAGATAAAAAGGGGGTGCAATGGGAGTTACAAA
This sequence comes from Lasiurus cinereus, assembly GCA_011751065.1. Lineage (NCBI taxonomy): Eukaryota > Metazoa > Chordata > Mammalia > Chiroptera > Vespertilionidae > Lasiurus > Lasiurus cinereus. The sequence continues at coordinate 28,657,392 of JAAGEH010000393.1, read as the reverse complement.
CAAAACTAGGATGATTGAGTTTAAGATTTCAGAAGTAAATATGTTCTCTTTGAGGAAATGATCTAAAATGTGGCCATGGATGCAAAGTGCCAATGTGAAATAGTAGAAAATTACATTTGAGTTGAAAAGGTGAAGAACTGACACAAAAGTGGTAGCCTCATTAACAGCTTAGGCATCTCCAAAGATGATGGGAAAAGCTCTACATTATGAAACCTGGAATCTGATTCTAAAGTCATCAGAGCCTGTGGGAAGCCAACAGTAAAGTAAATAAATGACGTTACTAAGAAGTGGTCTTACTAGAAAGGAAAGATGATAGTGAACACAGGGATCCAGGAAACTGCTGGCCTTATTTCCCTGGCTGAGCATATGCATGGTGTGCATAAAAGGCAGCTCTGCTGCAGAGAGCTGAGATGGGGCCCACACGTTAGTTTTAGAGCCATATTTTGATAAACAGTAGAGGAAGAAGATCCTGTGATGCATATAGGAGTTTGTAAAAAAAGAAATAGTGATCTAAGGATGCCAAACTAATAGCTATAATTTTTTTAATTCTTGATTTTCTTGACTCCTATTGTTGACTCTCAGAGGCTGGGGGTCCATTATTCATTCAAAGTCACAAGTAGGCAGACTTCCTAAGACTTTGGAACACATTATTAAAAAATATTATTGTTAGCAGTAATAACCAAATTTATTATGAGATGTTAGAATTCAATTATATGTAGGGGTTGCAGTTAGCAAATTAAAGAACCTTTATTGAAATCCTTATTAACCAGTTAGTATAGCCTGGCTTCAATGTTTTATGTTGAGTCCCTTACCTATAGATTAAAGACATTAAAAATTTCCCCTTGTTTTAAGGCAGGCATGCCATTAAAACTACTCAACTTTCAAACTCTGCTTTGCCATCTGTTTAGTTCAGATGGTTTTGTGGATTTATCCCTTGTTAGGCATTATTAAGGCTTGCACCAACATAAGATTTTAACCTCTAAACACAGGAAAAGCAACAAACAGGTGAAGATCAACAAACACTGCAGGAAGATTGTAAGTGACTAATCAGATGGAAGAAATGTCTAAAAAGCGCAGGCAGAAAAATGTAATGCCAACTGTTGTAGCCAGAAGCTTGAAAAGGTGAGAACTGATGGCAGACTGCCAAAGAAACCTCAGGCCCTGCAAACCCTACGTTATTAGAAGCCCTGGCACCCCTGCCTCCCCCCCCCCACACACACACATGCACATGCACACACACACACGCCACACACACACGCACACACACACTCAGACACGAAAGTATCAGCACATTTCAAACAGGGACATGTGAAAACTTTCAGGGTTTTTCTGGAGAACTATCACATTCTAGATTTAGGTCAAAGAGAAAATATTATAGGGTGGATTTAAGAATCAGAAAGGTTAGAATAAAAATTCTGCTTTTCTCACTAAATGATGACTTGCCTTGAATAAGTTCTTTAATGCTTCTAGGTTTCCACTTCCTCAATTTTAAAACAGGAATTAGAAACCATCCCTATGTCTAAGCTTGCTATGTAAATTGAAGGGAATTCGGGAAGATCTCCAAAGCAAGCCCACACAGAGGGAGCACGTCATAGGTGTTGGCAGTTATACATTAACGTCATTCTTTTGTTTCCTTGCTGCTGCTTCTACTGTGTCCCCCTTTTCCTTTAAAGTAATGACAGTTTCAGGTGGGCTTGCCTTTCAAATACTGCTGTAGGTTCTCCTTCCTTATAATTCAAGTCTCCATCTTATTTAGATCCCTCTACTTCCTAATAAGAAATTTTGATGCTGTTTTCTCCCTAAAATGTATTCTTCTCTTCTTCTAAATGCTCCTCTCTGTGCACCTTTATGGCCCCTTTCAAGCTATAACTGAAATCTAAGCAATTTCTTTCACTAAACTCCTATATTGGTCACTTATTTAGCCATTTTAGAATTTCTATAACATCTGAAAAATCATCATGTACCTTCAATCCTTTGTGTTTTTAATATTTAAGACTTAGACAATTTTATAATTTTAGCTTTATCAGGACACAAACTCAACTTCTTTTGAGTTTGATGAAAATGTTCCCCCTAGTTTATGATAGTTGTAAAAATTTGTGATTCATTGGACATCACATAGTATAAACTGCAGATTTTCATTGTTTAATAATTTCTACAAATTAAATATGGGGACATTTTTGCAGATAACTCATCAGCGATAAATTTTCACAAAAGATACTTTTAAATAAATGTATCAGTTATGCTAATTATAAACTTAAAAGGAGTACATTTCATTTTCAACAAATATTTTGTGTCCTTACTATTTACCAGGAACTGTTATGGGATCTGGAAATATAACAGTGAAAAGATCAATAGGGTCTTACAGGTAAATTAATGGAAAAAAATGTATATTTTAAGATAGTGGTGAATGCAATGACAAAAAAATAAAAACAAATATAGAGATATAATTACAGGATGATTGAAGAGGTATGGAGGTTAGATTGAATAGTCAGGGAAATCTTAAATGTGAAGATGACATTTGAGCTACACCTTGAATGAGAGAATTGTACATTTAAAAAAAAGACATCAGTAAAATTCAAGGAATATGAAGCCAAGTTAAGCTTATATGCTCAAGAAAGGTCATTGAGAGTGTAGTATAAGGAAAATATGTTATGAGATTATGCAAGACTTTGTAAGCCTTTTTAAATAATAGGAAGCTACTGAAGAGTTTTATGAAGATGATTAATATTATATTATTTAAATTTTCAAAGATCTCTTCTGATGCCATATGAAGGGAAATTAGAAGAGGACAAAGACAGAATTAGAAAGATAATCTAATATGGTATTGTAATAATTTAGGTCATAGATTATAGCAGACTGCACTAGAGTTACAGCAATAAAGATGCTAAAAATGTCAGATTATTATAAATTCTGAAGATATAACCTATAGTATTGTTGATGGATGGAATGTTGGGATAAGGAAAATGCATCTTAGTAACAGGGTAAAAGGTGATATTAATTAAGATGGGGCAGTTTTGGTAAGAGGAGGACTTAAGGAGAAGAGAATAATAAAAAGTTAATTTATGCATAGTCCATGGACTCAGGCAATAGGGTAGTGAAGACCTGGGGGTGGAGTGGGTAGAAGCTAGGAGAAGGAAAGGAAAGAGAGGGAAATGGGAGATATCTGTAATACTATCAATAATAAAAATATATTTTAAAATGAAAAATAATTACTTTTATTGCTTAAATGCCAGCTTTTGCTTCTTCCAACACTAGTAATCTTGTATAGTTACATTTTTAAATCGGCTCTGTTAATTTTTAAACTTTACTTATATATTTTTTTTCTTTACTGATTAAGGTATTACATATGTGTCCTTATACTCCCATTGCCCACCTCACCACCTTCCCCACTCATGTCCTCACCCCCCTGTTGTCTGTATCCATTGGTTAGGTTTCTATGCATGCATACAAGTCCTTTGGTTAATCTCTCCCTCTTACCCCCGCCCTCCCCTACCTTCCCACTGAGGTTTGATAGTCTGATCAATGCTTCTCTGTCTCTGGATCTGTTTTTGTTCATCAGTTTATATTGTTCATTATATTCCATAAATGAGTGAGATCATGTGATATTTATGTTTTTCTGACTTATGATCCATTTCTGATAAGTTGATGATCCAAAGTATTTACAGTTTGTTTCTGTTGCCCTGTGTGTGTGTGTGTGTGTGTGTGTGTGTGTGTGTGTGTGTGTTATGCTCCTGATTATCTTAAAGTGTGAGATGGAAATAAAAATAAACATAAATATAAATATGAAGCTGTAATTTGAACCTTAGGATAAATGCAACTTCCTCCAGACAGAATTTGCAATTTATACTGCAGGGTCCTGAAGATAATAGCAATCCAGGATCTATTTGAACAAAGTTGAAGACCAAATTCTTCCCCCCAATTTAAAATTATGCTGGAATTCCATGTAATGGCTTTTCCTTCTCCTTAAGGAGTGAAGTTGTTATGGTCTTAGTTTTGATTGCTGTTCTGCTTATCTGATAGCAACTGCCATACTCATTTATCTCTCTCAATTTCCAATTTTTCTCCATTTTGACCTGATAATTTCTTATTGTCGTGTCAAGATTTTCAGATGATTTAAAAATATGTCTTCTCTACTCTTTTTTGGCTATGTAGGTGTGGGGCTTGGGGAAGACTGGTCCAATTATCTAACAAATTATTATAGGAATCAAAGTGAAAGGTTTCATTTTTAGCATGCAAGATATTGATAGATAAAACTAAGTCACATATTGAGTGGGAAAGTGGATATCTCCAATCAAAATTTCTCAGGAGAGTACAGTTGGAGGTGTAATATACGGGAACATCACCATATGGTTGTCACTAAAAGCAAGAGATCAGATGAGATCACTTAATATTGAGATTGAAAATAGAGAAGAGGGTCAATGGTCAAGAATCAAAGGCTAAAATATATAGAAAGGTCAGAATGAAGAAGAGACTGACAAATACTAGGAAGAAGCCAATGGTGTTTGCAGTAAACTAGGATATGATGATGCAACTACAGCTGAGGGAAGAAAATATTTCAAAAAGAGAAGGTAGCCAACTGTGTCAAATGATCCTGAGAGACTAAATAAATAAGAGCAAAAAATAAACTACTGATTTTGATAGTCTGGAACTCAAAGACAAAACTATTTTGGAGGAGCAGCATGACTAAAACTTTAATAGAGTAGTCTGAGGATGTAATAGTACAAGAAAACAGGGAGACACTGAATGCTGAAAACTCAATAAGAATTTTCCCTGTAAGGAAGGAGAAAAATGAAGGAGCAGATAGAGAAGAATTTATGATCAAGTTAGAGAAGACTTTAAAATAGAAAATGACATGATTGATTTCTTATGGAACTGATCTTGTAGAAAGAGGAATTGCTGCTGTAGGAAAGAATAAGAATACCTGAAATAAGCCAGCAAGAGAAAAATCTCACATGTTCTCACCTATGTGTGAAATCTAATAAACAAAATAAACCGAAGAATAAAATAGATCCAGAGACATTGAAACATGCAACAGACAGAGTCATCTTAGAGGGAAGGGGACGGGGGGCGGGGGGAGGAAGTGATTAGCCAAATAACTTTTTTAAAAAAATATATTTTATTGATTTTTTTCACAGAGAGGAAGGCAGAGGGATAGAGAGTTAGAAATATTGATGAGAGAGAGACATCGATCAGCTGCCTCTTGCACACCCCCAACTGGGGATGTGCCCACAACCAAGGTACATGCCCTTGACTGAAATCGAACTTCGGATCCTTCAGTCCGCAGGCTAACTCTCTATCCACTGAGCCAAACTGGTTTCAGCTAAGATATATTTTCTTTTTTTAAATTAAATCTTTATTATTCAGATTATTACCTTTGTTTCTCTTTTTTCCCCTCCATAGCACCCCTCCACCCAGCTCCCACCTTTCCCTCTGCCCTTATATCCCTCCCATTGACTTCATCCATAGGTGTATGATTTTTGTCCAGTCTCTCCCTGTACACCTCTCACCCCTTTCCCCCTGAGAATTATCAGTCCACTCCCTTTCTGTGCTCCTGATTCTATTATATTCACCAGTTTATTCTGTTGATCAAATTTTTAATTCACTTAATTTTTAGATTCATTTGTTGATATGTATTTGTTGTTCATAATTTTTTGGCTTTTACCTTTTTCTTTTTCCTCTTCTAAAAGAGTACCTTTCAGCATTTCATATAATACTGGTTTGGAGTTGATGAACTCCTTTAGCTTTTTCTTATCTGTGCAGCTCTTTATCTGCCCTTCAATTCTGAATGATAGCTTTCCTGGATAGATTATTCTTGGTTGTAGGTTCTTGCTATTCATCACGTTGAATATTTCTTGCCACTCCCATCTGGCCTGCATCATTTCTGTTGAGAAATCAGCTGACAGTTGTATGGGTGCTTCCTTGTAGGTAATTAACTGTTTTTCTCTTGCTGCTTTTAATATTCTCTCTTTGTCTTTTGCTCTTGGTATTTTAATTATGATGTGTCTTGGTGTGGTCCTCTTTGGATTCCTTTTATATGGGGTTCTGTGTGCTTCCTGGGCTTGTAAGTCTATTTCTTTCACCAGATGTAGGAAGTTTTCAGTCATTATTTCTTTAAATAGGTTTTCAGTATCTTGCTCTCTCTCTTCTTCTGGCACCCCCACAATTCTGATGTTGGTATGCTTGAAGCTGTCCCAGAGGCTCCTTACATTATCTTCACATTTTTGGATTATTTTCTCTTCTTGCTTTTCCAGTTGAATGTTTTCTGGTTTTTTATATTTCAAAATTTTGACTTGATTCTTGCCTTCTTCTAGTCTGCTGTTAGGACTCTGTATAATATTTTTTATTTCAGTCAGTGTCTCTAGTTGGCCCTTTTTCATCTTCTCCTGGCTCTCGCTAACTTTATCCAACTTTTCTGGCATATTCTTGAAAAACCTTATAAGCATGGTTTTGAACTCTATATCCAGTCGTTTTTTTTCCCTCCATTTCTTTTGTTTGTGATCCCTTCACTTGTGTCGGCATTTTCACTATGCCGGGAGAACTTCTGTGTTGGATTCAGCCTTATGATACCAGACTTGCAAAACCGAAGAAGCCTCTGTTGAGCTTGGGATGGGTGGAGTCTCAGGGCTTAAGGGACCACTTTGCTTTCCAGTCGTCCCGCCCTCCACGGCCCCTGAGTCTCACGTGACTGGGTAATCGCCGGAGCGGTCCTTGTGCGTGCACCTGCAGTGCCTCTAGACCACTGCCCCTCCAGCTCCCCTGCACTCCAGGACCACACGAGTCTAGGTCACCACGGTTTCACCCAAAACAGGGGCTTAGTGGAGTCAGAAGTGGCACAGTTGGGAGGGTCTGTCTCCCTAAATTTCCGTGCACCTCTCTCTTTTCCCAGTCTAAACTTCACCCATATGAGTTTCAGCTGATCTAGCGTTCAGTGTCATAAGATAAGGGGTTCAATGCCTTTGAGAGTCTCCGTTTCCCTCCTGCCAGAGAAAATCAGCCAGGTATTCTGGCACCCGCTCTCTCCATGCGTGCGTCTCTGTACCTCAGCTTTTTGCAGCTCCTCTGGCTCTCTGTGAGCCCCTCTTCTTCCCTCTAGCTGTAGAACTTCCACTCAGCCAGCTTTCCTGTGGTTCTGGATGATGTCCGTTCTGTCTTTTAGTTGTAGTTTTGAAATTGTTGTGTGAGGCAGCAGTGTAGGTATTTACCTATGCCGCCATCTTGGATTCTCCAGCCAAAGAACTTATATGCATATATACATATTCTTGGACTCAGACAATTGTGCAGTGAAGGCCTGGGGAGTGGGGAGGGACAAGAGTAGAAGGATTAATGGGGGTTGGGGGGAGGGAGAAGTGGAACATTTGTAATACTTTCAATAGTAAATATAATTTTAAAAACAAACTACTTGAATGGACAAAAGGGGAGAGAATCAAGGGTTTATTCAACTAGGGAGGTTTCTTCCATCTGATTAAAGAGAAAGCAAAGCAAGTAGGTTGAGATTCCTGTAGTTGATACAATTGGTGGTGGGAGTTTATCATTATATTAGATTTTTTTGGTCTTCATTGGAGATAGACTCATTTCCCAAATATTTAATATCTCTGACAAGAAATTATATTTTGGAGAAGAACAGAGACACATATTCAGGAGAGTGTGACTAGGAACATAAGAGGGTCTCAAAGTTTTACTCCTTAAGGAATGAGTGCAGGGACTGGGTATATTTAGTTTCTTGGAAAGATTTAGGGTAGACATACTTCAAATCATTGGAGAGTACTTATGAAGCAAAGGCAGTGGTCTTTTGTGTGGGTAGTTCCAGAAGACAAAACTATAACCAGCACATCAAAGTCATCAAAAGATAGATTTTGATTCATAATAAAAATGTATTTTGTGAAATCTAGAACTTCACAATTTTGAAGTGATGAAGTTCCTTTCACAGAAAATGTTCAGAAACCTGGATGGCTACCATGAGGACATTGTGGAGATAATGCTTACATTGAAATGAGAAATCATGTTATACACTTCCAGTCTGTACCAGGCATGAGTTCTGTGATTTTTGTGACTGGTTCATCTCTTTAAATAATTTCTCAGCAATGTTCTTTCTTCCTTATATTTCTATCGCAACTGTAGCATTGTAGCAATTGTACTTAATGAAGACTGAAAAAAAGATGTGAGATAGGAACTACAGCTGAGATTGCTCCTTATAGTCATATTTTTGCAAACTTTAGAGACAACATTGTGGTGTCATCAAATTTATCTAACCTATGATTAATCAGAGACATTAGAGGAATCACATATCCAATTCCCAGTCTCTACTTCTTTTAATGCTTTTGTATTTCAGTCTGTGCATAAGATGCTTCAGTGTGGTTATTGCTTAATTAATTAGAGACAAGAGAATAATAAAATATTAAAGAGAAAATTGTAGATTACAGAATCTGCTGTTTAGCAATGACATGGACTAACTCGACAATTGAAGGGTCAGTACCTGCAAAAGTAAGGACACTGCTTACAAGCTTTAGCATCCAACTAGTGACAATGTGCACGCCAGGATAATGAACTTAAAACAATAGTAATTAGCGGGCTAAGACAAAGGATTAAAATAAAAAATGAATAGTACTGTGCTTTCCACTTGCTTGTAAAACAGAATTAAGCCAACTTAATCCATTTTAATTCATTGTGAAACCTGCAGTGCAAATGAGATGGATTCAAGGGTCAGGTTCAGCTCCTGGGAAAGTACGATACATTCACCTGTGACAATTCTTTCTGGAATGATAAAGTGAGGGAAGTCTCTTAAGAACTCTGAGTGACTCCATACGGTCCCCAGAGATCAGGTGTCAAAGTTGTCTATCAGATGCCTGAAAAGAAAAAAGGAAAGCATTACTCAATGCTATTGTGAGACAGTTGTCATTGACTGATCAGGCCTTTGAAGCACGCTTTCACAGTCAATGAAACCACCTGAATAGATGAAAGCCAGACAGCTTCTGACAAACAAGAGTCCATGGAATATTCATTGTGCATCTGGGAGGGAAAGATTAATGTATTAGAAATTAAAATGGGACCAGAATGTATGATCTTGCTCTAACACTTGGCCAGACCTGTGTCACCCACTGCTAGTGCCTGAAGTCGACAGACAATTCTGCCAAGGTAACTGAGAATCATTAAGCATCCTGGTATTGTGCAGGGTGAATAATAAAACTTTCCGCCTATTCTTTGCCTGGAGCTGACAATGAATAATTCTGGAGCTATTTGCAATGTTAACAGCACCTATCTTGCCCATCCATTCCTTTATGATAAGGATGGAAATATGCATTTCAACAGTCTGTACAGATACTGAATCACAGGCATTTCAAAGGACACCTGTCACTCAAGTGAAGGACCTGTCAGTCTCCCATGTATGATGGTGCCAAGAAAATGGCCAAAAAGATTATCTGTACTTTATTTCTCCTCCTTTTCAGATTAAAACACTGTTACATTTGCCATAGACTGACAAGTGATTTACACTGGCAACTGTAACATGTTTAAGACTAAGGAGAAAAAAGAGCTATTCTCTTAGGCAAGCATATTCTTCCATGGTTTACAACAGTAGCAAATATATTATCACAAATGTGATGTAGATACTACGGAATGTCATTATACTGGATATTAGGAGCATTTAATCTGTTTGCTGACACAAAGGTGACATTGATAGAGTTGCATTTTTTTTACATCAGTACCCAAGTAAATTTACTTTTAGAAAATTACAAGTAGATTGGCATCTTTAGAGTGTGACCAGTGTATATTGGACATCTTCATTAAAATTATGTGTGAGCAACTGAATCAGTATATCATTGAGTTTAAAATAGAACAGCTTCCATAACCAACAGAAATTCTAAAAGTTAAAATCCAACTAACGAAGAAATTCTTAACACTTTGTTCTTCTGAACAAAAACTTATGGTCACTTTATAGATTTTCAGAAACTTTCAAAGTTTTATTCCCATGAACAAGTATTATGATTCTCATTAGGGTCCCAATTGTTATTGAATAAATTACTTGGACTCTTTCAACTACAATTAAATTAGAAATTAAGTTGTAAATTAGTCAGCTTCAAAGAGGCTCACCTTCCTCACTCCATGGGAATTCTCCAGGGTGTCATTAGGTCTTCTCTTTTTTCCTGATATCAGTGAGCCTATCACATTCCCTGCTGACCACAAGGAGTTCTTGGGAGACATTTGCATGGTACTCATGTACAGAAGAAGACTGACGTGGGTATGTTTCAGAATTGGACTGTGGAGTTGTCCAGCTCTGGCTGATGAGTGGTCCTTCTCATTCTTCTTGCAATGTAGTTCTTATAAATGGCAATCTTTTTTCCCCTTAAAATTAAGAATCTGTGGTCTTTCCTGCCCAAGTCAATCAAAACCTCCAAGTTTAGAAAATGGAATTTACTTGTTATATATAAAAAGAAACTTGAGTTTACCCAACATGTGTTTCAAGAGTTAGAAGAAGTAGTGGTAAAATGATTTAATTTGTCAGTCTCTATGTTCAATTCATTGGATTCTCAACTTTCTTTCTAACTTTTGTGAAGAGGAGAAAGTGAATGTGAGTTTATACAATAAGAAGTCATCTGTCAATGAGTGGATAAAAATGCTGTGGGACATTTACACAATGATGGTTGGATTCTGTGTATATTATTTCCAAGTAAATATTTATATAAATTTCTAATTGATTGAGTTTTATGTATGGGGTAGGGGGAAGTATCAGCATTGACTCTAAAGTTGGAAGTTTGGTGAATATTATGAGGATATATTTGAAATAATTGATAAAAAATGTTCATGCATATTTTTCCAAACCAGATGGTAAAAGTGAGTGGAAAAGAAATGCTTGTTTGTACCAGTCCATGAATAGGACAGATTCAAAAGAACAGGTTTGGGAGATTGCTTCATATGGTTTCTTGGAATACAATTGTATTAAAGAGAATCACATATCAATATGGTTAGTAATTAGTTCTCAGTATTTAAACCTATCAGAGAAGTTGGATAAAATATCTTGATCTTTCTCAGCAGATACATGTGTGAGTTGACATTTTCATTCCTGGAGAGCCTCAAAACAAAAATGTGCAATCATTGTACAAATATGGAACCTAAATTTGTTCTTCTACTAAGTATTATCTAACCAAGTGACATTTAATACAATTACACAATTGCATGCTTTATTATTTTATTGACAAACTTACCATTAGGTGAGAGGTAAGTTGATTATATTTATTACTAATTTCATTTTATATTTTAATTTTTGAATTAATCATATTGTTTTTGTTTTGTGGTTACTTTGATTCAAGTCAAATGACACTGGTTTACTGTTTTAAGGTATTTGAATAATACAATTGAGTTGATTAAATAAAATGATTAAACAAGTACTTCAATAGATGATATGGGATATGACAAAACTCACAAAGATTTGAGTAAAATAATTGCTGTTTGGAAAAATGTTAACATTTCCTGTCAGGCCTATCAGCTGAGTCAGTTCCAGGAAGTAGGAAGGTCTAGTCTCTTATGCATATCTGTGTCTAGCTATTACCAGCTACAGAGCATGTATTATCTATTGTAGTGTGACATTGTTGCAGGTATTTGCTGTACATAGCTGTTTACAGGAACAATGTTTTCATTTTCAAGAAATGTATAATTTTATGTAGATACTAGAGGCCCGGTGCATGAAAATTCATGCACTGGAGGGGGGGTGTTCCTCAGCCCAGCCTGCTCCCTCTCATAGTCTTGGAGCCCTCAGGGATGGTAGGCAATCCAGTAATTAGGGGAAGGCAATGCCCCATCACATCTCTGCTGCTGACACTGCTGGCAGCACAAATCTTGTCTGGCCCTGGTTATCTGAGCCTCAGGTGGCCCTGGGTGGCTGAGCAGCCACCATCCAAGGCTTGCCTGTGCCTCGGGCCAGCCCTGGATGGCTGGGGGGCTGAGGGGCTGAGGGGACTGGGGAACTCTGGAGGCAGCCCTGGTGGGGCTGAGGGGACTAAGCACTGCCATTTTGTGGCAATGGGCATTGCCATCTTTGAGGGTATAGCAGTTAATTAGCATATTCCCTCCTTATTGGCTGTGGGTGGTGCCATCTTTGAGGGCAGGACAGTCAATTAGCATATCCCCATCTTATTTGCTGTGGCCACTTCCATCTTTGAGGGAGGGGCAGTCAATTAGTATAATCCCACCTTATTGGCTATGGGGAATGCCATCTTTGTGACGGCATGAGGGTCATTAGCATACTCCCTCTTTATTAGATAGGATAGATAATTTATGAAAGGAAACACCAACAGACATGTAAAGATTATTAAATAAGATTTCCAGAATCCCAAATTTTGAAGCTTAGAACTTTTAAAATCCACCTCTCTCATAAACATTTTCTTCTTTTCAGCACTCTATTTAATTGTACTTTGCATACATCACACACACACACACACACACACACACACACACACACACATCTATACTAATAAAAGGATAATATACTAATTAGACCAGATCGACCAGACATCTTCCGGACATGGTGCTGAGAGCAGAGGCAGAAGTGGTTAGGGGCAATCAGGCCAGCAGGGGAGCAAGCAAAATTAGGGGAGATTAGGCAGTCAGAGAGGCCAGTGGTTAGGATCCAGTGGTTCTGGATTGTGAGAAGGACTGTTGGTTTAGGCCCAATCCCAGATTTAGGCTGAAACTGTCAGTCAGACATGCCCCAAAGGGTCCTAGTTTGGAGAGGTACAGGCTGGGCTGAGGGACACCTCTCCATGCATGAATTTCATGCACCAGGCTTCTAATATAATTGACCTATATATATATATTCATAGGCCATAGTATAGAACATACTTGTTATTTTCTAATTAGAGGCTCAGTGCATTACATTTGTGCACTAGGGGTGCGGGTTCCTCAGCCCAGCCCTCACCCTTTTACAGTTCTGGAGCTCTCAATGGATGTGTGACTGACGGCTTAGGCGTGCTCCTTGTGGAGAGTGGACCTAAGCCTCAGTCGGACATTCTTAGGACTGCCACAGAGGTGGGCTGCTGTGCTCACCAGCTGTCAGCCTGGTTTGGGCTGAGCAGTGCTTCCCCTGTGGGAGCACATTGACCACCAGGGGGCAGCTCCTGCATTGAGCGTCTGCCCTCTGGTGACCAGTGTGCATTATAGCAATTGGTCATTTCACTGTTCAGTAGATTTGCATATTTGTATTACATATATATTATATATATATATCCTTTTATATATATAGGGTTGCTTATGTATTTCTATCAAACTATAAGTTTCTATGGATTTCACTTTTTTCTTTCCCTACCATTGAAAAGTAGTTACACCTAGTAAGTGTGGATGATACTGATATAAAGGTGACACCCTATTCATTTTTTTGCCTTTATTACATTCTCAGTGTCAATCACTACTCTTCTTATAACTCTGTTTTATTACAATTCATAGCTTCAAAATATTTCCCTTTTCCAGAATCAAAAGTTCAACATCAAACATGCACAGTTTATTGTTTGTCCAACATAAAACGTGGTGGTGCCAGTCACTTTCTGTATCATGCACATGCTGTACAGAACAACAGAGCAGAGGAAAGGAGAAAATGACACAGAAAACTGCATTCCCACTGTTCAGATGGCTAGACCTGTACCAAGCTCTGGTCATGTGCAGTACCAGGAAAATGGTGCCCAACTAGTATCATTATCTTATGAAGACAAGGAAAGCTTACCTTAAGTAAATGAAATAAAGTTCAAAGTTAGGGTTTATCATTTAGATTTGTCTCAAAATCAGTCAAGGGCTGCATATTCAAAAGTCATTATGACATTCTTGTCTCATTTCCCTTTCTGTACTCTTTTACTCTGAAACATCAGCACCTAATCCCATTTATCTTTGTCTGATGTTTTTAGCTTTAATGATTTCCAACACATAGAGCATCCAACTGACTAGAGAATCCACCTGAAGTCTCCATGTTTTTGGTGACTGGAGAACAGCAAATAGATGGACAACAAAGGATGTTTAACTACATGCAAATATTTGGCACGACAGACTTCCTTTGTCAAATGAAATTAGGTCTTGCAGAATTGTATCCTACTAATTTAGGAGGAAAAAATAAAGATATTATTTGAACAAAAAGTGCTTGGGGGAATCTGCATTTATAAATAGACAAATGCTTACCTCCCCAGGCTGTGGGTTTATCTTCAAAATTTTCAGTGGATATCAGATATATTGAATTTGAAAAATATTTTCTCTGAAATTTTCTCTAAATTTTATTTTCAATTCTTAATTTAAGGAAAGTTTTCCTTTAAGTCATTTTTATCTAAAACCGATTTAACGACAAAATGAATGAGTATGACATATCAATATAATGTTTAGAATCCAACTTATGAGATTTTGGAATGTTGTCTCTTCTCAAAAGAAGCTGACAATTTATTTGGAAACAAAATTTTTTACAGATTTGTAGAAAGTTCCAATTGAAAGTATAGATATAAAAGATCAGTCTAGGTGACATTTTTGCTATTTTGACTCAGAAACTTAGGAAAATGCCTGTGCAATAGAACTATTGATTGTTGTGAGGATATATGAACAGGTAATTTTCAACCTTTTCTATGTCCAAATTTAAAAACAATGGTCAAATACAGTCAGAGATTCAAAAGCAAGACCACCGATACATGTACAAACAGCATGTGCAAACATAGTGAGAATCCTGTTTTGTGATTGCCATGTGTGCCACATTTCCAGTGTGTCTTGTTTCCTTGCCGAAGTGTGAGTACTAGAGGTTCAGTGCTGTGCTTTGTGCACTGTTGTTTCCTGGTGCCCAAGAACATGCCTGCATCATGGGGGTTGTTTAAAATACGTGAATGAATAAGTGTGTTGATAAATGAACTAAGTTATTAAATAAGCAACAGTTGCTTGTTTTCCCACTGTCAGTTTTTCCTAATACTCTTTTGGCCACAGAAATCATTTGTTATATGTGTATATTCCTGGGCCCATTACTGACTTATGAATGAGAGTTTTTAGAGATTCAGCATTTTAGTCAGGAACCATGCATTTCCATTTAACTAGATGATCTTTATTGAATTTAGGAACACTTAACGTTTTGCATTTGGCTGTTTTCTCTTTCCTAGAATTTCTTTTAAGATCCTATAATTGACCTATTATTTAAATATCAGGAATCTGTTTTTCCATGCCAGTTAAAAGGAATGTTTAGTTGAGCTGGCTGCATAACTCCAGTCTCACACTGGCTATTAAGAAAGATAAGGGTAGTGTCTTACCTGAGCCAAAACAGACTGCTTATGGGGCAAATTTGGGGTTGAATGTTGGCCACATTATATAAAAAAAACCTTTTTATACTAATACTTTACTTTTAATTATCCCTTGAAGAAAACAAGGCAAAAAACTAACTCTGTCAGAGAAACTATTCCTGCTATATCAGGCCATTTTCTCCACCATTACCCAAAGTCTAAGACTTTGGGTGAAGTTTTAGGATGTGTCTGCATATAATACAGAGCCACTTCACTTATTCCAGCCCTGAAAGTTTTAATATAGCATAAGTAAACTACACATGTTCCACCTATGTGAGAAGGTTTTTAACTTTAAAATATGTTCCCACTGTGTTAACATATAAATGACATAACATTGTGTAAGTTTAAGATGTACAACATGATGATTTGATATGTATACAAGTTGCAAAATGATTATTGCAGTAAGGTTACTTAACAGTTCCATCACATCATATTATGGTCTTTGTGTGTGGTGGGGAGGGGTAAAATATTTAAGATTTGCTCTCTGATCAACTTTCAAGCATATAACATAGCATTGTTCACTGTAGTCACCATGCTGAACATTAGATTCCCAGAACTTATTCATCTTACAACTAAAGTTTGTACCCTTTGACCAACACCACCCCATTTCCTCCACTCCTAGCCCCTGGCAACCACTGTTCTACTCTCTGTTTATGAGTTTGGATCTTTTAGATACCACATATAAATGATGTCATGCAGTATGTGTCATTCTATGTCTGATTTATTTCACTTAGCATTATGATTTCAAGTTCTACCCAAGTTGTCACAAATGACAAGTTTATCTTCTGTTTTTATGGGTGAATAATATTTATATCCTATCTATAAAGAGGGAATATACTAATTGACCATCACACCCTCACAAAGATGGCAGTGCCCACAGCCAATAAGGAAGGAATATATTAATTTACTGCTATGCCTCTAAGATGGTGGTGCCCATAGCCACAAGATGACAATGCCCAATCCCCTCAGTCCTGCCAGGGCAGCAGGCACACAGCATGCCTGAGCCCACTTCACGTGCCTGCCTCTGGAATCCCCCAGTCCCCTCAGAACTGAGCCACCCAGGGTCAGCCTGAGGTACAGGCAAGCCTCAGATGGCAGCTGCCCAGCCACCCAAAGCCACCTGAGGCTCAGGTAAGCAAGGTCAGCTAAGGCTTGCACTGCTGGCAGTGGCAGCAGCAGAGGGGTTATTGGGGCTTCACTGTCCCCTGACCACTGGGGTTGCCTCCTGCCCCTAAGGGCTCCCAGACTGAGAAGGAGCAGGCTGGGATGAGGGACCCTCCCTCCAGTGCATGAATTTTCATGCACCAGGCCTCTAGTGTATAATAATTGTATATAATTATATTTTATACTAGAGGCACAGTGCATGAAATTCATGCACTGGAGAGGTGTCCCTCAGGCCAGCTTGAAGCCTCTCTAATCTGGGACTCCTCAGACATAGCTTTCACAATCCAGGACCATTGGCTCCTAA
>JAAGEH010000393.1:28623527-28640546 GCA_011751065.1 Lasiurus cinereus | reverse complement strand
CCCCCCCACCAGCCTGCTTGCCCTCAACTTCCCCCACACCAGCCTGCTCACCCTTAACTGCCCCCCTGCCAGTCTGCTCACCCCAACTGCCCCTGCTGGCCTGCTTACCCTCAACTGCCTCCCCTGCTTCCAACCTTCCCCAGCCCCTCCACCAGCCTGATCACCTCTAACCGTCTCTGCCTTGGGCCCACCACCATGGCTTTGTCTGGAAGGACATCCAGAAGGTCTCCCAGTCTAATTAGCATATTACCTTTTTATTAGTATAGATACTATACATACTGGTATATAGTATAATATAACCCAGAGTCATATTTGCAATAATGTCATAATATGATTATGTAAACTAAGTAAGGTATTTTTATGGGTGCCAAGTATATCATTGTTTATTGTGTGTTATATTCTCTCTAGTCTTTTGTAACCAGAGAGTAAATTGATTTTAGCTGAAAGTGTTTTTTGCAACTATGAGGGATTGTTTTGCAGACCTGCTCATCTCTGTCCTATTTTGTGTCCACATAACAATGCACAGTGACAATAAAAGAAGAAAATAACCTTTTCTTTCTCAAATGTATTTGAATATAGGGCATTTGTGGTACTTAGTATATTTTGTAGCATCATAAATAAGACAAACTATGACTGGTACTTTCAGTGTGAGATAGTGAATTCTTATGTAGTCAGAGTTAAACCCTAATGGCTATCCTGGCCTTAGGATAGGCACAAAGGCATTTCACAGAAATTGAGGAATAATTGTCAGAATTCTGAGCATGTGTAAATAAATATATCAGTTAAAATACAATGAATTTCAAGAGAGTATAGTAAGTCTAATTAACTTTGAACATTTTTTAATTAACTCAAGATTATGTTTTCCTAATAAAAGCCTTAAAAATAGTGATGTTACTATCACAATGAAAAGTAAAAAGAAATGACAAAAACTACAAAAAACTTGGTTAAAAATAAAAACAGATTTAGAAAGGTATAAGCCCAAATTCCACTCAAGTGCAGTGTGATGCAATTCCAGGAATATGCCTGAATTGCAGGAGACAGCCGATTGATGATGTTTCTCTCTCATTGATGTTTCCATCTCTCTATCCCTCTCTCCCTAAAAATAAAAAATAAAAAAAATTAAAAATGAGTACTACAGCTAGCTCATCAAAAGAATGCCTTGTATTTAGTAGGTATTATTACTAACTGCTTGATTTCTTATTGAATCCTCACCATATTCCCATGAGTCATATTTTTTGCCATTTTAAAGAAATATACACTGTTACTCAGACTAAATAAACTGTAAAATTCTTCAGCTAGTAACAAAGGTTGGATTCAGAAACATGTTTTAGGGATCTAAAATCCGTGTTTCTGTTCTAATTCACTGCCTGTCTAATATATGCAAAGCAATAAACTATGTACAATAATGTTAAGATGAATAAGGTTATGTTTACCATGGAACTTCAAAAACAGAAGTCAAATGTTGTATAAAGTAAAATAGTATAAGAGCTAATGATTTCAGATGTACTGTTAAAACTGAGTGATTCACATCCCTCATCACCATTCTCCTGTTCTTCAATCCACTCCTCCAGCAAAATTCTGTTTATTCATCATTCTCCTCTTACCTTCCCAACACATGCTTCCAGGCTACTTAAACATCTTGCTTTTCTAACCCATTAATAAATTAATATGTAGATTATAAAACTAATTTTATCTTTTTTCAGAATCGAAGTTTAAATATATACAATAGAACTTTAAAGGATGAAGTATACATTTCCTTCATGTAGAAGCACTCCACCTGCGATATTTCAAGTCCAACTTGTTGTGCCATGGTCCTGTCAGCTCCCTTTTCAGAAGCTATGAAATGCTGTGCACCTTCCTGTGGGAGTGGGCTCGTTCTTATCTAAGAAAAACATATTTCTTGAGACAAGTCTATTTCTTTCACACCCACATGGAGGGAGAATAGGACTGACTAAGTGCTGGTTTATTTCAAATATTTTCCAGATTATTTGATGCACATTCTTTTTCTACAATATTCCATTGTTATTTGTAAGTGAACTGGGCAAAGCTAAGGGCTCTGACTCATGAATGTTCACTTTCTTCCTGGATTAAGTAGGCAGTCACTGGGAAAAATGTCCAATGACTCAGAGTTCCTATGAGTGCGTTCAGTTTTTCCCCCCATTTTTTCTTCCACTCTGAGGACAAGTGAAAGAAATAATGGTGTGCTATGTGCCCTTCCTGTCATTCCTGTGCAAACAGTACACCCTTCAGGGCTTATTATTCCAGATTATCAAGGTCCTCGATCCATTTCTTTATGCAGAGAAAAATACTTCTTGTGCATTTACTTTCAGAAAGTTGATAACAAATACTGCATATTAAGCAGAATAAATATCATAAAAATTAGAGAATACTAAGTGAATAAACCCATTGCAAATTATCTGGAACCTTAAACTGTCCTTTGGTTGAGTTGCCATGTATGAGGCTAATTATATTCTGATGAGTTTCAATAAAAATCAAGAGAGTAGTTCACCCTCATCATCAACAGATTACTCTGCTTACTGGAATAAAGGAATAGATCTTACTTTCTCTTCATGATACAAAGAATTTAAAATCTTAATTTAAAATGTGCCCAGGTGGTGTTGTTTAGTAGTTGAGCATTGAGCCATGAACTAGGAGATCATAAATCGATTCTTGGTCAGGGCACATGTCCGGGTTGCAGGCTCAATCCCCAGTAGAGCGGGGTGCAGGAGGCCTCCAATCAATGGTTCTCTCTCATCATTGATGTTTCTATCTTCCTCTCCCTCTCCCTTCCTCTCTGAAATAAATAAAAATATACATTTTTTAAAATAAATTCCATTAAAAATTTAAATATCTAACTCTTCAAAGAAATCCTTGGAAATAATGACTATTATCTTTATTTTTTTATTATTTTTTTAATTTTTATTTTTTAAAATATATTTTATTGATTTTTTTACAGAGAGGAAGGCAGAAACATTGATGGGAGAGAGACATTGATCAGCCGCCTCCTGCATGGCCCCTGCTGGGGATGTGCCCGCACAAGATACATGCCCTTGACCAGAATCGAACCTGGGACCTTTCAATCTGCAGGCCAACGCTCTATCCATTGAGCCAAACCGGTTTCGGCATAACTATTATCTTTAAGCCATCTAACTTTCACATTGATGGATTTGTTTCACCATCAGATTTCCAACAATTCCAACTGATTAAAACTGGAACTGCACACTAGACATTGTATATCTAGCCTAGAAAGGTAATCTTTTTATCATTTTTATGATATAATAACTAAGAATTTCATATGGATCATCACAAACAAAATTCAAAATACAAAATCCAGAAAATAATGGATGGCCCAAAGTATAATAACTCAGATATTTATTTCACCAAAAGCATAAAGGAAGACACCATGAAAAAGTTTAGTCTATATATTCATGAAAATAAATCATAAATAAAATGAATTTATTTCTGTATCATAAATTTTTAGCTATAATAAGGAAATCTTTCTCAAATTGCCTTAAGAAAATCCAGTCATTTTTATATTTTTTATAATTGTTTATTTCTATATATTTACACTTCTTGAACAACTACTTCTTGAATTAACTCATTTCCTTTAGCACTACTCCATTTTTGAGAAGGGATGCAGATATACCAATGCTCCAGCGGTAAATGTCCAATAAATACTAGTCCCTTCCTCTCCCTCTCCCCGAATACAAGGAAGTCATGTTTTACTAAGCTCGCCTCTCCTCTCATGTCTGGGAATCCCTGAAGAATGTTTACATATTGCACTTGCCCAGCCTCTTTGTCTTTATATAACCCCAGCCAGCTATACTCTCCTAATTTTTTCTATTTCTTTATCACCAACAACCAGTTTCTTCTGAGTGCAGTTAAAATTTTGAAACCTCTGTAGCCTCTTGACATAGAATTTAATTCAACAGAAAGCAGGTAAAAACAGACAGAATATGTAAGAAAAAAAGTATTACAGAGGACTGGCAATCCGAAAAGAATGAAAATGCAGGGGAAAATCTACACAATACTGGGCGCCACAGCTTCTAGTCTATAGATTTGCCCATAGCAAGAATAGGAACAGCCTGTTTTTGTTCTGCAGGATTACTCATGCCACGTTTTCATACACCAGCCTTCTCCGACTTTCCAACTTTCTCTGGGGCCTAGCAAAAGGGAAATCAATAGTGCACTCTTCCCTGTTTGTCTCAGCAAACCCTTGATTGTATTCCTTAATTATAACATATTTGTCCCTGAGGTAACAAGTTTTGACATTAACACATTAAATACTATATTCTTCATTATTACAAATCTCTCTATATTCCACAATAAACAAGGGTCTTGATTTTCAAATAACATAACATATAGACTTTTAGGAGGGAGGGAAGGAGTTGGGAGGGAAGAGGAGACAGAGAGAGAGAAAAAGAGAGAGAGATTGATTTTCTTGCTCAAAATATAAACTAAAAAATGCAAATGTAGGCAGGACAGAATAATTATGATTTTCCTTTTTATAGTAAATGACCAGAAAAAGAAAAGGAAAAACTTGAAAGACAGGACAATGGGCAGTGCAGTAAAATAGTCCTGAGAAACAAATAGGATGAGCCTATTGCATAATTATAATGAAGTGAATAACATTTCCTCAGCTGCTAATGCAGTTCACTTTCTGAAAGGAATGTTTGAAGATTTTTTTTTCATAAGAGGGACACAACAGGAATGACAAACAAGAAAATAATTTCAAGTATATCAGTCAATATTTGTGAAAACAGAAATTACCCTAGAAATTTAAGGCAGAAAGGAATTTGACAGAGAGAATTACGGCCTCTGTAACAGCTGGAAGGGCTATGAAAGTGTTCAGGAATAGCCAGTGCTGGACTTTGGGAAAGCAGGCAGTGGGGGAACCATGGGGATTTATCCACGTACCAAATCAGATGAGTCTCGGTAGGATGCTGAGAAGTGTTCACACCTGTCCATCACTGCACAAGATGGCTCCTCCTTCTCTTTCCCTTTCCAAGTATTGAGCAAGTACCTTTCATGGGTGGAGTCTAACCAGGCATCTGATCATGGTTGGGATTCTTGGAAATGCAGTTCCAAGGCTTCTGACTGCTATAAAAACAGGAGAGTAGAGACAATCCAACACAGTAAGACATGCAAATTGTAATACTTTTTTTTAATGCAAGAAATACTTTTTGACCACCAACTTATAATACATAAGATACTTCACTAGGCTCTGAGAGAAGGCCTGGATAAATTGATACCTAAACCTCAAAATTTTGCAATTTAAAGGCAATGATCAGACTTATAGAAAACACTGCAGTTTCACACAGAGAACTTTAGGGAAAATGCCAAATCTGTAATGTAAATAAAATGATCAGGAAATAGAAAAAGCATTAATGGAGGTCAAATTTTATGCTCTTCAATTGTTAGCCTTGGCAGCTTGGGGTTAACAAAAGAGAAGGGAGCTAGATTGGCTGGACTTGATTGAATCTGGAAGTTATACTTAATCAGGCTTAGGTCTGGAATATATAGCTTTAGACACCCTTGGGGATAGTCAAATCTCAGCCAAGGGGATTAACATCCCTCTCCTCTCAGGAAGGACCCCTTTCCAGTCTCCTCAGGCAACCACCGTTCATTCCCAGTAGATTACTGGACATGGAGAACCATCAAAGGAGAAATGCCTCTGCTGTGTGAATGCACAGTACTAGTAGAAGCCAAAATGGCAAACATAAACAGTAGGTCACCAGCCTGAGAAAAGGATTGGATTAGATAAGAGATACAAAACCCCAGAAGCTTTAGGAAAGGGGTTGAATAGGGGAAGGACCCAGCACAAGGCCCAAAGGAATTGGAAGAGATCGGTTAGTATAAAAGAAAAGCCTCTCTCCCCGAAGCCTGAAGTAATGTAATCAAAGTTTAACAAAGGCCGGTCCTGATAGCACATATTCATTCATGGGCTCGCCCTTTTGTTCTTGTGTTGTCTCTCCATAGAAGTGTGGGGGCCTGGCAGCTGCACAGGCCTAAGGAAGGGCTCCAGGCACAGGCCTGGGTGCAGCAGCACAGAGTAGGCTGGAGTGCAGCAGTGAGGAAGAGACTAAACTAACATGATGCAGACAGAGACGGAGCTGGATTAAGCTTTGGCATGGACTAACCTGAACTCTGGCAGCTTTGGATGCCCTGCCAATGCTGGGGAGTGGCACAATGTCTCTGGACCTGGGCCTTCTTCTGGGCTTGTTGAAGACAAGGATGGACTTCTTCCAAAGAAGGACTGAGGTAAGCCATCTGGTTGTGGATGAGACACAGGACACTTGGAGAGAGACCATTGCTTTTCCTTCAATAAATTTCACCACTACACCTCATCCTCCCTTGCTTGGATCCCCAAAATGCTTTTTTGGTGACTCCATGAAAGAACCCCACTTCCACTGGCAACATGATTGCTTACCATTTTAATTAATAATATTTTCAGTAGTATCTGTATTGTAAGAGCATTTATCATAAAGTACATAAATCTTCATTTAATTAAACATAATCCACTCAAGTGACATGTTTTCCTTAAGATGGTTGAGTCATTGCTGACAGTGAGTTTATAGGTGCACTGGACCTGGGTGGAGAGTCCCCACTTCAGATTCCAGACATCAGTCATGCACATGGAGGACTTCACTTTGTCAATTCACACAGGGATTCCTATGTCCCAGAGTTTGACTCATACTAAGCAACAGATATCAAGCAAATAGGTAAACCAGAAGACCAATGTTTTAATTTCCCATGAGTGACCCATCTGAGCAAATTACTGAGACTGGCTGCAAAATCAGGACCTAAACTTCTTAATAGGAAGAGCAAGTGCCCAAGAACCATTTTAGGACTAACCATTTTTCAGACCCAGCTGTCCACTTGCTGAAGCAGTGGATCTCTTTATGAAGACAGAGAAAGAATCCTTGCCTTTGAACAGTGCATAGGAATACTGACAGATTCTTTTTTCAGACTTCCACATAACAGTTGTGTTTTTGATTGCCATAGCATGAAATAATTTCTGGGCCTTTAGTCTATTGTGTATCAGAGACTAAAATTTTGATTGGTATCTGCCTGGTGGCTTTTGGTGATACCCTGGACTTATTTATAAAACATTTACTATGAGTTAACTCTGCAGGTGGCTTATTGGATTAATTTGATGTTGATATTATTAGCTACAATTTAGAGGGTAATGTTTCCAACTGGTTTCCATGTGCTACAGGTGTGTTTCATTCACCATTTGGAGATACCAATGCACTGACTTCAGCTAATACAGACAGTTAATATTCATCGCTATAACCACAAATAGCTTCTGAATATTTGGGGATTATTTTTAATAAAGGTTATTAAACATTGCAAGTTACTTTTTATTATTTTATAAATGAGACACATACTGCTTTTTAACAGTCATGCAGATGTCAAAAATTGCTCTCATTACTCCGAGAAAAGTGACACCATATTGTAAAACATTATTTTTATCTCAACAAAGGTTTTAAAAAACAATTTCATTCTGATCCGCAGCCTCTTATTGTACTTAAACTCTCCTTTCATATGTAGTGATGTAGATTTCTATTTTAAGTTGCTAACAGTTTGTGATTTTGTCCCTTTCTGTATTTGCAATGATAATTGGCTAATTAGAGAGTTGATCATTTACAAAAAAAACAACAAAAAACGCAGCACTGTTCAGAAGCTGGCTTTGGATATGCAAATGTTCTTATGTATCAAAAGGGACAATTTTTAAATGTTTTTTTTCTCCCCAAACTCCAGTGTTACTGTTTTTTTTTGTCTTTACATCTGAAAGGTTATCAATGACACTTTTAAAAACACCCCCCAAAAGTGAAATGTGACTAAGTTGTTTTATGAACTTTGCACTTTTATGTTTGTATACATTTTTAAAATGTGCCACTATCATTTATTTATGCATAAAATCTTGGCTTAACGAACTATGGCATTAACATTCAGTTTCATCTTTATATGTAGTCATCAGCACATTAAGTTTTTAAGAATTATAGAATATCTTTTATGGAAAGGTATATTTACTCAAGTAATATAGATTTAGAATATACTTTTGCAAACTAAATAGGACACTGTGAACCATGTCTGTCTCTTGGCCCATGATTGTGGGGCTGCATGAAACAATTATTTTTTTTTAAGCAAGAGAGAGAGAGAGAGAGAGAGAGAGAGAGAGAGAGAGAACAAAAGAAATCCACAGATCCACAGTAAATCCAAGATCTTTTATTATCATTTTGCAAAAATTTCTTCTGTTCCATATTATTTTTTTCCAAGTAACTATTATTTTTAAGGCAATGTCAATTCATTTTTAAAACCAGTTTATCATGTGTTATATGTTCACAATGTGTAGTTTATAGGTATTATTTTCTTTGACCCTACATAAACAGCATTAGATATTAACAGCAATCCTACAGATGAGAGAAAAGTAGCATAGGAAATCTGAATAACTTACTAAGGCCATACAAATAATAAACAGCCAAGCTATGAATTGTGCCTATGGTTGTCTGATTCCAAAGACTGTTCTTAATCTTTTTGCTATAAGCAAACACTACCATAGACCAGTTACTGTGATGGAAGACAAAAAGAAATGTGCTTAAAATAGCTTAAGGGATGTCTTCTCAATGTTGCATTGATTTTGGTGCCTGAAACTATGATATATCTTAGCTTTCCCTCCTTGTTTGTTCATATTATGTCTCTTAGTGATTCCTTCTATATGGAAGGTCAAGTCACATGACCTAATCATCTTAGCCACAACTTTTTTAGATTGTGGTGGGTATTTGATTCATAAAATCCTACATAAAGGCTAGTTTATAGCTTAGAAGAAATTTAGCCTAAGACTTCATTCCATAGGGATGGTGATGATGACTTGAGCCAATCATGCAGCCTCTCTTAGAGTTTGAATGGAGATGTAGAGAATGATACTGACAGTTAGTGGCGTAAGCAGGAGGCCACTGTCTGGTTATAGAAGTAGAACCTAAAAGATATCCAGAGAGGCACAGAAATAAAGAGTAACTTAGGAAAAAATAATGGTGAATCTATAGGAGACATCAACAAAATTCTGTTCCTGAGGAGTCTTCAATTATATCCTGCTTTCTAGAGCTGCCTAAATGGGCAAGGGCAGCGGTCGGCAAACCGCGGCTTGCGAGACACATGCGGCTCTTTGGCCCCTTGAGTGTGACTCTTCCACAAAATACCATGGCCTGGGAGAGTCTATTTTGAATAAGAGGTGTTAGAAGAAGTTTAAGTTTAAAAAATTTGGCTCTCAAAAGAAATTTTAATCGTTGTACTGTTGATATTTGGCTCTGTTGACTAATGAGTTTACTGACCACTGGGCAAGGGTATAGAGGAAAGTATAGAAAAATCAAGGCAGCTAACAAGAAAGCAAGTTCATGACCTCTTGCCTATCTCCTCCTTAGTTCTCCTGATGAATGTTCTCATCTTTTATGTCCAATTGAACACAATTCCTAACTGTATTACCTACTAGTTCTATATCTTAAGCAAACTTTCTACCCTTTGAGACAACGTACCCATCTATAAAATGGACAGGACAAGTATTATGTGATAGTTCCCAGCAAATGGTAGACCCTGTAGAAATCTTACTTATATTTACATGTAAAACAAGAGAGAGTCTACACTTGGGTTCCTGCTTACTGACCCCTCTTTTCTTCCTTGTCACATCTTTCCTCATTTCTCCTTCTAGTGACAGCGGAGAAGAACTCAGTTAAATTTTCTTCAGTGCAATACCTCCTGGACTTTCCAGTTGGGCTCTGCACTGATTTAAAATTATTCCCTTTTAGTCTCTAGGGAGGATATGCCAGTGGATTTGCAGTCCTCACATCTTTTATAAAATTTCTAATCATCCTATTAACTTATTTTCTTATTCCCTCTACTCCCAGTTTTATTAACTATATTCACATTGTCCCGTATACCATAAATTTGTTAGGATTATCTTGTCACTCCATCAAGGTGGCAGTCCCTTTGAGGGCAGAAATAATAGATTACTTATTTTGCATCTCTAGAAGTATATAACATAGCACCTGGCACATAGGATTTTTCCAGTAAATATTTGAACTGAAATGCTGAGCCATGGCATGCTGCCTAAACAGAAGCATTTATCAAATCAAAAGGGCAGGGAGGTGCTTGAGCTGATTTCACTGAAATCAGGCCTCTTGTCCCTTCTGGGTGTGGGAAACTCATTCTGATTGTACATGTGTAGGTCCTTTGCTACAACCCAGAAGAGCAGGTCCAGATATTAGCATTGGGCAGATTTGTAGAAGCCAGAATTCTTCAATTTGTCATAAAAAGCCAGAATTCCAAGAAGGGAGGTGATGAGTTGAAAAATTAAGGGGAAATATGTTGTAAGAAGAATCTGGCACACCCCTTCCCCACCTCCATATTAATGAAATGACAAGGGTGGGAGAAGAAAATGTTATGCTATACATTGGCAGGAAAACTGTGCATGTCCTGTGAGCAGATGAATATGGGACTGTGAACAGGAAGCTGATTATTTCAACAAGTTTTATTTCTCACTGGAAATATCATCCTAGAAGGAAAGTCCAAAATCTTTACTTTTGGGGCACCTACTGCTCTAATTTTCTACATAATCTTGGACTAAAATTAACAAGAAGACAAGTAATTACCTATAAGAATGAGCATTTGAAAAGAAGCGAGATGGATATTTATTACATGTGTGTATTCAACCCAATACTGACCTCCACTTATCACTACTACCATTTCCTGGGAACTGCCTCAGACTTTCTTTCCAATCAGCCAGTTTGAGTAACTTATTTATATACTAGAGGCCTATGCATGAAATTCATGCAAGAGTAGGCTTTCCTTCCCCCAGCTGCTGGCACCGCCTTCCTTCCGGCAACAGGGACCCAGGCTTCCTTCCTCTGGCCACAAGCAGGCACCCAGGACTCGGCTGACTTCCCTCTAGCCCCGGCTTCATCAGGAAGGACGTCCAGAATGACATCAGGAAGACGACCAGTCTAATTAGCATACTACTCTTTTATTATTATAGATACTTTTTGTCTAATTGGGAGCACTTATTTTTCCCTTCCACCACCTCCCCTGCTTCAGAGTTACTTTTGATTGTTCCAGGAGTAGGAACTAAAGCAATCTAGACCAACCAGAATTTCTCTTTCTAAAATAGGAATTGAGATGAAAGATGTTTCTGTTTATAATGTAAAATTTAAAAAGTTTCTTTTTGCCAGATGTTTCAACACTATGGAACAGAGTAAAGAAAGCTAAAGTAGAATTGAAGTAAGAATAAAACAGCTATAAAAAAGGAGAAAGATATATAGAGAGAATATTTGAATTCTTGGTTCCAAATCATTTATAAAGATCATTTGTTTTTCATCCTATGTTTTGTGAGATGCTCCTATATACTTAAAAATGACTCATTTTCCTTCATGAATTGTTTTCTTTTCTTTTGTTAAATAAAGACAAGTGAGTCTTAAATATCTCAATTTCTAAAAACATCAGTCTGTGTGAGAATGGCTTAAGCAGCCCCTAATCATCTTCAAAATGGAATAGTCTATGTCTATTTAGGACTAAAAAATTACTATTAAACACAACTGTGTAATATTATTAAAGTTGGGCCAACAAAGAATGTCAACAGAAGCAGTTGTATAGGCTTTTAAATATTAAATAATTATATTTAATAACAGCTGAAAAAATTGCATGAAATAAATAAAAACAGCCACCTTCATCAATCAATAAAACAAGGTGGATTTTGCTGTTGTTAAATTCTACAACAGTAGTTAAATTTCTTTGGTGTGTGTTCAAAGCTCTGCTGTGCAGTGGCCCCCCTAAGTCCCACACGGAGGGTGGTATTTTGCAAAAGGTAAGACACAGGTGTTCATCGTTTGAAGTGGAATTCATTAACAGGTTGTATTATTTTACTCAACCACCATGGAGCATCACAATGTGCTGATAAGGTGCCACACTTCAGGCTGTGGGAGGCACATAAACAAAAGCTTTAAACTGAAAAAGCTGTGGGACTAGGAACATACACAACATGCCTCATGCCAACTGACTTATCCAGTAGGACTAGGGAAAAGATGATCTTTTCTTAATTTCAGTGCATTTTCACTGTGATAAAGCAGTGAATCCACTTACAAAACCCACTAAATTACTTGGCAAGGGCTGGGTCCTATTTTTCTTTATAAAAAAAAAAGTATCAGAGCAATAAGATAATTTGTAGTCCTGGGTTTCTAATATACAGTAATTCTGACCATTTAAAACAGTTTTTGTAGAAAATATTTTATAGTTAGAGAAATAGTTTTTGACATTTTTTGGGGAAAAGAACAATGGGCCGTTTACAGGTCTACACAGCAGATTAATGAATCTAATTGAGTCTGTAGGGAAATGTTTCAGTTTAACTACTGGAACTAATTTATACATTCACTACATCGTAATAAGTCAATTTAAGTTTCTGGAAATAAAACTGGATATCCTGGGTATAGATTTGAACTATAAATTTCTGCAAGAAAGGAGTCTGTGTGTTCATTATACATTGTAAAATTACCATATGGACCTGTCAACACTTCTTAGCACAGCTTTGTAATAATGTCATTTAGTTTAACATTGTAATGTGCCAACTGAATTAATGTGTATGACACAAAGCATGCCTCCCTCCCAACCTCTGCTTCTAGGGAGCTGTGCAACTTTTAAAGATTTTTCTCAAGGCAAGAGCCTCCTGCATTTGCATAGAGAACTTCAATAAGAAGATTGAGTGTGATCACATTTACTGAGAGCTGTTGAAAAACAAGCTACCGGGCTCTGGCGCCTAAACTCTCCAGAAATATGCCATCGCTATAAATGGATATAAATCTTTACCTGAGACAACCTACTTTACTACCAACACTAATCTACATCTAGACAGCAATAGCGTTCTTTATTAATTTCTTTTTAACTATGTAAAACTCTTCAGAGGGTGAGTAGAGAAAACATTCAACATAATAAAACTTGCTGTTACTCTATTACTTAAAATGTTCTCTTTGATCTGGATATTTATTGCATAGATATGAAAATATCTCCCATCCAAAATATCATTAGAATGTGACATAATAGAACCCTGTGGAAAAAGTTATACAAAATGAGAAATGGGAAAAACAATTGCTAGTATTTACCATGTGTAAAGTCATTTACATGTATAATTTGATTCAATTGTCCTAAACCATTTTGTAGATGAGGAAACTGAAACATGGAAAGATTGGAGTGTTTCTCCAATTTCTTGTACATAGAAAAACTTGAATTTTATTACAGCTTTGCTCAATGCCTAAGATAGAATCCTTAAACAGTATATCATACTCTCTATCCTGAGTAATAATAATCATGAATGCTTGCATAAAGTCTATTCAGGTAATTAAAACATTTGACTCATTTTATCCTCTCTACAACCAAAGAAGTTAACCATTATGAGCTCAAATTCATTATTGCATTATTGCTTAGTAAGTGGCAGAGCATGGATTTGAACCAAGGCAAACTGGCACTAGGATTCGATTTTCCTCACAGCTACCATGTAGATGTATAATTTCCTATATAGCATATCTTAATGAGAGTGATTTCATCTTTTTCATATGATTATAAGAGCTTCAAAAGGCCTCACCTGTATAAAAATTTGGTCCTAACCACTTTGGGGGGTTAAGGATTTGCCTTTTAAAAGTTCCTCTTCCTTTACAAGAGCAATACAGTATCCTATAAACTTATATGAACACACTACTATAGATGAGTTGATCTGATAAGCTACTTGCCATTATGCAAAGAGTTAAATTTCAAGTTTTTTATAAAGATACAAATGTCAGAAAAGGTCTCTCTTTTTCTCTCCCCCTTCCTCTCTGAAATCCATAAAAATATATTTTTTAAAATGCTGTAATTTTCTGTTACCACCACCACCACCTTCACCACCAATACCATTCTCAACTATTTAGATATCTCCTCTAAACAACTGTCCTGAAAGAGCCCTTGTCAAATTCTATGGGTTTTCCTGCCATTTATTCAGTATTAATGGCAATAGACATTTTTAAACAATTAATCAAGTTACATCAAAATCTGGGAGTGCTTCCCAGCAAAGAATTTATCTTTACAAAAATTCTGTAAATAGGTTTTTTGTGTGTGTTCAGAAATTATGCCTAGTCACTCTTTCCTATTAATGTGACAGGTTATAGAGAAACCCTAAGTGTCTCAGATGAGATGAGAAAGATTGAATTACAGCATTTAATCTATCTCGAGTGAGGTAGAGAGAGGTATGATTATAGACTCTCAGACAGCGTCATTTATGCCCCTTGAGGAGGTAAAGGGCACATAATATCTTCTGCTTTTGAGTACTCACTTGATGAAACCCCCAGTTGAAGCCAAACCCTTGGCTGGCCTGCTGCTCAGACATTCAAAACAAATGGACAATGCCCTTCCCTAAAGAAAAACGGCAGTGATCTGAAAACACCAAAGTAATACCTAAGGAGGGAAACAGCGTAATGCTCTTTGATTGACCTCTGTTTCTCATGTTCTCTAATGTCTGTCTCATTGGTTGTAAAAGGAAGAGAAGTATGGAAAGATTCCAAAGTAACCACCTTTACCAAATTGAAACAAATACAACTCCTAGGAAAATTGAATGTCCCATATGACTGATGTTTAAAAAAATCACAAAACTCAGTACAGGGCTGATAAATTATCCCAGTAGTATAGCCCTGTTGAGAAAGCATGAGGTCAAAAAACTCACATTGAAGTATAAATGTCCTGGTATGGTTTCCTTCACTGATCAACGTGAGGCACTGGCCTTGATTCCTCTTTCCCTTGCCCTTCCCAGGCATTGGCATAGCCTTAAGCCATAAAAGCCATGGTGAAAAAAGGTGTTGATAATTATTTCATGAATCTAGGCAGTGCAAATCTCAATCATGCAAATTTAAAATTGGATTTTTTTTTTTTGCTTTGGAATTAATTTCCAAGAGCATTATAAAATAATCACCTCTATTGAGGTCATGACTTAATTATTTCAGAAGGATGAGAAAAATTACCATACTATACCATTTTAATAAATTTATATTCTCTGTTTTCAGCAATTTGATAGGAATTCACACACCTCTCTTTTATTATATGACTAGAAGCCCAATGCACAAATTTGTGCCCAAAGCAGGTGGGCAGGTACTGTGGGAGCTTGCCCAGTAGGCCCTGATCTAACTGTGTAGATGTGCTGAGGTTATGGCAAGCAAAGACCACGGACAGAGCTTCCCAAAACAGCCTGGACATCAGTTATGCCTGAGGTGGAAATACAGCTCTCCTTTGCTGCCCATGGATGGGCTGCCTCACTCTCCCTGGGGCGATCTTCTCTCCTACCTCAGCCGCACATTTTCTCAGGACTCTGCCCCCAAGCATGATTAGTAGCTGACTTTGGCCAATGATGGCCCACCACTGTAGGAGCACTTGCCAATCAGCGGTTGGGAGCCTGAAAAGGCACGGAGCCAAGCTAGAAGTGGCTGATGGGGCAGAAGGGTGAGTGTGGTGTGGTGGCAGAGGTAAGGTGGTCCTTACTTTGTCTTTGCAATTAGGCTGCTGCTGCCTTGCCCCTTTTGCCCACTCCGATTTGCTACTCTGTCTCGATCAGCATAGGTGTTGCTCTCCTCCTACAGGCTTCCCAGACCCAGGTTGTCCAGTGCCAGGAGCCTTAGTGGGTGGGGTGGGGATGGGGGGACCGGCCAGGAGAGGGACCTCGGAGGTTGGCTGTGGAAGTGCACTGACCACCAGAGGGCAGTTCCTGCATTGAGTGCCTCTCCCCTGGTGGTCAGTGCACTTCATAGCACCCGTTGTTCCAGTCCTTCAGGTCGTTCAGGTCATTCAGTCATAATGATCACTTTATATGTAGAGAGAGTGACAAATGGAGAAAAATGTAAAGTATCATTCTTCTGTTGATTACATTTGCTTTTTTCCATTCCAACTTCTCGTACTTCTGCCTATCCACTGCTTTCAATAGATACCTAACTTTTTTATTTAGATAAAATGTAATTTGTTCAAATTGTCCTTTCGAAACTTTAAGGAATCCTAATATATAAGACAACTTATGGCTTTAGAATACTTAGCATTTGTACGACACTGCTCATTTTCAATGCACTTTAGAAATATTAGCTAATTAATTAATTAGTTACTGATTACAAGGGGGTAGAAGTTGAAGGATAAAATTAATGTTTCTCTACATTTATAAAGAAAAAGTTGCTTATAATAGAA
This sequence comes from Lasiurus cinereus, assembly GCA_011751065.1. NCBI lineage: Eukaryota > Metazoa > Chordata > Mammalia > Chiroptera > Vespertilionidae > Lasiurus > Lasiurus cinereus. Next base: position 28,624,313 of record JAAGEH010000393.1, on the reverse strand, counting down.
AACATTATTTTTCCTTTTGAGTAATCTGTGCTCTCATTTAAAAAAAAGTGTTATAAATGTCCTTCGCTGGAACCAGGTATAATAATCATTAAAAATGAAGAATAGTAGTAATAATACTAGTATGAATACAACAATTTATTATAAGGTGGATACATATTTGTTAGACTCTGTGCTCCTTAAAGCAGGAACTATGTCTTGTTCTCCTTTGTTCTCTGACACCTAACACAGTCCCTGGCACTGTAATATAGAAATATATTAATAGGTGATGAAGTCTAGTTTATAAGCTTTATTTTATACAGTGATAAACAATATGAGAATTAATACAAAACAGAATTACTCCATGTAAAAAGAAACCTAAGGATCTCAATAGTGTGATTAATTTTCTGATCATGAAGTTATGTCTACATGCCATTAAACCTCAGAAAGAAAAAGAAAAATGCTTACAATTGTGTTATTAATCTGTCTGTGTGTAGAGGATAGATTTAACTTCTGATATAATTTTCTACAAAGAACAATTTAATTCATTCAAACATAGGCTCAAATATATTTTCTTAGAATAGTTACCTTGATGTTGTAATAGTTAAATTTGTTAGGAGTATGATCGCTTCTCATCCACTTGATACCAAACAGCTAGATATTTCAAATTGCCCTTTAATTTTATATATAAGTTCCTGATTTGAGATAGAGGAAAAAGTTAGGCTGTCTGCCCACAGAAACAGTACAATTGTTTTGACAGTAAAATTAGATATTTAGCAATAGAGATAAAATTTTATACACACACACACA
>JAAGEH010000393.1:28550396-28622751 GCA_011751065.1 Lasiurus cinereus | reverse complement strand
ATATATATATATATATATATATATATATATATATATATATATATGTGTGTGTTTTTAAAACTCAGGATACATGGAGTAAACTTGATGATAAATTCAACAGTACAGCAGTGGTTCTTAAGATTTTGGGGAATGTATAACCTCTTTGAAAACTCTGATTAAATTTCTAAAATCTTTCCTCAGAAGAAGTAACATAAAATTAACAGGAATAAAATATTTTACACGTTATTTCAGGCAAGTCACACACCTCAAAAGCCCATGCATGGTCTATGGAACCCAGATCTCTTGGAAGATGGTGGTGCAACTGAAGTTGAGATAACCCAAGGAAAAGGTATAAGAGTGTAAATTAATTCACATTTTGGTGTATTGAAAGTTTTGATGTCACTTAACATAAAGTCAAAATGTTCAGCATGTAGTTAAAAATTCAAAAACTGGAGAGAGAAAGGTTGGGCCTAAACATAGAAATTTTTAGTCATATATAGTGGTAATGACTAAAATCATGAGAGTAATTTATTCAGCAAGGGAGGATCTGAAGGAATTGAAAAGAAAGATAATTGGAAAGATGGTGAGATGCTTACTTGTAAGGAGTGGGAGAAAAAGCAAATATGATGAAAATAAACAAGAGACCAAAATTGTAGAAGAAAAGCCAAAAAGATCAATGCCTTATCAAAAGAGATTTGAGTAGCAGGTCGTCAACAGTATCAGAAGCTTTAGAAAAACTCATTGAAAACTGAGTCAAGACCATCTAACTTGCTGAATAGGAGAACCTTATTAAAAATAGAAAAGGTCAGGAAGTACATTATTAGGGGTTAAAAAGAGAAGGGAAGAAAGAGTAATAAGGAGGAGAAGCCAATATAATATTGAGTTTTATAGTCAAGCAAAAGGAGAAAAATATGTAGACAATATTTACTGGTATACAGTCTTATTTACATCAATCAATGAAGACTGAATCCAGAGAATGTTAGGAAGCAGCAAAAAATCTGTCTTTTTCCTGATTATTGTCTCTCATGCATTCTCCTTTTCCTAAGGTATCAGAAGTTGCTGAACTAGGTAAAGTGAGGGACATAGCAAAGCCAATAGCTCCCATTATAGACAGAGAATATGTTAATTATTTACAGTATACTAAGATTATGATTTGCTTAAAAATATTAACCAAAAACAATTTTTTTAAAAAAAAGATCTCTGACTCTTTCTACTTAAAATAAAGGTACTTCCATAGTCATAGGAAGTTGTCATCTACCTAGAGAATCTGGATGCTGTAGGCAGACTGCTGCTGTGTACAAGCTGATGAGTTGCCATGAGATTTCCCTGTAGATAGTCTTAATTAAAGGAGTAGTGAAATTATTAAATTATTAAATTACCTCACTGAATTAGTTGAATAGGCTTATCCTCATAAATGGTTAGGATTTAAGATACAGTTGTGATTTTTTTTCCAATTGCATAGATGTGGGTTCAGATTTAGATTAAATAAAACAGAAAAAGATATTGACATAGTCATCTAGCAACTTTTATATACATTTAAAATCATTGTTTACTATATTTTTCTCTTAATAAAAGTAGCATGCTGAGATGAAGGAATTTTTGCAATAAAATATGAAGCTAAACTATTATGTTACCAGCTCAATAGCACAATACCTTCCATATTTAAATTTGTGCAGAAGGAGTCATATATAAAATTCTTTGGCCAAAGCCATCACATATGTGATGTCTTTCCATATGAAGTTGGAAAGACAACATCTATTTATGGTTGACTAGAGATGATGAGAATCTTACTTTAAAAAATACCTCTTTAACAAAATATGCACATAAGAATCACTAAAATTTTAAGTATCCTTTATATTTAAATAAAGGATATAAAAAGTATTGTGCTGATAAACATGCATGTATTCATCCTCAAGACAGAATTTCAGGTATTTAGTTTTTGGATAAAATCTCTTGCCAACCTATATGTTTACCCTATATAACTAAATTTTTATTTTGTGTGTTGTTATAAACTTGTTTTCTATTTAATTTTAATCCAAGAGTAAGAAAATCTTAGAACACACACACACACACACACACACACACCTGGGTCTCACATGCCTCAATAATAGAATCAGACCATTTAAAAGCTGAAAGGACATTTGAGCTTGTTTACTATAACACCAGCCTTGAGTTAGCAGACATGGAATGGAACTGGGCTTACAGAATCTGAGTCCTTCTGCCAAGTCTACAGTATGAAACATCTGCTAAGAACTTTAATGTTCAGGCTCATAATCAACCCTTAACTCCCTTATTACCCTCTTTCATCATTTCCCAAATATCCTCTATAAATGTTCCACTTTTTGGCTTCGTTTACTATGCCAACATGCATTCACCCTCTCTTGGACCTAAAGGGGGTCATGGTATTTTTTGTATTCCCTCAAAAACAATAAATATGCTAAATAGATAAGGGTTTCCAACCTCATGGTGCTTATTTAGGCCTTATTTCTTGAAATGATTCTCTTCCCAGATGGATGAGGACTTATTGGATTCAAACTCAAGGTTATAAAGATAAGAACTGATTCTTTGTAATCTCTGTCTTAGCCCTGTTCCTGGTGGATCTGAAACATCAGTTGACTTTATATATACTGATTGTTCAAAGTATCTAGTTGGCATCATTATGAACCACGCTGAGAATATGTATCCAGTGGGTCATTTCAAAACTGTGGTGACTCTTCCAGATGTCCCTTTGGTAGTTCATGCAAGATGTTGAAGAGTGGGAGTGAAAAGGGAACAGCTGTTCCTTATCATTCACACTCATCCTAAATGAAGAGATCTTAGAAAAGACTCACTCCATCCATGATGTTCATCCAGGTAATTATTCAAGTAAGCCACTCTATTACTTCAAGTCCTAATTTGTCTTTCCCTAAGAAAGAAATAAGAATTTAGTACTATAAAAGATACCCGGGATCTCACCTGAAATAAAACCACATGCTATCGTAGGCTAATACAGTGGTACCTTGAGATACAAGTGCCCTAACATACGAGATTTTTGAGATACGAGCTGTTGAGCGAGCGATTTTTGCTTTGAAATATGAGCAACATTTGAGATAGGAGTAATCACGTGGATCGGCCGGCTGCACACGACCCACCAGTTTGCCGCGACTCGAGCGTCTCAGTTTCCCACGCCTCAAAGTTACGGAATTAATTAAACTCATATCTCAAGGTACCACTGTATAATAGATTCCTTTATTGTCCCAAAGTACTTTAAAATACATGACCTTATTTAGACTATAAATGTTTAACCACAAGCGTTCCTAGTTGGGAGTGTGAAAAGTAAGGCTTTAAGAAAAATTTTCAAGGTCTTGAATCTAACAAATGTTCTCTTTGTTATTTTTATCCTTAACTGTTATTTTCAGTATTAAGCTCCAAGTACTATACAGTGCTGACAGTTTTTACCTACATGGAGAATATGGTATCCATGACTAGGGACTATTACACCCAATGGAAAGGGCATATAAAAAAGAAAAGTTAAGAAGGTCAAAGGCTCATGTGAGTGCTTTTTCAATAGCATGCTACTATCACGTGCCTGGGGATCTTTTTCTGTTATCCTCTAGGGTACTGAATACTTAAATAGTTCCCAAAATAACATAATATAAAGATTCCTCTACCAGATGACCTATAGGCCCCAGTGAGAATAGTTTGTGAGACAGGAAAATAGTAAGTTATATTTTGTCTTCGTTTTTTACTTGTGAGTTTCTGTGATTGAAACTCTCTTGATGTCATTCAGATCAGCTCAAGTGAAACATTTGACAGGTCCATCTGTGTCCACAGTCACCCACAAACATGGGAAACTGCCACCCATCTGTGTCCCTGTGCTCTTGCTTTGTTCCTGTTCCAGTTATTTTGTTCTCATATGGCCATAGGGCACATAAGACCCTCTCCCTCCAAGAACTGCGAAGAGAATGGATTCTATGCTAGCTTGTGATCCTGAGAGAGGGATGTAAGAGAAATGGCATATGTCATTGTATAGGTATTTAATTGTGTTCCATAAATTCTCAAGCAACATCCTCACATTTCAATAAACATGATGCCCTAGTTTCTGACCTGTATTCACTATTAATCATTCAAAGACTAAGAACGACTCTTCTATTATTTTGCACTTTCCTCAAAGGGATTGTTTTCTCTAAATGACAAAAAAATGTTATAAACTTGGAAACACTTTTTAGATTCAATTGCTTTCTGTTTAATTGCCTGAATTATATGATCATTAACTAATGTGCTACCAAGTGTTATATATTTGTGTTCATCATTTTTTTTCCTCCGGTGGAGGAAAACAATTCACCTTTTTGGAAAAACAATGCCAGATGATTTTAACTAGGGAAAATGCAAGAAAGAAACTTAAAGGTGAGAAGCAATTTAATTTTTTTCTTTATTGCATTCCTGGCTAATTTCTATATGATATTCCAATAGTAATTAATGAGTCTAAAAATAATGTTATGATTCAAACAATTCTATAAATATGATAAGAATTTAGAATAGCTGTCAAAACTCAAAATAAAACAAATATGTCAGTGAATTTGAAAAAAAATATCTTGAGTCAATTTTAATCATTGTTTTTTTTAAAAACTCATATTTGAAAGAGATATCTACAGAATACAGCTGAGTATACAAATGTGCAACCATATCATATGAATTCAAAATCTTGTAAAGTATATATCCATCCACCATTGTCATATAGCTTTGGAATAATGCAAAGAAACAACTTATTGTTTATTTGTCATTGCCTCTCTGATTGATTTCGTCAGTTGGTAATATCACTCATACTGTAAGAATATGTATGAAATGCTAGATTATGACAGGGCAAAATAATTTTACTCAGGTGAAGACTTTACTTGAATTTTAAAAACCTGCAGCTTTTCCTTTAGAAATGATTTTTGTTATGATTTACTTATTCATGCTCAGAAACTTTAAAAGATCTTAAATCTCTAAATCTATTTTTGAACATAAAATCAATTTAATGTCTATGACCAATGCCAAGTTCATTTTATTCAAATGAGAGTTACTGTAAATATTATCTGAAATGACTTGGTATTTTTGCAATTCTTTTATTAGGTAACTGATCTTCATGTAAAAAAAATCCTACAGGTTTGTTAAATGAAATAAGCCTCAGTTAATTTTTTTGAAGATAATTTATTGCTATGGTTATTATTTATTTCCCTTTTTATGTGAAAATAAATTAGGGATGCTCAAAATTCTCATTTTTTAATTTTTTTTTTTTTTATTTCAGGAGAATGTGTGCATAGTTAAATATATTTCTGTGTAAATGCAATAGCACCCTCTGGAGGTCTAGAACACTTTGCAAAACTTCCATAAATCAATGTCTTCTGTTGTTAACCCTGCATATTTTTGTTGACTTTGACATTTAATATTTTATATTCTGATAATCACATTTGTCTCTTCAGATGATTAAATACATTTAATCTATTATTACTTTCTATCATGCATTCATCGTGATTTGTGTCTCATCTCATTTGTAATGTTGCAATGTAATAAAACCTACAATTCTGCTGATCTTAGTGATGTTTCTGTAACTTTTCTATTTTTTACCATGTGAAAATATTTTCCAAGCAAGAAATGATAACTTTCACTTCCGAAAACCCCTTAATATCCAGATATGTAGACAAGAAGAAACTAATTTTACCTCCTTTGAAGATCATTCATGGAAACAGCTACTTTCATTCTTTGAGTCCGTGTTCAACAAACACAGCTGTGGTTTTTCTGTGGTTTTAAAGCAAGTCTATCGGAGATGGGAGAATATGGAAAGGAGCAGAGGTCAGAAAACATCGGAAAAAATATCATGAGTCACTGGAACACTTTCAAGGACCAAAGTGACTTCTATTGTGCCATAATAATATAAATAAATGATCCCATAATGATTGCCTTTCTGTAATAGCTCTGCATACAAAGATCTTTTTGCAGTTTAGGGAGATACAAACAGAGTTGGTCATCTACTAAAAAAAAAGGATGAACATGTGACTAATATGGGACTAGAGGAAATAATGTCATGCAATTCTGAATGGAACCTGGGCTTGCCTCTCCCAGAAGGTTTCTCAAGAGGCCATATCTCAGCTAGTTGTGAGTGGGAGGAGGACTTGGAGTGGGAGTAAAACCTCCGTGAAACACAGTATTCAGTTGGGCAAGGCTCTGGGAAAATTGGACTCTCTTGGCTCTAGTCTTAGAAGTCAGATGACCCACCCAACACTTTTTCCTTGAAAGAGAATGAATGACTTGTGAGGATGTCACAGGAAGTCCTTCCAACTGCTACATGTAAAGATAAAAAGCAAGCACAAAGACAAATGTCATTATAATTCTAAGCCCAATCACTAGAATGCATTAAAAAATAGATACATGAAGATATATAAAATTATAATTCCCAAATAAACTAAAATTCATAGAACAATTTGATACTGAAATGATTATATATTGAATAGCAAAAAAAAAAGAGACTATAACAGATAGAATTGCCTTGGTCATTCTCTTCTTAGTATTCTGTTCCTTCTCTCACTATTTCTCCTCACCTCTCTTAATAATATTTAATCATCTAGAAGAGTCAGGCCCAAACTCTGCCAATGAAACAGAGAACTTTATGTAAGTCAATATAGAAGTTAAAAATGTCCATGCTTTGTCATTTGAACTTTGCCACTGACTTTCTTGAGTTTATCCAGTGTAAGTTTTATAAGCCCTCTGTGCTTTGGTTTACATAAAGTGATGAGGAGCATTAAATGATGACATGTCTGCAAAGTATTAGATGGCATATAGCACGTAGAATCAAAGGCTGTTTTTCATAGTGTTTTAATTAGGTAACAGACACTTAGCATGTAGATGGACTAGGCACTGTTCCATGTACTTTATAATTATTAAACAATTGACTCTTCCTAGCAACTTTGTAAGGTAGCTAAAATATTATCATCATTATCATCACCTTAACAGATAAATCTGAGTCATAAGTTAAAGAACTTTCCAAGTTACACGGCTAGTAAGTTCTGGGTCCAGCATTCAATCCCAAGCAATCCAGCCACAGAGTCTATGCTCTTAGCTTTCAGGTGGTTCTGCAGTGGTGTCACTGCTGTCACCACCATCATTGCTCGAGAAGACTATCCTATAATATTCTGGTTCTAGTCAGTAAACCCACATTACAAAATAGAGATGACTATCTGTGGATACAAACACAGTAGCATGATTGAAATGGAATTTACATGAGAAATAATGATTTCATTTCTACAGTTGTCCTTAAATTTGTTCCTTTACATTCATTCTTTCTTTGTGCCTATAAATTTCTGAATGATCTTCCCCATAAATCTCCAAAAGGATTTCAAGTAGAAACTGGAATTAAAATGAGAAAAAAAAAATACAGCAAGGGCTACCTAGCCCTCTTGTAGTATTTGTACACAGCTTTTTGATTCTACACGTGTCTTGGCAGTTCATCATCGGGCTATGTTTTTTTCATCACAGTTTTTTTCAGTGATTCTCATAGGTAAAAACTGGTACTGTAGAGAGGCCCAGGCTTTCCTACAAAATAGTGGGCTTATGTCTTGTAATATTTGTGTTATTTGAGTCATAAAAGCAATTATCAGGTGCCCGGAATATGTCTGAAAGTTTTGATGTCATGATTTTGGCTCTTGATGGCCTAGACCTGGCTGCCTTTGTAAAGGACACATTGTTTAGCTAACTACTAAGAAGCTGGTGAAAGAGCATATGTCCACATTCCTCCTTATCATCAGATCTCAAACTCAAGTTTGCATCAGAATTTCCCCAGAGACTCCAATTTGGTATGTCTACAACAGCCCAGAAGATTCTGAATTTTCAGGTGATTATGATGAAGGGCTGCACTTAGAAAAATAAGCAATAGGGAAAGAGGTAGTTCAGAGTCTCCTTGGGAGTGATTTCAAGTCCATCTACCTGAATGCCATACCTGAGAAGAATCAGAATCTCTGGAAGATGGAGGGCCAAACATATGATTTAAGAATGAGCTGCTGAAGCCTTTAGCAATGCCCATCTATCCTCAATCCCTTTCCTCCACCTACCCACCCCCCAATTTCCTCCGTTCTGGAATTGTGGTTTGAAGGCTGCATAGGGTGAAGCCCCAGGAATTTAAGAGATGCTTCAAGGCCTTTTTTATGGCCAAATAGGCAGAAGCCTCCCTTTGGTTTTCTTACTAAAGCTCTACTTATATTCTTTGTGTCTTTTTAAAAAAATAAAATTTGAGAAGCATATTTATTTTCACAAAAAAACAACCAAAAAACATGGAAATTGGCTATTTGTTTAAAAGCTCAAAGAATATTCAACTTTATGTTTTAAAGTTTATACAATTGCTCAAAAAAAGGCCTAACTAATCCCACTACAAACACCTTAAAAACATAAAATATATATGAAAATGTTCTTTTCAGATACTTGAAAACAGGCCTTACAAGACTGTGATATCTAAGAGAAGGAAAAATTGAGGTAAATCTTACAACTGTCCTATATTACTACAGGAGTCTGTTTCCCAGCCACAGCAAAGGCTGTGTAAAACCAGTCTAACAATCTCGCAGAGCTGAAGAAACAGCTGTTGGAATTCAGATAGGCTATATATTGTTTTTTAAAAACAATGTACTGGATGTTTTTTTTTGGAGGGAGGAGGAGTCTGAAAAAAATTATTTCAGAACCACATCTTTAGAAGTAGTAACAGCAGTTTTACAGAGGCCACATACTTAATCCTGATCATTTTGAAACAGCTTTGTATTCAGCTTCATTCCCCTTTCTCCAGCAGACAGAAAGTGTTACATTGGGAGAGTATCTCAAATCACGGAATTGTCTGAATCTAAATGTTAATCACAAGTAATACTAAGAACCTCTTGATTGTATTTTAAGTCCATGACAGGAAATATACAAAGAAATACTTTTCATTTTGTTTGTTTTTTAATCTAGAGATAATTTTATAAAAATAATCATAAAAATCAATACATTGACAACTGAATCCATAATTTAATTGTAACTGATTTTTCATAAGCTTTCCACTTCCTCTCAGCTGTTAGCATCAAGAAAAAGCCAGGTTTATTTTCTCTGAGCTCCAAAATGAGCACATGGAGTGAATTAAATGTCCTATTTACTCCTGGTTCCAAACATCAAAGGTTGCCATTGGACCAAGACAAATGTTTCTAGTGTGATTATTAATATCTGATAAGAACCCAGAGTCTCAATTGTGACCATAAAATTTATAATATAAAATGTATAGTCTGTCAAACACTGAATGTCAAAAACTAAAATGGAAACAAAGTAAATGTAAAAATACAGAACCAGAGTTAACTACTTGCTTGACAGATATTATTCTTTTTGTTTTTAAAGATATTGTGCTTGTATAGAATCATATTGAGTTCAAAATAAACTAATTAAAATAACTTGGGCAGGAAAAGATTATCCTTATAGTTAATTTATTATTTTGCTGCCCATTAGAAAACAAAATAATCAATGAAATGGGCTAAATAAGTTCAAAAATGACTTAGACCACCAGTTTTACCCCCCAACTCAACATCTCTCTCTAACAGAACCTCCAAGTAGCATATATAAAATATGTATTCTTTATTCTTTCCTCTCTACTACTTAAGCACCAAAACAAAAACTAAAAAAGAAAGAAACATAAACAAGAACATAGCTCAAGGTAAAGTTTAAGACAGAGAAGAAATAAAATACAATATATTATGACTGAGGTAAACAAAAAAGTAGGAAAAAAAAACATTTTCAGATATATTATCTTTACATAGTCATCAGTTTAACAAGTGTGTATTGAGCCCCTCCCACGTGCTAGGCACTGGGGATGCAAAAATGAGTAAGAGATAATTCTTTTCATCTAGGAGATTATTTTTCAAATTGGGAATGTGGTCCAATATTGCATTATTAATCATCAAAATATTAGGTTGTAACTAATATTTTAAAAATCAGGGTAGAAAATATCAAAGGACATTGCCCATAATAAGGGATATATTCTTTTATCTGAGCTGTGTTTCAGTGTGTCTCTGTGAGAATGTGCCATTGTGTGTGTTTGTGTTCTGGGTCACTATGTAAAAATTGTGTTTTAATGGCATTTTCATTTAAAAAAATTGAAAATGTTAAAATATTTGCCAGAAGAGGCATACAATTAAATAGATAATTAAAACAAAATCTGACAAGTGCTCTCTTACAAGTGTGGAAAAGTAACCCTGAAATCTAAAGAGGGAGAGTGACTGGATTGTTGGAAACAACCACTGAAGGAGTCTTGATATTTGAACTGGTCCAAAATGATGAAATTGGAGTGAGAGATGGAGACCTTCAAAAGAAATTCCAGAAAGAATAAATAAATTGGGTGAAGAGTTGTGAAAAGATGTATTGTGTTTACAGAGTGGTGAGGACATATCTGTGGAGGCAAGGGGAAGTGAATGGCATACGATAAAATTGGGAAGTGCATATGAAACAGACTAGCCATTGAGGAAAGAAATGACAGATCCAGTTTGCTTTGTTTGTTTGCTTTTTAGAAGATAAACAGAAAGGAAGAAAAGTGAGGAGATTATCCCAATCATTCTGAACATAGTGAGAGTGGAGAGAAAATACCACATTTGGGAAGATGCTAACCTAGAAGCCATATGATTTCATGACTAATTATGAATGTGCAGTGTGAGATCAATGATTCAAGAATGTTTCTATTATTACAGAACTAGAGAGAAAAAAGCATCAGAATGTAAGAGGGTCATCTATTTTCCCCATATTCAAATAATTTGGAATTATGTATTTTTCACCTCAATTTCTTAATCTGGCTGGGAATGTATGTAATGTAACTTAAAAACCTTTAATATGAGGTTTATAACTTTGTGCTGTTTTGAACAAAGTATTTTTTATCATTGCAATGACATAATTCTGCAGTGTAAAAATTCATGTTTGCTGGTGCCTTTCTATGACGTGAATTAAAAGGGAAACTACAGTTGCCTAAAGAACATAAGAGAAAGAACATTATTATTTTTCTTTTACTTAAAAGTAAGTCTAATGAAATAAATTCAATTAAGATTTTAATGGCACAAATTCATTTATGTAAAAGGGGAAAAATTTCATTGATTATATTATCAAAATAATAGTAACTCTAGTTCCCTTCCTATCCTTTTTTCACCCAAGGACACACCGCCTCTAAGCATTTTCTTCTTATCCTGCCATAATGAGAGTCTTTGTGATCTTTGCATTTTCTAGTAGACACACTTCAAACTTTCCATCTGGGCAACACAATTATTTGTTCCCCAATGGAGTATCCAATTCATAGGAGAATGCAACTAAAATAAATCAACCCAAGCCTTGGGGATTTCTTACCATGTAAGGCTTGTGGTCCCAAAATCTGCTTAACTGTCTTAAATAGGCTTCCACCATGTCCCTTCCATATACAAATATAGGTAATCACTCTTGGAAAATGTGTTTTTAGAATTATAAAATTCTATATTTATTTAAAAAAACAAATACATTATTGCTGGATTACACTCACATGTTGAAACTAGAGGCCTGATGCATGGATTCATGCACATTGAAAGTAAATTAATTAGAAAGTGGCCAGTGGGGCAGGACTGGGTGAGATCGGCTGGACACATCTTGGAACCATCCTCCCGTGGCCCCTCCTGGGGTAGCGCCAGGGCTCAAAGGGCATTTGTGGAGTGAACAAGGTTCTTCTGACAGGTGGGGTCCCTTGGTTTGGCCTGCAGAGATCTGTACAAAACTGGCCCCTGATGGACCAGTGAGAGGACACTCTGCAAAGTTGCTGTTTCTCTGTAGCTCCTGGATTGAGTGTCTGCCCTAGTGGTCAGTGTGCATCATAATTACTAGCCAATCGGCTGGTTGGCTGGTCAGCCAGCCGCTTAACCTTTTATATATATAGATGTGTAATGCTCTGCAAAAGTAAAGCTCCTTGCTTTATAGTAAGTGTCTTAGCATGGACTTCCAGATATTGTGGACAGAAGGAATATGGTTTGGAGAAATCAAACACCATCAGCTGAGAATTTGGAGACTCGGATTCTAGGTTTCATTCTTCATCCAGCTGACAGATTTTGAATCCTCATTTCTCCATAAAGCTTGTTCACCCATAAAAGGAGGAGTGAATATTAGATGGATGTTAAGACCCCTTCTATCTCCAATTGCCTCTGATTTTATGAAAAACTTACAAAAAGAGAAGGTAAAGTGCCTTTTAGCCTGCCACCCTGCTGTTTGTTAAGATGACTCTGAATTGGAAGTAAAACAGACAGAAGTCATGAAGAACTCTAGTTGGGCACCGTCTGAGAGTTTCCAGGTGGGGAGAAAAGTGGACAGTTATTGGAGTTCCCATCTTGAAAACAATTTATTTGTAAATGCATCTGAGAATGGTGGAGTGTGTCCTTTCCTCTATAAAAAGCCTTCTCTTGTTCACCATAAAGTGCAGATTTTATATTTTAAATTTATTTTATATTTCCCATCACCATTTATCCCCTCTATGCCCTCTTCCATTTCCACCCACTCCACTCCCTACCGCAGTCACCACACTGTTGTCCAGTTCAGAGTTTATATTTTCACAGGACCCGCCTAAGAATTATTAATAATACTTATTTGTTCACTCTTCTGCATGTAGGTGGGGAATAAAGAGCAAATAAAGACTTGTTTGCTCATATTTTCCATATCTAGGATTTATTAAACTTCTGAAAAACTTTAGTCCATGTAAAGGGACATTGTCTTGGATGAAGTTTCTAATCTTGTTTTCGTAGAAAAAATTAAATCTGCACATCTGGTAATAAAATATGATTGTGGGTATTTACTGAGATTCTCCCAGAAACGTAAGACTAAGCTCCTCTATTGAAACATTTTGAATCTCTGGGTAGTTTATCATTTTTTTATATTTTTAGTTTTGGAATATCTATGCAAAATAGAAGTTAAAACATGGATAAAGAAACCATCGGGATAAAATGTGTGTTAAAGAATTCCCAGCAGGTGTCTGAGATTGTGTTTCCATCTGAGAAGGACCACAGCTGTCTTTCAGCACTAGTACAATGGGGAATAATAATAGCCCTTGCCAGCTCTTTTATAGGAAATCAATACCTAACACCAACCAAAATGTTATTTCTCTGGGTTCTTCTATCCTGGCTTAATTTAGGCATGTAACTCCATTTTGAGCTTCAAGTGGTCCTGGTCATTTTGTCAATTAACATCTTCACTTCGCTAGAGGGAGAACATTTTGCTGTTTAAGTGAGAGAAACATATTTGAGCATACCTGGCAAAAGGTGATTCTGATGAACTGACATTAAAGATGGGCTCTTCTTTGGTGAACTTTTGTGCTAACATGGTGCTCAGAATTGATGGCTTTTCAGATGAATATGTGCTATTGTTACAGCTTCCTCCTCCATATCTAGGATGATAAATATCTGTTTAAGATTCAATGCTTCCCCCACTAACATATACTACCTGGTGTATGTTCCATGCTTACAACGTGCTTCTAGTTTAGTTCCAAGGTGTTTGCTCCTTTTATTCAATTCTGTCTCTACCAGCACTAAGGAATGGCATGTGGCTAATGGCTACCATGTTAGACTGTAGAGAGCTATATTTTGACTTTCAAAGTACCCCCAGATTTTGTTTAGTGGCCACCCAGATGCTGAAATCCAAAAGAATTATCCTGACTGTCTGCCATTCTTTTAGTCTTATGAAGTATAGCTCAATGCCAAAGGGGTTTATGTAATATTTAGACTTGTATTATATGGAATTAATCATAACATGAAAAATCTTTTGATTACAGGGTATGCTTTGTCAGTGATTGATTGACTCATTTATTCATATAATAATGCTACTGTTTACCTCTATTTATATTCTTGAGCTGTAACAAAGTTTCTAGTTGTACTATGCCAGTAAGTGGATTACATAGTTATCATAATCTTTCCACCTGTTTTATGAGGCTTTCTGAAAATAACCTCTTATTTTCTTTGTTAATGAGTCTCTCTCAAAATCACTTTTCTTATACAGAACCAAAATGTTGAGACAATGATGTTGTTATCTATAAGTATCTCTACACTCTCCTTAATTTCAACCTCTGCCCCTACCCCGTTGGTACAGAAATAATAAAATCTTCATTTTCATCATAGAGAAGTCAATAAATATGTACATTTGGAGGAGAAGCACATATATAGCTCCTCTTTAGGAATATAATGGTAGCACCTATGCGGGTGGTATAATCACTATTTAGAAAAGAATTAACACTTCATCTCAATCTATCTTAGACTTTGTAAAAAATGTTGCTAGTGAAAGCTCTTCTTTAACCCTTTACTCGCCAATGAATATAAAAATAATAACCCTTCAGAGTTTTGTACAACATATCCGATTATTCAGTGGATGAGAAGCTGTCTGATCTCCTTTAAAATCCACAATCTGATCCTTGGATGTACTGTTTTGCATAGTTCTTGCCTTCCTTGTCTCTCCAAGTATAAAATGAATTCATGACAGTAACGATGATCTTCCGTGTTATTTTCCTACTTTAAAGGGATAAGAGATATGTAATAAATTCATAAAATCACATATGTTGATTTCTTTGTTGATAGAGACATTATAGTAAAGGAAGCCAAGAAGGAGATCATTAATAAAAAATTAATCAACATTTACTTGTCTAGTATGTACTCTAAATTAACAGATATATATAAATAAGTATAAGCTAGTATCCCAGCTCTTAGAAAACTGCATGTGGTTTATAAAATCAATACTAATGCTTGAGAGGCTATTATGGACTGTGACAATATGAAATTAATTATTACATTTATGTAGATAATCTCTAAGCATTTTTACTTTAATGCTATAGGACTTCAGAAATGAGAGAAATTTGTGAAGACAATTATTAACAGGAAAGATTCATGGAGAAGGTAGCACTCCAGCTATGTTTTGATTAGCAAATAAAACTCAATGAGACTCCTGAAAAGACAAATGACATTCTGGAAGATAGTTACTCAGGTATAAGTTGGAAAGCACCTGAAAGAAGACATCAGTGATAGAATGGAGAAGTTGTCATGGGTGAAAGAGAATCTTGAAAGGAAAAATGGAAAGTAAGCTCTAGCTGCATGTGTAGCACATACACAAAGAAGGAACTTTGTCCTTGATTCAATAATATCATAGTTTACAGACTGACGAATTTCAGAGGGTAGGGGTGGGAGTAGAGTGATTAACTGGGGACCTTATATACATACTAGAGGCCCAAATATCATGCACTGGGGAGTGAAGTGTCCCTCAGCCTGTCCTCTGGCAATCTGGGACCCCTCAAGGGATGTCCGACTGCTGGTTTAGGCCCGATCCTTGGATCCTGCAATCTGGGACTGCTGGCTCCTAACCACTCACTTGCTACCTGCCTGATCATCCCTAATCATTCTGCCTGCCTGCCTCATCACCCCTAACCACTCACCTGCTTGCCTCATTGCCCCTAACTGCACACCTGCCTATCTGATCACCCCTAACCACCTCTGCCTCAGCCTCCACTGTGGCAGCTTCATCCAGAAGGACATCCAGAATGATGTCTGAAAGGTTGTTTGGCTGTCTGGTCTAACTAGCATATTACACTTTTATTATTATAGATACGCACAATCTATGGACACAGACAATAGAGTGATAAAGGCCTAGGAGGGGCAGGTGTGGGGTAGAGGATATCAACAGGAAAAAAAAAACCCAGACAAGTAAAAAAATGGGACATCTGTAATACTTTAAACAATAAAAATAATTTTTTAAAAAATATCATATTTTAACAAGAATGATTAATTCCTAAGATTATCTTCAGATCCATAGAGCTTTCCAGAGAAGCCAGGTGGCAGTGGAAGCTTCTCTTCCTACATCTTCATATCTTTTTCTTTTTTCCTTCTCCAAATTGTTTTTTTCATGTGCTGACCACCACAAAACCATTTGATATCAGAGGGCAGTTTCAATCACATTCCTATAGTCCTGTTCTCACATAGGTGATCAAGGAACAAGCAGGTGATGAGAAAGGAGAGGCAGCAGAGTGTAGTAAATGAGGGAAATTTCAGAAGCTGGATACTGGATGCTCAGCATTTTTTTATTTATTCATTTATTTTATTTTATTTTTTCATCATCATTTCTTTAAGCATGTTTTTTAAATATATATATATACTATATATATATATATATTTTTTTTTTTTACAGAGAGGAAGGGAGAGAGATAGAAAGTCAGAAACATCGATGAGAGAGAGACATCGATCAGCCACCTCCTGCATGCCCCACTGTGGAGATGTGCCCGCAAGCAAGGTACATGCCCCCAACCGGAATTGAACCTGGGACCCCTCAGTCTGCAAGCCGACGCTCTATCCACTGAGCCAAACTGGTCTCGGCTAAGCATGCTCTTGACCTTATCAAGAAAAATTTCACTGGTGCTACAAAATGGTATCTAAGTAACCCAAAATACAGATATTAGCCAAATTATTTTCAATATTAATTTATACCTAATATCAATAATTTATTTCAAATTATTTTCAATATCAATATATACTTGTACCTTTTATATAATGAGGGTAGTCTTCATAATTAACATGCTACACTAATAAAGCTGAGTCACTTTAGAGATGCAATTTGTCATTTAAGTAATTAAGTAATTAAATACTATTGGAGAACTAGAGATCTTAAGGAGGACCAACTAAAAGTTGATCAGTTTTTATCCTACTCTTCATATGAAGGTGTTTCCAATTCAATTCATTCATGTTTTAGCACTTGATAGTTTGTTAATCTTATTTAATATTTAAAAAAAAACAGAAACATAGTATTCACATACAAAGATATATGTCAGCCATACAGTATATGGGATAAAAAAAGAAGCCAATAATATGCAAATTTTGCTATAAATTGTCTATTACTGTCACCACTTGTCAGCATGTCACCAAAACAGTAACTATCTTAGACCATAATTCTCCCTAACGAGTAAATTAGAGGGTTATGGAATTAGAAGAATGCATATTTTAACGGTAACAACCATAAATAAAATTATGTTTAAAAATCATAGTAATATGGAGTATCTTTCTTTTGCTACAAGAAAAAAATTACAAAAGAACACTAAAAAGAGAGCCCAGGTTGGAATCAGTATTACTATTAGGAATCACTTTTTCATGTTAAGCTGAAAATGTAAAGATAAATGGATTTATTCTGTCCAACGCATTTTATAGATGTCAGGCTTGAAAATATGGTGTAATGATATAGCAAAGACATCACCTCATACCATAGGTAAGGCATAGCATCTGGGTTTATCTTCTTTGATAATCTTTCAACTAACTTTGAAAAAATTTTATTACTATTGTATAATCATCCCTGATTAAAATTTACTTCAACTATGTAAGCATTTAACACATTGTCCCATGAGGAAGCTTCAAATTTCAAGAAATATGCACCCATGTAGAAAATTTCAGGACATGGCAGCTTAGGTATGTTATGGGTATAAAAGCATGTAATTGTCTTTCCTTATTAGAATGAATAATGTTGTAGAAACCTATGAAGACAATGTTCCTCGTACAAGTTTCCTGTCAGTTCCTAAGTCAGTCTGGAGCTAAGAAATGAAAATTGTATATGTGTCAATTTCATAAATATTTTTAACCTCTAAATGCAGTTAAAAGAGTCTTTGTATTAAAATTCTAAAATCGTTGCTTTCTCAATTAACAACACTTAAGATCTTTAACTATTATCTTGGTCAACTAACCCTCCTGCAAGGAAAAGTCTGGGTCAATAGTGTAGATTTAGAAACATCACTGCACAGGGTAACTTTAGTAGAAATAAAATTCTAAGAAAATCTTAATCTTCCATAATGCTGTATGTTGCAAAAACATATTTTGATAGAATTTTAATATCAGGGATTCTACTATGGTATTAAAATATTAGAAATATTTCAGGAAAAATATCCAGAAAAAGAGAGGGGATAAAGAAAACAGGTTCATTTGAATAGGATATGTTTCTAACACTGATATTAATATGATTGAGCCCTGACCTTTGGAATATTGCATGCATTATTAATCAATTGAAGACAGTAGTAGGTAATATGACTTTATGTGCTTTTTAGGTTATAATTTGCATGACTGGGGTTGTAATTTATTTTTTCAGTGTCTTGAATTCTGTGAATGCTCAATAAATACTAAACAACAATAATATGGTAGTTCATGTATTCCTGAGCCTTCATTTGCATGGCCATCTGTCAAACTCTTGTGTTGTAAACACTAGTTTTATTCTGAGTAAGAATGAAATTGCTGCAGAAGTTGTTTAGCATTCTTGGTTCAATTTTTTTCCTGCTTTTCAGCCTTTCACTTATTAGGAAATGTGAAGTAATCCAGAGTCAAGGCTTTTGAATGTAACAGTGGAAGACTCGGAAAGATTATATTTACACGAGGGGCCCAGTACACGAATTTATGCACCTTGAAAGGAACTGTGGGCTGCGAGGCTGCAGTGGGCACAGGGATGTGTCTTGGTCCATCCTCCATGTCTCTGCTCAGCCCCTCCCATCGTTTGCACTTCCCCCACCCCATCCCCTGCTCTTCCACTGCTCCCACATGCTGATAGCACTGGCCCTGCTCACACTCACTGATAATACAGAGTGATTGGGGTTGGCACCAGAAGCGGGAGTGAGTGGGGCCGGCACCGTCAGTGGGTGCAAGTAACAGCTGCTATCCTGATTGCCCCTCAGGAGCAGGGGGAGGTGGAGAAGCCCTCAGGGGCGATCAGAGCAGCAGCTGCATCTTGCCCCCACTGACAGTGCCGAGTGCTAGGATACCAGTGCTGAGTGCTGGCAGTGGATGCAAGAGGAAGCTCTGGTGCCAGCTGCAGGTGTGAGCAGGGCTGGCACTGGCAGCCGTTGCAAGTGGGTCCAGTGCTGGAAGCAGGTACAAGTATCGAATGGGACCTTGATGAGTGGGAGCAAAGAAATGTCAGTAACCACCAGAGGCTAGATTCAATGACAGCGACCAGTACTCTGCCTTGGTCTGGTACTACTGCTTACCTCCACCATCCTGCTGCAGCCAACACCCTCCATGTTCTGTGCTATGCCACCTGCTGCCAATGCCTGCCATGTCCCCCACATACCCTCTGGTGGTTAGAGCATGTCACAGAGACCAGTTGTTTGGTTGTTCTGCCTGTTCAGTCTATTTGCATATTAACCTTTTATTAGATAGAATAATCGCATGTAATTAATTAGATTTTTCATAACTCATTTAGAAATCCATATTCTTTTTAAAACTCTTTTTAGTTAAAAGAATTACAGATGTCCCCCTTTTCTGCCATTGAGCCCCTCCACTGGCTTCCGCCCCCTATTCCCAGGCCTTCACTGAACTATTATCTATGTCCATGGGTTATGCATATACTCATATAAGTTTTTTGCTTTCTCCCACCCCCTTTGGTCTTCCCTCTGAGATTGTCAGTCTGTTCCATATCTTTGGATCTATTTTGTTCATCAGTTTATTTATATTTTTATTCTTATACATTATTTTTCATAAACCCTCCTGTTTAGCAATTATATCTGTAGGAAGGTAATTATCAGATGAGGCCTATTTTTTTCTGTTTATTAACTTATCTATTTTTATATTGGAGATTTTATACATTGGAATTTTGATATTGGAATTCCCATACTATAAAATTCACCCTTTTTAAATTGAATTTATTGGGGTGACACTACTTAACACAATTATATAGGTTTCAGGTGTATAATTCTACAACACATCATTTGTATGCTATCTTGTGTGTTCACTACCTGAAGTCAAGTCTTCATATATGACCATTTACCCCCCAATACCTTTCTTTACCTCCCCCTGCTCCCCACTCCCTGCAATCACCACACTATTCCTTGTGTTCATGAGTTCACATACCATAAAATTCACCCTTTTAAAGTGTATAATTTAACAGTTTTTAGTATGTTCATAGAGTCATACAACTATCAACACCATTAATTTATAAATATTTCATCACCTCCCAAAACAATGTTTCATTAACAGTGACTCACTATTTTCCTACAACACTTGACCCAGACTGAACTAACTAGGCATGAACTAACCTACTTTCTATCTCTATCTATTTGTTTATCCTTACTATTTCAGAGAAATGGAATCATATAACTGTGGCCTTTTGTGACTGTACTTGTTTACTTAACATAATGTTTTCAAGGTTTATCCATGTTGTATCATGTATGGCAACTTTTTGTTGTTGTTGTTGTTTTATATAACAAATGATATCCCATTGTAGGGACATACCATGTTTTACTTATCCAATCATTAGATAATAGACAAGTGGATTGTATTCACTTTTTCATTATTATGAATAATGCTGATATGCACATTCATGTACAAATTTTTATGTAGACATAGTTTTTTATTTCTCTTGGTTATTCTCAAAAATTTGTCTTCAAATCAGTTTATTTGAGTTGAAAATATGCATTCTAGCATTAATAACCCCCAAAGCTACCCATTTTGGAGACTTTGTGTTCAATAAAAGCAAGTTGTTCTTGCTTGGCTGGTGTGGTTCAGTAGTTGAACATCAAACCCATGAACCAGGAGGTCATGGTTTGATTCCTGGTCAGGGCTCATGCCTAGTTGTGAGCTATTTCCCCAGTAGGGGCATGTAAGAGGCATCCAAATTGATGATTCTCTCTGATCATTGATGTCTCTCATCTAAAAAATATATTTAAAAACAGGTTGATCTTGGGGTGTCTCATGTCTCCTCAGGTACTTTCCCAATCTTCACCCTTTTCTCCCACTTTAAGCACAAGAAGAATCAAATGGCAAATGGCATTTTGTAATTAGTTTCCTCTCTAATCTAATATCTAATTGACTGGCATAGTACAGTATTTCCCATCTTTAGAGGAAAAAATGTGCCAGGAAATTAAATCATTCTAAGATGGTTCCAGCCTATCAACACTTTTCCTAATTGTTGGCAACTGCATGTGCATTTTTATAATGGCTTACATGGTTTCATTTAGCAAAACTGTTTTGCATAGCTTGATGTGTTTTTTTTAATATATATATATGTATATATATATATATATATATGGGCTATCCTGTTAATCAACACTTTACATAAGCATCTGTACTGTTTCTTAATTTTTACGCAAATCCATCTGCAACCAGACAGGTGTATTGTCTGCTTTCTATTTATCATCAAGAAATCCAATAACCCTGTGTTGTATACCTACATCTGATTAGGTTTGACCCAATATGTATTTGAATATGGATTTTAAATAAGGGCAGGTATTGAGTCTATTGAAACTACCAGCAATTGGAATCTCATTCATCCCTGAAAAGGCAATCAGTGATTTAAAAAAAAAGATTATAATTTAGATTTTGACACTTAGGTCTTGTTTTGGAAGAGGGAAGGAGGATTTGTATATTTATTTGCTTGGGCACCACTGAGTACTAGATTCTTAAGCATTCTGTTATGCAGTAAAATTTTTGAGAACAGACATGTAAAATTAAAAAGAAAACAAAACCTGAAATAAATTTCAAAATGAAAGAAAAACATGCAGCCTATGTTTGGTGGCATATTTTTCAGAAGTGGCCTTCTTAATGGAATATAGAAGTCAGGAAAGAGTTAACTCTGGGGACAAGACAAGAAATGATCCAAAACAAATGGAAACACTGTAGCTCTGCCTCCCCTTAGGCAACACCCCCTCCCTACCTACAGTGCTTAAAGGAGGATAAGATACCACTATGTATAGGCAGCTATTAATCAAAGAACCCCTTTTGGACCTGCACTTGTTGAGAAGATGAAGGCCTATTTTTAGTTTCCAGGGAACAGAAATGTTAACACTTAAAGGTCACAATCAGTTGCTCTATAACTATGAAGATTTACATTCCTACACAAGAGAGGAAGTAAAAAAAAACAAGAACAGCCAAGATACCCTTGAAACTGTTGTCTCATGACCATGCAAACAGCTTAAAAACCTAGGAGAAGGGAGAAAAGAAATGTGACAACTCACATATCAATGACACATTTATAATATTGTATATGTCTTTTTATTTCTAAGGCAAATTATTTTGGCAGAACAGGGATTTGGAAGGAAGAAACCCATTTTGTACCTACAGCAGACAGAGAAAAGAATAGGGGAGGAGGGAATTCTAGGGGAACTACTCACAAGGCAGGCACTTAAAATGACTGAAAAGGATTTAATGATGTCATACTGGTCATTGGAAAAAATAGTGAGAGAAGAGGACAAAACAGAGGGAGAAACAGGCAGATTTAGCATCTATCTATATAAAAGGCTAATATGCAAATTGTCCCCTGGGGATTTTGACCTGGAAACTGGGAGTTTGATCACTTGCTATGACATGCACTGACCACCAGGGGGTGGTGCAGAACAAAGGAAGGCCCTGGCTGGCAGCCAGAAGGCTCTGATGGGCTCTGATTGCTGGCTAGACCTTGCGACCCTACCCGTGCACGAATGTCATACACCGGGCCTCTAGTATATTTATAAGAAGGGGAAAAAGAGGGAAGGAAGGAAGGAGGAGACATGTAAATTGCCATTGTAACATATCTCTTTTAGTAGGCCAGATAGGATGTTGCTTCTGGAATGGAGACAGAAGCCAGTTCCTCCCTCTATGGCTATCTGACACATAGCTGATCTATGAGGCCAGAGGAACATTGTCAAGACACCAGAAACCTAGATCAGTAAAGAACTTTCTTATTCAGGTAAAGCTTTATAAATGATGAGCAAAGTCCAACTAAACTATCAGGGTAAAAGGAATTCAAACAATGACTATAAATTAGACTATGATAGATCTGGACTAAAACAGAAGAGAATTGAATGAATTTGATTGCTATTCAATTTGTTTCATTGAATTCCTTATCTTGAGAGCTATAGGAATGCATTAATGTAAATTCAGAAAATCTGCTTGCAAAAGATAGAGATTAATCTGATCCATTAGTGTCCACTCTAAAGATTTCAAACCCATAAGTAGGATAAAGGAGGAAGAAGTTTAATCCGATGGCCAGGGGTGACTAATTTTACCCAGAAATATGCTAACAGTAGGAATGGAATTCCTGAACCAAGACCCTATAGGTCAAAAGGATATGACACACTCTATTTGCTTTCTGACAACAGTGATTCTGCCCATTATTACAAAGCCTATTTCTTTAATTAGTGTTATTGTCAACTACCCTAACATTTCTAAATAATCTTTCCAATACCAAATAGCTTGAAAGTGTTAATGAATATTTCAAAGTTGCCTAAATAAAACCTATAGAGGTTTCTAATGTGAGTAAAGCTGATTCTTTAGGTAACATCAAAATTCCTTTAAAATTATTTTATTTATTCTTCTATGGAGCATCATGGTTTGCTATGTCCATGGCATTCAACATTTATTAAAAACCTATTCTTTCAATTATTTCCATAGATATTAGGATAAAAGATATGTAGGAATGATTGAAAAGTAATCTTTATCCATGAAGAACTTACAATAAAACATAGTTTAAAAATAACACTATTTGAATAAAAAAATAAAATCTTTCAGCATTATTTCTTTTCTTGATTTATCCTAGGGGTAAGATAAATGTTTAAGTATATTATAAAAGATTACATTCTCTTTACTACTTTTAATTTTACCTGAGAATTCCCATCAGCATTGAAACTGGAAACATAATTTGTGGTTTGCCAAAATTTCACTGACTTCAGCATGTTTAAAAAGAATACCCAAAAGGCAGATATGTTTTTCTTCTCTGTTACTTCTCAATTCTTTCTTCCCTCTTCTTACACAGAAAAAAAATCTTATAACTATAAACTGGTCTCCTGCTTGGATTAATTTTCTTCACCAAAACAGTGAACATTGTCAAATGTCTTGCATCTCCATGGAAACTGTTTCCTTGGCCATAGACAAAGGTCTGCCTATAATACAATGCCATGAGAGTATCTGAGGTTGTAGAGCCCTTGTTTAAAATCACAGTGCAAGAGTATAATGTAGATTTTTATATTATTTCTGCCTGTCTGCTGCAGCTGGTAGGTCTTTATGCCAAAATAATATTTTTTAAATGAAGTAGCAGGAAATAGCTTTACATTTTTGTTATCCCTTCCAGCACAAAATAAAAAATGCCTGTGCTGCTACTACCTGATTCAATCAAGTGGAGTACATTTGATACCCACAGGCTACAAGTGCTGGAAAAGCTGACTTGTATTTTAATTAATAATGTGCTACACTTTCTCAACAGCCAGGCCTTTGGCAATCTGATTTGCTTTGTTCATTATTTGCTGTAAACAATTTTCAAACAACATGTAGTCAACTCTATTCTGAATATCTCCTGCTAATTCATAACATTAACAAAAATATAGAGGAGGTTTTTACTTCTTTGCCAAGAAAAACTGATAAAACTTTAATTATAGACAATAGATGCTTTGGGATGGGAATATTGGGGTTCATGTGTCCCAGAGATAAATTAAATAAAACAATAAATACACACACACACACACACACACACACACACATATACACATATATACATTTATAGTTATATATACACATATATTCTGCCAGTTCACTTAAGTACATATAACCAAGATGAAACATAGGTATCCATTGAAAATCTGGTGGTGCAGTATGAAATAATTCCTTGGCTGCTATTTGATGTGATGCAGTGGTCTGAACTGTGTCCCTTCCAAATATAGGTGTTGGAGCCCCAACTCTCAATGTAATCTTGTTTAGAGGTGTCACCTTTATAGAAGTAATTAAGGTTAAATATGGTAATAAGGATAAGTCCCTAATATAGTAGGATTAGCATTATTATATGAAGAGACACCAGAAATCTCTCTCTCTATGCCATAAAAGGACACAGAAAGAAGGTGGTTGTCTGTAAGCCAGGAAAAGAGCCCACATCAGAAACTGAATCAGGAAGTAACTTAATCTTAGGCTTCTCAGCCTTTACAACTATCCTATTTAATAAAAGGGTAATATGCAAATTAACTATCAATCCATCACTAAGATGGCAGTCCCCATAGCCACAAGATGGTGGCACCCAGTCCTCTCAGCCCTGCCAGAGTCCCTCAGTCTCAGGGGGGAAGAGACTGGGAACTGAAAGTGGCAGCCTGAGTGGCCTGGCAGAAAGCTTGCCTCATTGCTATGACAATGAGTCAAGCATTCTGCAACCAGCACAGATGGGCTTCTGGCCAGGCCAGGGTACAGAACACTTGTATAAGAAGAGAAGGAACTGGTGAGCTGAGCAGAGTTAAGTGGCTCCCAACTCCTGGGCAAGATCAAGTCCAGGTGGCCAGAGGATGGAGTGGGTGGAGGATAGTGTGACAGGAGGGCCTAGTAATGAAGGCACAGGGGTTAAAGCCGCTCAGTAAAGAAGATGGAAGCCCTTTATTGGAGTTCCTGAGAACAGGGAAGAAAGTCATTTGTATTTCCCAGCGGCAGATGGGCCTCTGCACTGGGGAAAGCTTCTAGGCAGCAGGTGTGGAGCGGCCAGGCCCCATAGAGAGCTACTGGTGCACTGATTCATGTACAGGGCTACTAGTGAGAAATAAATGTCCATAGTTTAAACCACCTCATATATAGTATTTTGTTATAGCAGCCTAAGTTGATTAATATATATGGAGAAGATGAAATTGAAAGTATTGAATAATTTTATCTAACAAAAGAGAAATATGCAATTGACTGTACTTCTGCTACACCCACAAGCCATGCCCACCAGCCAATCAGGAGCAAGTATGCAAATTAACCCAACCAAGATGGCTGCAGTCATGAAGAAAGCAAGAGGCCTGAGTTTCCCTAGCAATGGAGGAAGCCAAGCTTTTAGCCTGCCCTGATGGGCCCACTCAAGGCTACAAATTTTCAATTATAGAAGATAAATAAATCCCAACAAAAATAGCAGCAGCCATGGAGTTGGAGAGAGCAGGAGGCTTGAGTTGCCCCCGGTGATGGAGAAAGCCAAGTTTCTCCAGCTCTGGCCTGCCTTGGCCTCTACTTAAGGCTACAAAGTTTCAATTATAGAAGATAAGTAAATCTCAGATACCAGGGCCTCCATGTGGGTTGCCAGGGGACATGGCCATCCTGCAAACTACCACAACCCTTCACCCAGGCCACCCCATGCCCCAAGGGAACCCCACCCTGATCTGGGACGCCCTTCAGGGAAAACCAGCTCCACCTCTACCCATGCACCAGGTCTCTATCCTATTTGATCCTCCTATCTAATAAGAGAATAATATGCAAATTGACCATCACTACAACACACAAGATGGCTGCCCCCATGTGGTCAAAGATGACTGACCCCATGTGGGCATAAGATGGCTGCCACAAGATGGCCAACAGGGAAGAGAAGTTGGGAGGGACCAGGCCTGCAATGGAGGGCAGTTGCGGGGGACTCAGGCCTGCAGGGGAGAGCAGTTAGGGGTGACCAGGCCTGCAAGGGAGGGCAGTTAGGGGCAAACAGGCTGGCAGGGGAGCAGGTAAGCATCTTTCAGGATGGCAGGGAAGTGGTTGGGGGTGATCAGCCTGGCAAGCAGAAGCAGTTAGGGGCAATCAGAAAGACAGGCTGGTATGCAGTTGGGAGCTAGCAGTCCTGGATTGTGAGAGGGATGTCCCAGATTGGAGAGGGTGCAGGCTGAACTGAGGGTCACATACTCCCCCAGGCACAAATTTTATGCACCGGGCCTCTAATCTATTAAATAAAATAGATACTCTCTATCCAAATGGAGGTAAATGGTTAATCTTCATTTCTATACAACAGGACCTAATGAAAATAGTGTTAAAGTTTAAGAGAGAGGACCTGATTTAGACATGAAGAGTAACCTTAGAATTAAAGAAATATATGAATAGAGCAATAAACTTTTTCTTTTATATCACAGTTTATAGATGACAAACCACTTTCCTAAAGATTGGCTTCCCATCATTACTATAAAGTCAATAAGAATGGGTAACTCCAGTTTTATTTACTTATTTTATTAAATTTTTCTTTAAAATTTTTTGTTAATTCTCACCTGAAGATATTTTCTCCATAGATTTTCAGAGTAGAAGGGAGGGTGGAGAGACAGAGAGAAAGAAACATTAATGTGAGAGAGACACATTGATTGGTTGCCTCCCACATGCAGACACTGAGCCCACAATAGAGGTACATGCCTTTGACCAAAATTGAACCCATGACTCTTCAGTCCTTGGGTCAATACTCTAACCATTGAGAAAAACTGGCTAGGGCCATATCTCCAGTTTTAAAATGAAGAAACTGATCAACTTTACACAAGTTATAACTGACATCACAAGAAACAGGTATTAAAGCACATACATAGCAAAATAAAGATAAAAATCCTTCTGACCTTGAATGTAGTATATAATGAGAGGCATAAAAGGCCCAGTTTTTAAGCCTATTTATTAAGTATGAATAAATTAAAAAGAGCCTTTGTTTTCAATTTAACTTTCTCCTCTTTAAAGTTAAACTAATATTGCAATGGTTCTCAACCTTTCTAATGCTGTGACCCTTTAATACAGTTCCTCATATTGTGGTGACCCTAACCATAAAATTATTTTCATTGCTACTTTATAACTGTAATTTTGCTACTGTTAATGAAATTTAATGTAAATATCTGTGTTTTTGAATGGTCTTAGGCACTACAGCAGCAGTTCTCAGCCAGTGGGTGGCGACCCATAGGCTGAGAACCGCTAGTATGGTCACATCATGAGGAATAAAGAGCAATGAGGTTGGATATGTAAATGGAACCAAATCACAAAGAGCTTTAAATGCTACAAAAAAGAAATGTGGGTTCTTTTTATAGGAAATGGGAAACCATTGAGGAGTTCTAAGCAGACAAGTGAAAAGATCAGGTATATATTTTAGAGCAACATCTAACAGGAAGGTAGAAGATGGAGTAGATAAATGTATGGCAAAACATTAGGATATGAGTAGTTCTAAGAATTGGAATAGTCAAGTCAGAGTAATAAGTACCTGAACGGAGGCAGGAACACTGAAAATGAAATTCTTTTACTGATATATTCAAGCAAAAAACAAACAAACAACAACAAAAAAACCACACACAAAGGACTTTTGTTTTATGACCAAGATCTTCAAAGTCAGTGAGAACAAGTGACTTATCCAGTGGCACACAGAACCAGGGCAAGAGCTTGAATATTCCCTTTTCCAATCCAGCCCTCTTTCCACAACATACAAAGCTCACATTCATCTTTATCCTATTTCACATAATGATAGGACTGACAAGCATCCTGACTTTCCAGGTCATCTTTCTCTTGGTCTTCCCATACACTCTCACTCATGACTGATGAGTTGCTGATCACATAATCAAGTAAAATACAGCTAACAGTTTCTGATTTCCCAGGGCTTGTAGTCTTAAAATAACTCTTCAGTTACTAAGTACAGGCTTATACAGCTGTCCTATATTCAGCCAGTCACAGAATGTCACACTGGTCTAGACTCATCCAGAAGAAACAGAAGAAAAGGACTTATTTTGCTTCCCAAACATATTTATTCTTGCAGTATCTCTCAAAGAATTTATATAAAATATACTATTTGTATAAGCATATTAATATTTATTTTATTTGAAAGAATGATGAACCAGTAGCTAAAGATATGACCACAAACACATTTATAATTCTACAACAGACTCATTAGAATCATAATCACTTCTCTCATCCTTGCTTTTGGAAACATTAACTTTATTAGTGGACTCCACATATCAGAATTTCCCACTCTTGCTTTGAATTGAAGTCACACCAATCATGTTTCTATGTTGATTGTTCATCTTTAATTCCTTTCACATTTTATCAGTTTCTGAACTGATTTTTCTCAGGGGTTGGGATTCAGAGAAACATAATTCTCCTGAGAAATACCAGGAAGAAATTTCTGCATGGAAAAATCAGACACAACCATCTCTTGGCAACATGGAGTGACACTAGACACCAGCTACCCAGTAGCCAATAGTGGACTTTGAGAATGTGGATAGTGAATTGATATCCTCAGTATCCACATGTTCAGAACTCTCTGATTTACACTCAGATAACAAACACGTAACTTCAATGAATAAAATGTATATTTCAACAGTATCTTAACCAAATGAGTACAGAAGCAATTTTTAAATATTTAGTCACTTTTATTATTTATTTTTAAATGGAGAAATTCTATATAATAAAAGGCTGATATGCAAATCTACTGAATGGTGGAACAACTGGTCACTATAATGCGCATTGACCACCAGGGGCCAGACGCTCAATGCAGGAGCTTCCCCCTGGTGGTCAATGTGCTCTCACAGGGATAGTGCCACTCAGTCAGAGGCCTGAGCGGGGCTCATAGCTGGCGAGCGTGGCAGTGGCGGGAGCCGCTGTGGCAGCGCTAAGGATGTCTGACTCATGGCTTAGGCCCACTCCCATGGGACATCCCCCAAGGGCTCCCTGACTGCAAGTGGGTGCAGGCAGGGCTGAGGGGCCCTATCCCCCTCCCCTCACCAAGTGCATGAATTTCATGCACTGGGCCTCTAGTCAATAGATATTCATGGTATTTAATTGCCCTGAAGTCTGGAAGTATAAGATGAATTTAGCAAATTATTCATTAAATGAACTTTATTATAGCAATATGAATTGTATTTCTCAGCTTCTCAGACAAATGTTATAACCTTCTGTAATAGGAGAAATCTATAGAAAAATATAACTATAAAGGACTCCTATTGCTATAAATACAAGTTTAATATTTTTACATTTATAAAACCAATATGGGCTCTATAACTTTAATACTCCCATTTTGGTCAGTGTTTAGAAGTCCTCACATCCTTTCATGGACTTTACCTGAATGCTGTACACAGGAAATAGAGATGAAAGACCATACGAGCCTCTGACTTATACTGTGACATCTGGCACACTGGAGAAAAGGGGACATCTCCCTCAGGATCTCTGCTTTCTGATTAATGAAGAGGCATTTATTACAACTCAGGAACAGATAGCTCTTCCAGATAATGGGAACTTAGTTTATTAATCTAACAGTCAAAAGTTAAGGAACATAAGGAAGAGAAATAAAGGGGGAAAAAAGGATAAGAAAGCAGCTGGAGCAATAAGGAGATGTGGCATCACAAACCTAATAGGTTTAATGATAGGAATAATGATTCCTAGAAACAAGCCCATATCCTATATAATAAAAGACTAATATGCAAATAGACTGAATGGCTGAACAACCAGTTGCTATGATGTGCACTGACCACGGCGGACATCAAGCATGGAGGGATGGTGGAACATGTGAGTGGAGGCACCAGACCAAGGCAGGGGTGCCCATCACTGTCATTGGGGTGAGCCTCTGGTGGTTACTGAAAATTCTTTGCTCCAGCGTACCACAGTTTTGCCCAGTGTTCACACCACTGTCGGTGCCAGAGCTACCACTTGCACCTACAGCCAGTGCTGGAGCCATTGCTTGCAGTTGCTGCTGGCAACCAGTGTGCGTGCTGTTCACTCAACCCTATCAGCAGGTGCAAGTGGCAGCTGCTGGCTTTGATCACCCCTGAGGACTTCTCCACCTTCCCTTGCTCCTGAGGGGTGATTAGGGGCAGCAGTCACTGCTTGCACCACCAACCACACCAGCCCTGCTTGAACCTGCTGCTGGCACTAGCCCCAATCACTCCACACCATCAGCTCATCGGAGAGCATTGGAGCACATTGGAGAGGCGGCAATGGGAGCAGCCTCACGGACCACAGTTCCTTTTAAGGTACAGTGGTACCTCGAGATACAAGTTTAATTCGTTCAGTAACCTTGAGGCATGGGAAACTATGAGACGCTCCAGTTGCGGTAAACTGGTGGGTCGTGTGCAGCCGGCCAATCCACGCGATTACTCCTATCTCAAATGTTGCTCATATTTCAAAGCAAAAATCGCTCGCTCGACGCTCGTATCTCAAAAATCTCGTATGTTAGGGCACTCGTATCTCGAGGTACCACTGTACACGAATTCGTGCACTGGGTTCCTAGTTTTAAATAAGTACAAAGCCCTTTAAATGATTAACTTAAATGAGATTCTAAATAATGACTCAGCTGAATGTATTATTTTAGTTATATCCATGTTACTATCATCTATCTACATATAAAACTGATTATATTATGTTAAAAGATCAAAACAAAATGGATCTGCTAAAGAAAAAATAGAAACTTTTTAAAAAATATTCAGACAGCTACTGTCTAAATACCTGGTGTCTCAGTAGGCAAGCCAAGAGGAGCATATTAGATAGAATCACTTGCTTTTAAGGATGGCCATCCCTTGGATCTGGATAGAAACCAAGGCTGTCTGGAAGCCGGAGATCCAACAAGATTTACGACAGCTGAATTCTGCTTCCATCACTTCTCTCCATGGTTGCAGCGATTCTCCAAGGAGGCTGGGATCTTTGCCATATCTTCTTCCAAAAGTGGATGTATCAGTTCAGACAGTTCAAAGTGCAGCTACTCAAAATCTCTTAGCTTTGGGGGGGGGGAAATGCATTTCTTCTGGGGATTGCTGTATAAACAATCACATGAACTATGAAGTTCATTATCATCGGAACTAAAAGTAATGTGATGTCATTTTAAAGTATCAGCCATGCCAGACACTGGCTAGATCCTCACCAAACCTATCTCTTTCCTCAGAACACAGCTACATATTGCATTTCCATGCAGTGGGTGTGGCCACTAAACTAAGCTTTTAAAATGACTTGTAAAAATAATTTTTGTTATTCTGTTTATTAGGGTGGCATTGGTTAATAACATGAATATTTCAGGTGTACGACTTTGTAATATAATAGGCTATACTTTATTGTGTGCTCAAAACCCAAAGTCTAGTCTCGTTTTGTCACCTTGCATTTGACACTGTTTACCCTTTTTGTCCTTCCTCCTGTAACTACCATTCTGTGAGGTTTTTGTTTGTTTGTGTTGAATGACTTTTGTGTGGGAGTGACTGACCCACAAAAACCTCCCATACAAGGTCCTCCATGTTCTTTCTCTTTCTGCCAGCCCAGGAATGGGTTCTTGCTATCTTTGGGTGCCATACTTGAAGAAGGCAAAACCACAAGATGAAAGGG
This sequence comes from Lasiurus cinereus, assembly GCA_011751065.1. NCBI lineage: Eukaryota > Metazoa > Chordata > Mammalia > Chiroptera > Vespertilionidae > Lasiurus > Lasiurus cinereus. The sequence goes on along the minus strand of JAAGEH010000393.1, from coordinate 28,590,772 downwards.
TCCAGGTCTTTAAATCACCACTTGCAGGGATAAGAAATGTCCAGCCTGTAGGTCATATCAGACCCAGGAAAGCATTTGGTCTGGCCCTGCCAAGGCCTTAGGGGAGAGTTAATAAAATATTTGACCAAATATAGCAGGCTAGTTGATAATTTTGTGTAGCCTGTAAATGATGTTATAAATAGCCAAATGGCCTTTGGCAGAAAAAAGGTTCCTCACTCCTGTCTTAGAAGAAAGGTATTCAACAATCCAGAACACCTATTTTGAATTTTATGAGACCAAAATAGAAATTTCTATTGCATTTGTGCTATTTCACATTTGTCACTATTGCTGTTAAAGGAGCTAATGTCACCTTAACTATTACACTAGTTAGTGTTATGTAAAGCCATGTTTTATCACACATTGCTCAGAGACCTCAGACCATCTGTAAGGCTGTTGTGAACTTTCATTAACACAGAAACATCATTCATGCATCATCAAATAATCACTTTTTAAAAATATGTATGCTTTTATTGATTTCAGAGAGGAAGGGAGAGGGAGAAAGAGAGACAGAAACATCATGATGAGATTCATTGATTGGCTGCCTCTTGTTCTCCCCATACTGGGGGTGAGGCCTGCAACCCAGCCATGTGCTCTTGACTGGAATCAAACCTGGGACCTTTCAATACATAGGCTGACATTCTATTCACTGAGCTAAACCCAGGTACAGCCAAATAATCACTTTTAATAATGAATTTAGAAAAATGCAGTTAAGTATTGCTCACCACTGTATTTCCAGGATCCTCTCTGCCTTATTTCTCTAGTTAAGTTATAAGCTACAGATTTATTTTTTTCTTACTTTCACAGTGTATTAGAACAGTAGATGTTAATTGATGGCAGTAATGAAGCTGATTGAAATCATGAGTATTATTTATTATTGTATTCCATATTCAGCTTTATATATACTTCCACATACATGAAAAGAGCACAGTGATCTTAGAACTTAATTCAGTCCACAATAAGCATAGTATGAACACTTATCCCTTCAAAAATAAACAAATTTTGATTTAAAGGCAAATAGTATATAAATAGTTGAAGGTATTTAAAGCATCACAAAGCCATTTTAAATTATGACTAATGCATGAGGAAGACAAGGAGGATTGTTTAGTAATACTGAGGGAGCTCACACTATAAGAAAAATGTACAGTTTTAAAGTGATCATTCCAAACTACCAATTAGCTGAATATAATTGACTAATCTCTATTATGTATCCTGTCATCTCCTTTCCTTCATTAACTATTTTGTTTAGAAAAAGAAAGAAATACTATGGAAACTGTTTTTCCCTTCCTCAAAAGAATATCTGTTAAGTCACACATGTTATAATACATTTGCATTCTTAAACAAACAGAACTCAGACAAACAAATTAAAAATGATTATTTATGCTCTAAGAAGCTCGGTTACCCTGCAGGGCCATCCAAAGGTCAACCATGGCCTCAAACTCTGCTGTGCATAGCCTGACCTGCAAGAGCCATTGATAACAACCTCAGCGGTAGGGCTTAAAGACTTAATCATTTGACATACAAACAGCCGAGGGCATTTGGAGCTGGCATTTTCCTTCGTGAGATGTACACAAACAATATGCATTTTAAACAATTCAAAGTCTCGGTGCCTAAAATAGACCTGGCGCAGCTCTGCCTCTTAGGAGCGGCTTCTCACCAGCTCCGCGCCTACTGGAGGCACATGCAGGGAAGGTGGAGCTGGCTGAGGCAGCTGGAACAAGAAGCCACACATACTCTTGGCATGGCCCCCGCGTTTCAAGGCACGTTTGTCATCTGTATCATTGGAAACTTAATCACAGGGCGATGTAACTCCAGCCACTTTGGGGAGGAATTTTTATACATTGCTCAGAGAAAGAAAACGCTTTGCTGAGAAAACGTCACACCTTCATTTTCTAAATGACACCTGAATTGAAAGTATTTGCAAAAAGTATTTTTAATAGTTGTGTTCCTTTAAGTCATGTCACTATGTGCTTGTGAAAAGAAACATCCTACATAATAAAGATGTAATATGCAAATGTTCATTACGCTGTGAAGTGTAACAACTGACTGCATAATGACCGGATCAGGGATCAGCAGGAGGGTGGGGCAGCACGCTACAAGCAGGCGGTGGAGAGCTACAGGAGGAGACAGAGCAGCAAGCTATCCGAGAGAGGGAGGGAGAAGGAGCTACAGGAGGGCCGGACAGTGGGCAGAGAGCTATTGGCGCTCGGATTCACGTGCAGGACTACTAGTAGTATATATGTAGAATCCTTTGAACTATCACTCACCCAAAGCTTCTAGGGTGAGTTTGTTACTAATATAAATGAGCAGGAGAGAAAGCTGGGTTTTTCAGCGCTAGATACCAGTAGGAAAACAGGGTGGTAGGTAGATATGAATTCCCAATGAAGGAAAGAATTCTAAAGGCTAAAGAAAAATGACTCTCAGCTTGTCTTTTAGAGATTTGTGTTTTGAAGAAGAAGCATTTCTCTTAATTTGAAAGGAAAAAATGATCAAGGGGTTCCTCTGTATAAATTGACTGTTTTGCACAGGCCGGTAAGCTCAATGGTTACACTGTAGGCCTGTGGATTGAAGGATCTTTTGTTTGATTCCCAGTCAAGGGCATATACCATGGATGTAGGCTTGATCCCTGGCCTGTGCAGTCCAGGGCAAGGGTGGGAGGCAACCAATCAATGTATCTGACCTCTCTCTCTCTCTCTTCTTTCCTTCTTCACCTCTCCATTCTCTCTAAAACATCAATGGAAAAATATCACCAGTGAGGATAAACAAATAAAAATAAAATGCCTGTTTTGTTGTTTTGTACCCAGAACTGCCAAAACACCTATCTTTTTTTTTTTTTTTGACAGTCAATGGGAAACCTTTCTCTTTATCCTTGAACAACATGGGGGTTAAGGGTATTGACTCTCTACACAGTCAAAAATCCATGTGTAACTTTTGATCCTGCCCCAAAACTTAACTATTAATAGCCTACTCTTGACCAGAAGACTGACTGATAACATAATAGTCAATTAACACATATTTGTATGTTATCTGTATTGTGTAATGTATTCTTACAATAAAGTAAGCTAGGGAAAAGAAAATGTTATTAAGAAAATCATACAGAAGGAAAAATACTTTTATAGTATTGTATGTATTTATTGAAAAAATACAAGTGTATAGGTAGACCCACATAGTTCAAACCATGTTGTTCAGAGTCAACTATCTTTAGCTGAGTTACACATGGCCTATGATGCCATTCTTTTCCATCTAAAATATGAGGAGTGCAGACACCCCAGAACTCAGATGCAGCTCCTGAGCCCAAATGAAATACCATGAATCAGCATTAGCTATATGGCCATTTGATAGGATGCCACTATCTATAGGCATCAATTCAACCACTTATTCAATCAACATACATTTACTGAGATGATGCTATATTTGGTAGGAAGATGGCTCTAGGGAATAAGCACCCGCCAGATGTGTGTACAGATTGGCACAGCAGGCAGTGCTGCACATGCTATTAAAAGATTTACCCTGGGGTTTTCGGTCACAGGTATTTGATTTTTCCTTACTATTTAATATTTTTCATAATTTATTTTATCCATTGAAGGATTTAATCTTAATAAAAAGAAGGGGAGGCCAACAAAATAAAACAAAACACAAAAGAGCTGAGCACCATGAAATGTGATGTCTCGCTCCTATTTTTTCCATTGTTTGACACCAATAAAATGAAATCTTTCTCTTGCCATGTGTTGTGTTTTAATAAACTGTACATTAGTTTCATTCAACTGCTCCAGCCCCTGGCTATCCACTTTTCTGTATATCAGTTTTAAATGCACATTGCTTGCAATAACACTGTAACTGGAACTGTGCCTCAAGTTAAGAAATGGTTAGGATTGCTTTACATTTGCAGTCCCATTGAAAACATTTATTCAATCAAAGGGAAAAATAAATGTGGTCCCTCAGCTCTGTCAAGTATAAACTGTTATTGATCCCTTAAATGAAATTTGTTCATGCTGATCGATCAAACACATTATCCTTTTTCCAGTCTATTACCAGCAATTGGAAACTCTCAAGCATCAATAGTTGACCACATACAGCTGTAAATTTAGACAATTGCTTTCAAAGCTGAATTATTTCTCCCCATTCATTTCTCCCAAAAAGCGATGTTGACATTGAGATGATTTTTCTCTGAGCTGGTAGTTAAAACAATAATTGAATAACATGTTGACAATAATTGATATCTCTTCTGCTATGCTGCATGGGATTAGGGAAGAGTGGAGGCTATGCAACAGCAGACCTACCAATCTCTGCCTCTTCTAATCTCTGCCTCTTCTCCTGGTCTCCTAACACTGGAGGCCATCTCAACTTCTTCAGACTTTGTTCACTGCATTTGGCACAGAAACATTCATATTGAACTTTCCTCTTTACATGTTGGTGGCTTCTGACTCATTACCCCGCTCAGGTTTCATGCACCTGACATAACAAATTAATCCACAGGAATAAAACTTCTCTGTAGAATACCCAATGTTCCTATCAAAGATGGGCTTTGGGGGAGCTTTTAGTTCCAATCTGACCTGATAAAGGCAACAAATTTCATTTATTTCCTCATTTATTCACCCAGCAAGCTTACCAGCCTTTTATTCATTCTCATCTAACTGTCCTGCCATATATATCATAGACACCACTATAAAATGGCCTATTATAACATGTACCACACTACAAGTTGAAATGCATTTCCTAAACACACTATGAAGCATAGGAGAGTGAGTTGATTATATGGCGTTGAACTCATCCCCAATAACAACACTATGTGTTGGGTTTTGTAGTCATAACAACACAAATCTGACACATTCTATACCAGATCTAAATTGTCTAACTAAATATGTAAATCATTCTACATAACTAGAGGAGCATAAGCATTTTTTTGAAATAACGTAATAATTTCACCCTCATTTCAGTATACTGGGAGAAATCTACAGTCCTTATACTGTGTCTCAATAATGATATATTTATCTTTTATGAGAAAAAAACATTGTTAATGAAAATTCTATCAGTGAATAAATACATGGATTGGGTTGGATCAAGTATTGTGAAGTCTTTTTTTCCCTAGTTGACAATTTTACAACTTAAACCAAAACAAGTCTTTTGCTTCCAGGTTAGATTATTAAATAAGTTTCTCACTACTAGTTTCAAATGTCAACTCTCTAGAATTCAAGTTATATCTTCAGAAGGAACTTAATTTAGGTTTGATTGTATTTTTTAAAAAGTAACTTTCACCTCTTATTGGCATCTTTAGGGACCTACTTTCTATTGCTGTCAATATCATATATGTTTGTTTTCTCTCTTGCTGATAGGTAATATTTTTCCAAGAAAGCTTAGGGTACAGTGACTTATTATTAAAACTAATAAAATAGGGAATCACAGATTTTTAAAAATTACTCTGGAAATTATTACTGACAAGCCTATCCTGGGTTTCTAAGAAAGAAAGAAACAGTGGGAAGTTAACTCGCTTGGTCACCACAGCAAGCTAGTGGCTTTACTTGCCTTATACTTTTCTAATGTCAAAAGTTCTTTTAGCAGGTGCCATTCTCTCAAAAATTTCAAATTTTTAAATAAAAGTGATAAAGGTGTTGATCTGTTGAAGAAAATATCAAGTTCATTAATATGCAACATCAGATTTCAATGATGCTCATTATACTATTGATACTCCAGATATAAATTTGATAATCAGTGATAGATAACAGAGTTAAAACTGGAAAAATATCAATCTATAAAGAGGCATTATTGAATGGTAAAAGCCAGGAATGAGTGAATTTGAACTAGGTTAGAAGTTCACAATGAGACCAGACATAAGAAATATTGAAGAGCCATATTCTTTTTTTCACCAACTCAATTCACTTCTGTATTTTTGCTCTGTCTTCCATGTTAGACAGTCTGAACTTGGAGACAAAATATAATTGCCAAAGAGAGGTCTTCAAAACAGGTTTTTGCTCTTTTTACCATCTGCCAAAATCCCAAAGGCATTGTTACTTTTACTTCCTATTAAATTCACAGAAAAAAATAAACTTTACATTAGTTCCATTGAATCAATTACCAGTCAAGAAATATTTTAATGAATTTCTATAGCATAATAAATGATACAAAAATTTATAATTCTTGCTAATTAAAATAGATTCAATTGATGTGACATGTAGTTTAATTTTAGAAATGACATTGTATACACACAATATATTGGATATCAGACACTTTAATATTGACAAATAGTACTGAGAGTATCTATAATGTTAAAAAATACGCATTTCAGAAAGTCAAACATAATTCCATTTCTTCCTCATAAGAGAATTAATACAATTGAAAGTCCAAATTATTCAGAGTTGATTTTTATCCCATATTACTATATGTGAAAAAAATCTTGATTCCTCAATTTATTCAATAATCTCCTCCCTATATACTTAATATGACCATTTGATTTGGTTTATGGTTTGTCTGGATGAAAATCCTTATAAACAACAAGCAAAAATGGACAAATATTTATAAGGTCAACATTGTGAACATATGTATAGCTTATTCTACTATAAGAAAATGCTGGATATTCATATTTACAAAAATCTTAGTTTGAGCAACAAACTATTTTAATTTAAAACATAACTATACAGAGTTTAATTGGTAATAATTTGTCATCTAATTGTATATAGAACACTGCTATTTAGCCCTGATTTAATATCTCTAAAGGGCTCTGGCAGGGCTGCAGAAGTATGCCAAATTGCCTTTGCATGATAGATCAGTGAAAAATTATATTCCTAATGATGCAAGAAGCAATATACTATTTCCTTTGAACTTAAAAAAACTTACAGATAAATATAATTAAAGTCATTTAAAATTATGTTGTCTCTAAGTCAGTAAGAGTGTCTATCTTAGATTCATTAAATTTTAAAAAGGTTCAATAATAATAATAACTTATGCTTATTGAGGCATAGTTTAAATTGTTATAAATGTATTAATTATTTCCATTTTCTCAGCAACCCTATATGACATAATAATTTTAAGTCATGTAGGTCCTTGGTGTTGAAGACAAGATTTGAATTCAGAAAATCTTGTTTCAGAAGCAATTACCTCTACTCTATTTTGATTCTCAAATAAAACACTGAGTTCCATATGTCAGATCTCTTTGATTTTTAAAGGTGAAATTAGAAAAACATCTTTAACAAGTATATGAATCTGTCCAAAAATATGGCCAATTTATTCTTCTCTTGTGTTTGGAAAATCTAATTTTCCTCTTATAGTAAACTCAATGATAAAAATCTAATAATAGGATTTTCCTTAGGGCTGAAAGAACACCCAGGGATCCTGATATCTACCTGTTGCTCAGAGAGTGTTCCCTAATGCTGTCTGACAGCATGAGCAGTATTTCTAAAAGGCCTGAGAGCATAGATGGCATCATGCTCATTTATGGCTCTGCAGGGAGAAGCCCTGCATTTGGGGTGATGTCTTTGCTGCCCTGGGGTAGACATGGTGGTGTTTTGAAGGTTAATCTTGATGCTTTGATGCAATAATAATGTTATTAAACTAGAGCTCCAAAATACTCACATTATTCCTACAGACTATAGAATTCTTTACAAGGAACAACAGTAAAATCAGAAAATTAAAATAAATTTAAAAACACACTTTATTTAGGGCCTGGCAAGCCCCTGACAATTCTTCGTGTAGGAACTACTGATTATCATTAAATTGTAAAATATGACTTTCACTTAGGGGTAAAATAGAAAAATAATCTACTCTTCATTCAATCTAAAATAGGTGAATTGTCAGAGAAGACATCTCCTAACAAACCCACCTATAGACAAGCAGGTTCTCCAAATTGTGGTTCATAAGTCAGCCATGGATTTAGGCACATATATACACAGAATTAGTTCTAACTTCTCTCCTGATCGCTTCTCTTCAGAACTTGCCCTCTCTTCCCAAAGCTGTGGTTGCCCCTAACTTAATCCTGTAGATCTTTAAGTAGAAAAACTCGGAGCTTTCTATTGAAAGTTTGGCTATTCTAAATGGTGGCTACTTTGGTTTATTTCTCAGCCTAAAATCTGTAAAAAAGAAAGATTTATCCCATGCTCTAATAGTCTGCCCTCCTTCAGAATCTGCCTGTGTGTTTTTTTCAATTTTGAATTCTTGCAGATTCAAGTGTGTGTGTGTGTGTGTATGTGTGTGTGTGTGTGTGTGTGTGTGTGTGTGTGTGTGTGTGTGTGTTACAAAGTAAGAGTTGTCATCTACAGGAACAATGGGTACAGTGGAGTTTATTCAACCATAATATGAGTGGAAGTCTGAATTAAATTATAAATGATACCTGTTAGATATTCTCTAGATACACAAAATTGTAACTAACACTAAAAGGAAATGTATAATGGCTAAATCAAAGACACAAGCAGCAATTCTTTTTTTAATTTAATAAATATTTATTGTTCAGATTATTACAATTGTTCCTCTTTTTTCCCCTGATAGGTCGCCTCCATCTGACTCCCACTCTTTTTTCTGCCCTTACCTCCTCCCCATTTTCCTCATCCATAGGTGTATGATTTTTGTCCAGTCTCTCCCCACACCCTCCTTTTCCCTTTCCCCCTGAGAATTGTCAGTCCACTCCCTACTTTGCCCCGGATTCTATTATGTTCACCAGTTTATTCTGTTCATCAGATTTTCAATTCAATTGATTTTTAGATTCACTTGTTGATAGGTCTGTATTTGTTGTTCATAATTTTTATCTTTACCTTTTTCTTCTTCTTCCTCTTCTTAAAGAGTACCTTTCAGCATTTCATATAATACTGGTTTGGTGTTGATGAACTCCTTTAGTTTTTTTCTTATCAGTGAAGCTCTTTATCTGCCCTTCAATTCTGAATGATAACTTTGCTGGGCAGAGAAATCTTGGTTGTAGGTTCTTGCTATTCATCATTTTGAATATTTATTTCCACTTTCATCTGGTCTGCATAGTTTCTGCTGAGAAATCAGCTGACAATCATATGGGTGCTCCCTTGTAGATAACTATTTTTCTTTTGCTGTTTTTAATATTTTCTCTTTGTCTTTTGCTCTTGGTATTTTAATTATAATGTGTCTTGGTGTGGTCCTCTTTGGATTCCTTTAGTTTGGGGTTCTGTGCACTTCCTGGACTTGTAAGTCCATTTCTTTCACCATGTAGGGAAAGTTTTCAGTCATTATTTCTTCAAATAGGTTTTCATTATCTTGCTCTCTCTCTTCTTTTGGCATCCCCATAATTCTGATGTTGGTATTCTTGAAGTTGTCCCATAGGCTCCTTACACTATCTTCACATCTTTGGATTCTTTTTTATTTTTGCTTTTCTAGCTGAGTGTTTTCTGCTTCTTTGCATTTCAAATCTTTGACTTGATTCTTACATTCCTCTAGTCTAATGTTAGGTCTCTGCATAATATTTTTTATTTCAGTCAGTATATGTTTAATTTCTAGTTGGTCTTTTTCATCTCCTCTTGGGTCTCACTAAATTTATCCATCTCTTCTAGGAAATTCTTGAAAAACTTTATAACCATGGTTTTGAATTCTATATCCAGTCATTTGTTTTCCTCCATTTCTTTTGTTTGTGATCTGTTTCTTTGTCTCCACATTTTCACTGCTTCCCTGAGTTGGTAGAGTAGCTTTGTGTGTTAGGTGTCTTATATGGCCCAGTAGCTTTGCCTCCCCAATTACCTGAGGTGGACTCTCTTGGTGCACCCTTTTATGGACTGTGTGTATAGCCTTATTGTAGTTAAGTCTTGACTGTTGTTAGTATCACTGGGGGGAATTGACTTCCAAGGCAATTGGTTGTAAGGATCAGCTGTGTCTATACTGGGAGAACTTCTGTGCTGGAGTCAGCCTTTTGAGACAAGACTTGCAAAATAGCAAAAGCCTCTGTGTTCAGCTTGGATTGGGCAAAGTCTCAGGCCTGAGCAGACAGACTTGGCTTCCTGTCAGCCCTGCCCTATGAGGGCCCTGGGTCTCAGTGTCCCTTGGTGATCACTGCAACTCTCTCTGCACATTCGCACATGCACGCCTCCAGACTTCTGTCTTTCAGGCTTTCTGTGCACTCCAGGCAGCCATGATTCTGGGTCCCCAGGGTCTTGCCCAAGACTGGGGTTCAGTGCAGTCAGAAGTGAATTTCAGCAAAGTCGGGAGGTTCTCTTTTCCTTCATGTAGAGAAAGCCATCAGCACAATCAGCAGTCAGCTCTCTGTGTGTGCACTTGACTCACGCATCTCCAGACCACTGTCCTTTGCGGCTCCCCTGAGTTTCCGTGCATTCCTCCCTTTTCACGACAGTCCAGACTCCTACCATATGAGTCTCACCCAGAACTGGGGTGCTGGAAACCAAACATTGTCTCACTATGAACAGGAGACCCGAAGGCTGGTCAACCTTAATTGCTCTGAAAGGTCAGAGCTAATCACTCACTGTTTAGTTGAAACATTGTTAGCTAAAGCAGCCTCTACCTGTTTGTTTCATGTTAATTTCTGTTTTGTTATTTCTTGCCTAAAGGCTAGGGGTGTGTCCAAAAGCCTTAATAAAAGGGAGAAAAAGGCCAGAGCAAGTGGTAGTCCTTTCCACTAGAGCAGCGGTTCTCAACCTGTGGGTTGCGAACAACTAGCAGGGTCTCCTAAGACCATCAGAAAACATATATATTTACATTAAGATTCATAACAGTAGCAAATTACAGTTATGAAGTAGCGACAAAAATAATTTTGTGGTTGGGGATCACCACAACATAAAGAACTGTATTAAAGGGTTGCAGCATTAGGAAGGTTGAGAACCACTGCACTAGAGAAAGGCTCCTGCCTGGCCCCCAATGTCGCCAAATTAATATTTTCTAGTCTCTCTTTTCATTTGCTTGCAGCCTCCTTCAGAACCCAAACCCTGAACTGGGAGCCCTGAACCTTGCAGAACGTGGAAAGAGGTTCCCACACTGGGGTTCAGTGCAATCAGATATGGGGTTTAGTGCAGTCGGGAGTTTCCATCTCCCTCCCACAAGAGGAAGCTAGACAATCACTCTGCCGCCCATCGTCTTTACATGCATGTCACTGTACCTCAGCTTTTTGCAGCTCCTCTGAGTCTCTGCGAGCCCCTCTCTTTCCTTCTAATTGTAAAATTTCCACTCTGCCAGCTTTCCTGTGATTCTGAATGATGTCTCTTCAGTCTTTTAGTTGTATTTTTGAAATTGTTGTACAAGGCAGCAGTTTAGGTGTTTGTCTATGTCTCCATTTTGGTTTCTCCAGCAGCAATTCTTAAAGGAGCTCAAATGTATATAAACTAAATTTAGTGATTCAGTTATAGAAATCTATATATTTTCTTAATTTTCTAAAAATATTAGTAGACAAGTTAACCATTAATTTCTTGATAAGCGGTACCTTCCTATTTGCTACTATCCACCAAATGTCTATTATAATGTCAGGTATATAATTGCTCCTTAATAAATATTTGTTGTATACATGAGGAAAACAATTAATAAATATTATAAGAAACTTGAGCAAGATAATAAAAAATCAGAGACATAGTTCATTATTAAACCTCAACTAACTGTACATTCTAATAAATCCCATGTGATAAAATTCATGCCTCATCTGGATCTCTAGAAAGGAAAGAGAAAATTTGCCAGCTCAGTCAGGGCAAGTTGGAAAAGCAGAATTCTACTGATGAATGCTGGTGAAAATGAGATAGAGACAAAGGTAGAATTTTTTCAATGTGTGGGAAAAGGAAAAAGATTAAGGAGAGGTGGGGTAGATAAGAGATCAACCAAAGGACTTGTATGCATGTATATAAGCATAACCAATGAATACAAGACACTGGGGGTTGGGGTATGCCTGAGAGAGGAGGGAGGAGGCAATGGGAAGATATGTATACATTTAACACAATAAAAAACAAAACAAAACATTAATTGGATGGTAATTTGAAGATTTGCAACTTGTACAAAAGAAAAGGGCAATGGAAATCTTTAGAGCTCTTTTCTTGACTCTAGGCACTTTCAATTAAAAAAACTATCTATCTTTCCAGAAGGAAAATTGGATAATTACTACAGTGAGTCCTTGGCCAGCTCACTTCCTCTTGCTAAGAATATGATTTTCCTTTGAAAGTGAGAGAATCAAGTGCATGGTAGGTGATTCACTGAATCATGTCAAGCTTGAAAAATTCATATTCTGAACAATGATTTAAAAATATAAAAATCATGATATATTGTTTTTTATTTCTCTATATGATAGAGTAACATATATTAAACACTGATTTTCAAGACATTTGTTATCAAGCAATTTGGAGAGTAATTGGATTAAAAAAAATGAAGTTAACCCTATCTCTATTCTAGCTTATTGCTTTGATAAAGTTTGATAAAAACTCTAGGTCTCTATATGTCTTCAGAGGATTCACCTCAAGCATTTAGAAGAGTATTAATCATGCATGTGAGGAAATTACTTAATATTAAGGTAAAGAATAACTAGAAAAAATAGTACTCATATAGAACCATGAGTATTGCCTATTCAACGAACCTCATATTGAAAATCCCCTAACTCATGGGGTTTTTAGTAATGTACTCAGATAATTTTTTTAATAGTGAGGTATAATTAGCCCTATATTAATACTGTCTTGTCATGCTGAGTACAAATTTAAAAGACCTGAAAACACCAAACAATTTCCAATAAATTAACGGTGTCTCTGAACAAAGTTTGAGAATATTCATAGAAACAGAAAAATACATAGGATAAGAAAATGTAAAATTCACAATCTCAAGCATTCAGTGAAAAATTACCTTATGCAGAGAAACAAGAAATATGACCTGTAAAGGGGAGAAAAATCAATCAAAATAGACCCAGAATTGACATACATGTTAGAATTGGGAGAAAGTAATAGTAAAATAATTATTATAATAATGTTTGCTATGTTTAAAACATATAGAGGGTATATTGAACATGTTAAATAAATTATATAAAACCAACACCCAAATTGAACTTTGGAGATGAAAGACAGATTAGGCATTGAAAAATAAAATATTAGTGAATTTGGAGATGTCTCAATAAAAACTATCAAAATAAAACACACAGGAAAAACTGGTACAAGAAGTAAATAGAGTATTAGTAAGCAGTGAGCTGTGGGTCAATCTCCTGAAGTAAAACATGTAATTTGAAGTCTCAAAAAAAAGAGAAAAAAAGGCATGACAGCACAAAACAATTAAAGAATATTGGCTCATTTTTTTCTGAATTTAATAGTAAGTATAAACCATACTTCCAAAAAACTAAGCAAATATAATTTAAGAAGCATGAAAGAAAACTATATCAAGGCACATTGTAAGCATTAAGCTAATAACCAGTGATAGAGAGAAAATCACAAAAGCAACCAGAGAAAAAGGAAATGTTAGACACAAAAGAACAAAAATGGTTCTTGTTGGAAACAGTACAAGTGAATGAGAGGACAGAGGAGCAACACCTCTAAAGTATTCAAATTCCAGACCCAATACTAACATCTGCCAAAATGACAGACAAAATAAGGGCTTTTTCACACATACAGAAGCTGAAAGAATTCATCATCAGCAAACCTGCTCTACAGAAAATGTTAAAGGAAGCCCGTCAGTTAGAAGAAAAAACTAACAGTTGGAAATGTGTATCGACAGAAAAAAATAAAGTTCTTGATAAATAGTAACTATATAGAAAATTATATAAGAATTGTTTCTTATTATTTATATCTTTTAAAAAATAATTAAATACTTGTACAAAAATAATAACAACTTAATATAAAATTTACAACGTATTTAGAAGTGAAATGTACAGCAAAACCCCCACAAGTATCAAGTGAAGAAATGGAAGTTCACTATTTTAATTTTCCTACTGGATTCAGAAAGTATAATAGTTATCAAAGTTATATTGTAGTAAGTTAAAGATGTATGCTATAAACCCAAAAGCAACCACTGAAACAACAAAATATGTCACTAAAGAGATAAACAAGGTGATAAAATGAAATTATAAAAAGTACTTAATTCAAAAAAAAAGTTTTAAAAAAGAGGAAAATGAGAACAAATAATAAATATAACAAATAGAAAACAAGTATATTGTGATGGTAGATTTAAACCTAACTATATAATAATAGTATAATAAATGGTCTATGGACCCAGTTAAAAGATAAAGATTGTCAATATGGATTCAAAAATAAGATCCAACTATACCACCTTCAAAAAAGTATAAAGATAAAAGTATGTTTAAAATCAAAGGATACAGAAAGATGTACCATGAAAATATTAGTCAAATAAAACTATAAAACTGGAATGGCTAAATTAATATCGGCCAAAGTAAATTTCAGAGGAAAGAATATTACCAAGAAATTTTAAAAAAGTAATTTACCAATAATGAATGAGTTAATCAAGACAAAATAACACCTGAATATGTAACAATAGAGCTTTAAGATACATGAAACAAAACCTAATAGTAGTATAAGAAAGAAATAATTACAATTATAGCCAGATATTGAAATGTTTTAATTTCAATAATTTATAGAACATGATGACAGAAAATCAATAAAAAGATAGAAAACATAAAAACCACTAATCAATCAATTTGCCTTACTTGATATTTCTAGATCATCCCAACCAACATTACAAGATTGTCTATTCTTTTGTATTGCACATAAAACATTAACTAACATTAATCATATTCTAGACCATCACACAAATCTCAATAAATTTGAAAATATTCAAGTACTACAAAGTATGTTGTATGACCATATCAAAATTAATTTGAAATAAACAACAGAAAGATTTCTGGAAAATTCCAAGGAATTTGGAAAACAAATAATATTCTTCTAAATGTTGCATGGATTAAATAAAAAAATTAAAAGGCAATTTAGAAAAATGCAGTGAAGTGCATGAACATAACAAAATTTGTAGGATTCCACTAAACAGTAATTAGAGAAAAATGTTTAGAACTAACCACCTGTAATAGAAAAAAGTGAGATCTCAAATCAGAAACATCAGGATCAACTTTAAGGTATTAGAACAAGAAGAGTACATTATATCCAAAGTAACCAGAAATAATAAATATTAGTTCAGAAATAAATAAAATAGAAAATGAAGAAGCAATAGACAAAATCATTGAAACATAAAGGTAATTCATTTCAGATGATCAACAGAATTAATCGAATTCTTAGAAAGACACAAATGACCAAAATTAACTCAACAAAAACAGAAGACATCATCCATATGGTGACACAGATCATTTCTTACTTCAGTTCGCCTTACCAACCAACCACTCTCCACATACACGACATATGAAAAGTCCCAGAACTGATGGATAATATTGAAATACCCATCTGGACAACAAGAGGACCTTATAAAGTTAAGAGAAGTGGTTTTATTTAGATTGCACCAGCCCTCCCTCAAGCTGGTATAACACCACTCAGAGAGCTCTCCTGAGCCTAATTTCTCCAGAGGGAAAAGAGAGAGCTAAGAGGAACCACTAGCTCAGCCACCATGGTGGGTCAATTCCGGGGAGGCTCACTTTGGTCTCACCTCAGGAAGATTACTAGAGGAACCTATGGATCACAATTTAGAAGACAATTTTGAAAAGAAAACCAAAATAAGTTTGGGATGGGCAGGATATGAATACAAAAGAACAGCCAGAGGGAGGAGTTTTTTTGGGTGATGAAACTATTTTGTAACTCAATTGTGGTAGTGGTTACATGAAATCACACATGTGTTGACATTCATAGTACTGTACACCAAAAAAGTTAATTTTTTAATAAAATAATATATTTAAAAATAGAAAATAAACTTTAATATAAAGAAAGCAATTGGCAAAATATCTGAACAGATATACAGTTGACATATAAGCATAAGAAAATATAGTCAATGTCATTGTAATTGGGGAAATGTAACTTAAAATTACAAAGATATACCACTGCACACCTGTTAAAATGGTTCAAGTTAAAACATCTGGCCATACCAACTGTTGGTGATGTGAAGAAACTGGAATTCTCAGTGCTTCTAGGTAGAACCCAAATTGATGTAACTGCTTTGGAAAAACAGTTTAGCATCTTGTCTAAAAGTTAAAATATAACTGTTATGTGATTGAGGCATCTTATTCTTATTTAATAAAAGGAATAAAAATCATATATTCATATAATAAATAGTTTTACATAAATATCATAGCAACTTTGTGTGTTTTTTAATATATTTTATTGATTTTTTACAGAGGGTTAGTAACATCGATGAGAGAAAAACATTCATCAGCTGCCTCCTGCACACCCCCTACTGGGGATGTGCCTGCAATCAAGATACATGCCCTTGACCGGAATCGAACCTGGGACCCCACAGTCCTCAGGCCAATGCTCTATCCTCGCCAAACCAGTTAGGGCAATATCATAGCAACTTTATTTGTAATAGCCAAAATTCAGAAATAACCCAAATGTCCATCAACAGTTGAATAATAAACAAATTATGGTATAATTTTACATTGAAATGCTATTCAACAAAGGAAAGGACTAATACACACAAGATGAATTAATTTTAAAATAATTATGCTGAGTGGAAAAAATTCTTATAGACAAAAGAGTACATTCTAGATGATTTAATTTCTATAAAACTTTAGAAAATGCAAACCAATCTATCAAGACAGAAAGCAGAGTAGTGGGTTTCCAGGGTATAGACTGGTGGTGATGGGAAACAGTGAGGCAGAAATACAGGGAGGGACAATAGAGGTTTAAAAAGGAGGACAATGTCCTAGCCAGTTTGGCTCAGTGGATAGAGCATCTTCCTGCATACTGCAGGGCCCTGGGTATTATTCTGGTCAAGGGCACATACCTGGGTGTATGGGGCATGAGGCAACCAGCATTGATGTATCTCTCTCTTCCCCTCCAAGCTCTCTAAAAATCCATGGAAAACATATACTCCAGTGAGGATTAACAAAACAAACAAACAAACAAACAAAAAAACTTTTGGAGATAATGAATATGTTTATTTCTTGATTTTATTGATGGATTCATGGATGTGTACATATTTCAAAAGTTATTAATTTGTATACTTTTAAACTGTGCAGATTAATTTTACTTCAGTAAACTTCAAAAATAAAAATTAATTCAAATAGATTTTAAAACATGAGTAAAAGGATATTGAGAAAGATATTCATAATTATTTTACCTATTCAAAAAAATGAGAAAAGGTGAATATTGTCCCTGAAAACACAAGCCCAATTTCATCTTTGCCTTTTGTTTCTAACTAATGCTTATATATAACTAGAGGCCTGGTACACAAATTTATGCACCAGTGGGGTCACTTGGCTTAGCCTGCAGGATCTTCTGAGGGGTCCCAGATTTCAAGAGGGCACAAATCAGGCCGAGGGACCCCATCAGTGCGTGATCAGAGATTGGGAGGGACACGGGAGGTTGGCCATAGGGGAGAGTCTGCAGGAGGGCTCCAAGGCATGTTTGGCCCATCTTGCTCAGTCCTGATCAGCCAGTAAGCTAACCTACCGGTTGGAGCAACTGCTCCTTGGTGGTCAGTGCACATCATAGCAAGCAGTTGCATAGCCTTAGCATATCATTAGCATATTATGCTTTGATTAGTTGAATCGCTGACTGGACGACTGGACACTTAACATATTAGGCTTTTATTATATAGAATTCTTCTTAATATAGTTCAAAATTAGTCTGTTAAGAAAAAAAAGGGGTAGCAAGTTTGGTGAGGGTTTGCCTTCCTCCTCCTCCTCATTTTCATGCCTCAAGCTGCAGGAAAATATGTAGCTCATTGGTCTTCTCCAAATTCCCTTCACAGAAGTGAATCCAGTTGGTTTGGGAGCTTGGTAGTACAGATAAATCATTGGGATTATTATCAAGATTGTCAGCAACATGGAAAAACTGTTTCTGAACTTCCAGCAAAGCACAGTTCCATCCAAGAGAGAGTCAAAAAACATATCATTTTTTCTAAGCAAATTCCATAGACCTGACAGATTCAATGTCATCCAAATATTCCACATGCAATTTCACTTCTTTGCTCATGTCTATTTAAATGATTTTTGAAAGCTGTAATTATATAAACAGAGAGCCTCCTACACTGAGAAGAGGAAAATACATATTAACTCCAGACAAAATGTGGGTGGTGGTATCTTTTTATTTTTTCCTTAGCAAGCTTTCTACTGTTAGAAACTATGAAACAGTATTGCAAACAGAAATAAGTCACTAAAAGTCTTTCGTATTAGAAATGACCATGCACTTTCCTAGTATTCCACTTTTTCTTTTTACTTCTCCTAAGTAATGTGAGAAGTGAAAGAGCAAAGCTCTTAAATCTAATTATTTCTTCCCTGTAAAATAGTGTCAATCTATCCCATTTCGCAAATACTTTTTTTAAAATTATTTATTTATTTTTCCCTATTTCCCTCTCCACCCCCTAGTACACGCCCTCATCTGTCTCCTCCTGCCCCCCCTCTCCCATTGCCCTGTATCCACTGGCTATGCCTACACACACATGCATACAAGTCTTTCGATTGATCTCCTACAGGCCTCAGCCCCCCAACCTCCCCTGCCTTCCCACTGTAGCACCACATTCTGTTCATTGATTCTTTGCCTCTGCATCTGCTTCCCCCCCACCTCCTGATTCTTATCTTTAGAAACATCTTGCCCTTGTAGGCTAGAAGTTAACCCACAAGAGCAAAAGAAAAATGATTGAGTCCCAATTTCAATGTCCGATAGCTTTGAATCCCAGTTTCAATGTCAAACAGTTCCTTATGTGTACATGTCATCAATGGTATCTGGATAGTGGACAAATGGTGGCAATGTAGGTCCGATCCTCTCTGGTTTGGTCCTAGGCATCCTGTAGTGATGCACAGCTGCTGACTGCTCGCATGGCAAGGGGTCATCAGCGTCTTCTATCTCTGGACTGTTTCTCCTCTTGCCTTCATGGTTGGCACAGACCTGTCAGTTCCTCTCTGTTGCAGGAGTCCACTTTGTCTTGGAGTTGTTTTCTGAAAGTATATAAACATATTCTCGACCAAGAGTTAATAAATGAATCTTTTCTATAAAATTGACTTGGGGTCCTTTTTATTTTTGCCTACCCGCTTTTCCTTTGGCTTATTTTAACACCATGTGTGTTTTTCATGAGTGTCTTGCTGTTAGTATTACAAATGGAAATTAATTTTCTAAACTGAAAATTTTCTAGATGTAATTTACTTACCAGATTGTGTGTGAGAGTTGGCTAGTTGGGGAAATGCTTGCTGTTTTTCTACTATTAAGTGTTTTGATATGGATTCCTTCTGACATTGTGATTTCCAGTCATTTGGATTATATAATATTAGAGGCCCAGTGCACAAAATTTGTGCATGGCGAGGTGGGGAATGTGTCCCTCAGCCCAGCCTGTACTCTCTCCAATCTGGGACTTCTTGAGGGATGTCTGACTGCCCATTTATGCCTGATCCCACAATCCAGGACTATTGGCTCCCAACTACTCACTTGCCTGCCTGTCTGATTGCCCCAAACTTGCTTCTGCCTGCCAGCCTGATCACCCCCTAGCCACTCCCTTACCAGACTGATAGATGCCTAACTGCTAAACTGAGGGCCCCATTGGCCCTAACTTCCCACCCCTGCAGGCCTGGTCTCCCTCAAGTGCCCTCCTCTGCTGCCCCAGTAACTACTAACTGCCCTCCCTTGCCAGCCTGGTCACCTTCAATTGCCCTTATCTGCTGGCCCAGTCACCCCTAACTTCCCTCCTCTGGAGGTGTCATCACCCCCAACTGCCCTTCCTTACTGGCCTGGTCCCTCCCAACTGCCCTCTTCTGCTGGCCTGATTGCTCCCTCCCAACCAACCTCTGCAGTCCTGGTTCTCCCAACTGCCTTCCCCTGCAGGCCTGGTCACCACTAACTTCCCTCCCCTTCTGGCCTGGTCCCCACAACTGCTCTTCTCTGCAGGCCTGGTCCCCCACAACTGCCCTCCTCTGTTGGCCTGGTTCCCCCCAACGACCCTCCCCTGCAGGCCTGGTCCCTCCCAACTGCCTTTCTCTGCCAGTCAGATTAGCTCTAACTGCCCTCCCCTGCTGGCCATCTTCTGGTGGTCATCTTGTGTCCACATGGGGGCAGCCATCTTGTGTCTTGAAGTGACTGTCAATTTTTATATTACTCTTTTATTAGATAGGATGGGGGTGGGACATGGACAAACAAGGTAAGATATAGGCTTGTCCTATGGTTTACAAACTAGGTATATGTAATGGACCATTTCATTTTAATATCAATGTAAAGAACAAAACCATAAACCAAAATCAGATATAGGAATTAGCAGTTTTACCTCCTGACCTTGAACTAATTTTATCTTTTAAACTGTTCATTCAGTCACTCAATATAATATTAGTGTATTGAATGTTTATCATGTAAAAACTGGCACAAAGAAATTAAGGTCACCTTGGAAAAATTAGGAGGAATAAATACAACAGGGATAAGAACTCAGGTAGCCTGGCTTCAGAGTCCTACTTTCAACTACTGTGCTGTGCTAAATCTCAACTGTGATTAAGGTTTTACTATGAGCCCAGACATTACGTTAGTCCTTTACATTTATTTCTCAGTTAAGTCTCATAATAGCCTTATGATGTATGCATTTCTAGCTTCCCAGTTTTTCAGATGATTAGATACAGGCACTGAAAGATTAAATAACTTGACCAAGACCCATAACAACTGGCAAAGTATGGTTTTAAACAATGACAATCTGACTTCAGAACCTGTGCTCCTCACCACACATCAAGAAAAATGAATTAAATACATACTCTGGGGAGAATCCAAGATGGCGGCATAGGTAAACACCTACACTGCTGCCTCGCACAACAATTTCTAAACTACAACTAAAAGACAGAACAGACATCATCCAGAACCACAAGAAAGCTGGATGAGTGGAAATTCTACAACTAGAAGGAAAGAGAGGGGCCCACAGAGACCCAGAGGAGCTGCAAAAAGCTGAGGTACAGAGACGCGCATGTGTGGAGAGAGCAGATGCTGGAGTACCTAGCTGGCTTTCTCTGGCGGGAGGGAGATGGAGACTCCTAACAGCATTGAATGCCTTATCCTATGACACTAAACCCCAGGTCCAGCCAAAACTCATATGGGGGGAGTTTGGACTGTGAAAAGGGAGAAGTACATGGAAATTTAGGGGAGTCACAAAAGGGCAGAAGTTGGGCAGCGCACACAGCACTGTGCATAGAACAGACTGCTGATTGTGCCAGTCGCTTTCACAAGTGGGCCACTTCTAACAGTGCCACTTCTAACTCCACAAAACTCCAGTTTCAGGCGAAATCCTGGGGACCCAGATTCATATGGTCCCGGAGCGCAGGGGAGTCAGAAAGGTAGTAGTCTAGAGGCACTGCAAGAGCACCCACGCACACAGGGACCGCTCCAGCGATTACCAAGTCACATGAGACTCAGGGGCCATGGTGGGCGGGGCTGACTGGAAGGCAAGGCGGTCCATTAAGCCCTGAGACTCCACCCCTCTTAAGCTCAACATAGAGGCTTTTGCAGTTTTGCAAGTCTTGTATCATAAGGCTGAATCCAAAACAAAAGTTCTCCCTACATAGTGAAAACACCGAGATAAAGGAAGAGATCACAAACAAAAGAAATGGAAGAAAACAAACAACTGGATATAGAGTTCAAAACCATGGTTATAAGGTTTTTCAAGAATATCCTAGAAGAGATGGGTAAAGTTAGAGAGACCCAAGAGAAGATGAAAAAGAACCAACTGGAGATGAAAAAGAACCAATTAGAGATGGAAAGGACCAACTAGAGATGGAAAAGGACCAACTAGAAATTAAACATACACTGACTGAAATAAAAAATATTATACAGAGACCTAACAGCTGACTAGAGGAAGGCAAGAATCAAGTAAAAAATTTGAAATATAAAGAACCAGAAAACACTCAACTGGAAAAGCAAGAAAAAAAAATGAATCCAAAAATGTGAAGATAATGTAAGGAGACTCTGGGACAGCTTTCAGCGTACCAATATCAGAATTGTGGGGGTGCCAGAAGAAGAGAGAGAGCAAGATACTGAAAACCTATTTAAAGAAATAATGACTGAAAACTTCCCACATCTAGTAAAAGAGATAGACTTACAAGTCCAGGAAGCACACAGAACCCCATATAAAAGGAATCCAAAAAGGACTATACCAAGACACATCATAATTAAAATACCAAGAGCAAAAGACAAAGAGAGAATATTAAAAGCAGCAAGAGAAAAACAGTTAATTACTTACAAGGTGAGCACCCATATGAATGTCAGCTGATTTCTCAACAGAAATAATGCAGGCCACCCGGGAGTGGCAAGAAATATTCAATGTGATGAATAGCAAGAACCTACAACCAAGAATAATCTATCCAGGAAAGCTATCATTCAGAATTGAAGGG
Source organism: Lasiurus cinereus (assembly GCA_011751065.1). Classification (NCBI taxonomy): domain Eukaryota; kingdom Metazoa; phylum Chordata; class Mammalia; order Chiroptera; family Vespertilionidae; genus Lasiurus; species Lasiurus cinereus. Next base: position 28,568,373 of record JAAGEH010000393.1, on the reverse strand, counting down.
CAGATAAAGAGCTTCACAGATAAGAAAAAGCTAAAGGAGTTCATCAACTCCAAACCAGTATTATATGAAATGCTGAAAGGTACTCTTTTAGAAGAGGAAGAAGAAAAAGGTAAAAGCCAAAAAATTATGAACAACAAATGCATATCTATCAACAAGTGAATCTAAAAATTAAGTGAATTAAAAATTTGATCAACAGAATAAACTGGTGAATGTAATAGAATCAGGAGCACAGAAAGGGAGTGGACTGATAATTCTCAGGGGGAAAGGGGTGAGGGGTGTACAGGGAGAGACTGGACAAAAATCATACACCTATGGATGAGGTCAGTGGAAGGGAGGTAAGGGCAAAGGGAAGGGTGGGAGTTGGGTGGAGGGGTGCTATGGAGGGGAAAAAAGAGAAACAAATGTAATAATCTGAATAGTAAAGATTTAATAAATGAAAAAAAATACATACTCTGGGAAAATCACCATGTTCAGTGTTGAAGTTTCATAGTTAAAGCCCCTCTTAGAAAGCAGCATAGAATCTGATGAAGGAGCCAGGTAAGGAAGCCACACTCTTATCTTTTACTCCCCTCTTCTCCCCTTCTTTTCTTTGGTTCCCTTGCTTTCTTCTGGTCATGACTTCATTCTATTGACATGCATACTAACTGATCTTCCCTGGCAGATACTGGAGCTAGTAGGGTAAGGAAGTGAGAGTATAAAAAATGTATGTTCATCTTCAGAAAGCTTGGGCTTAAAAATGTTAAGACCTACCAGAGATTGACAGTTTCCAATTCAGTCCATCCTCTATCAAATCTGGGACCATAATTCTAAGACTTCCATGGACTACTGGGTGACAAGAACCCCCACACTGTTGAATATAACTCAGCTGGAAGGAAGAAGCAAGTAATTTCAAACAAGGAAAATGTCTAGGGAACTCAAAGGCATGCAGATCAGGAATAAATCGATTCTGCAAGAATAAATCATTCTTATGAGAAACAAGTGGAACATCTGGTTAGCAGAACCATAGCATAGTAAGAAATAAACCTTTAAGTGACAGAAAATTTGGAAGCTTTTGATATAACTACCAACATTTTTCACTCCACTTAAAACAGAAATTCTTACCAGGAATAGCTTCTGCTGTAATAACAAACATGAAATGTATGGCACTGGCTTAGAAGTCAAGCAATGGGAGTAAAACAAATACTGTAGATACATCAAGCTGAAAGTTGGAAACTCACATTATTTAATAAAAAATAGTTGATAAAACTGAAAGTTTGAAAGACAGAATATGTATCTTTCAAGATTATAACTTTTAAGGAAGTTTCTGAAAAATGTCAGAATATTATGGGCTGGTTTTTACAAGGTATTATAAGAAAGAGATGACTTCAGGTGAGAATAAGCTTATTTAATGGAAGAGATTAAAGAAAATCGAGAGTCAAGGGCTTTAATAAGTTGAAAATGAGGTTTATTTCCAGGCACAAAATAGTAAGACAGGTAAGTATGAACAAAGCTATGAGCATCAAAGATCCAATAACTTTATTCAGTTGAATAAAAGTGTTTCAGTCTTACAACAAAGATTGAACATACAGGCTCCCCACTTAAGTCATTAAGTTAATGTAGAGAGGCATAAGGATAAGGAAGCAAAGAAATAAAGCCTATTATTTAAAATTAGAGGCCTGGTACATGAAATTCATGCACTGGTGGGGTGGACGGTCCCTCAGCACAGCCTGCACCCTCTCACAATCTGGGAGTCCTCAGGGGATGTCTGACTGCCTCAGAGGCGGGAGAGGCTCCTGCCACTGTCGCTGTGCTCACCAGCTGTGAGTCTGGCTTCTGGCTGAGTGGTGCTTTCCCTGTGGAAATGCACTGGCCACCAGGGGGCAGTTCCTGCATCAAGCATCTGGCCCCTTGTGGTAAGTGCCCATCATAGTGACCCATCATTCTGCCATTCAGTCAATTTGCATATTAGCCTTTTATTATATAGTATTCACCATAGTAGTAGCAGTAGTAGTCCAATTTGGTCACTAAATAGTTACAACCATCTTTTTTTTTTTAAATTGATTTCAGAGAGGAAGGAAAAGGGAGAGAAACATCAGTGATGAGAGAGAATCATTGATTAGCTGCCTCCTGTTCATCCCCACTTGGGATCAAGTCTGCCACCTGGGCATGTGCCTGGACTTGGAATTGAACCATGACCTTCTGGTTCATAGGTCAATGCTCAACCACTGAGCCATGTTGGCCAGGCAAGAGTTCCAACCTTCTTAAAGTAAGGCATTAAGAATTGTGTCCAACTACTATAGCACTGACTGTTTTTTGGAAGTCCTTATCTGATCTCTGTCATTCATTAATATTTTTAGATATAATTCAACTTGATTACCACCTATTACTAGTACTCCTGCCTTCAAAGCTTCTTCCTACACAACTCTTTTTTTTTAAATAAATTTTTCCACAGTTCTCCCATTTGAGACATTGGATTTCTGTTTGATTTCTGTTCTCTATTACCCTCACATTCAAACACAATTTGTCCCTTATGCAGCCTCTTTATACCTCATGTGTAGGCTACTGAGATTGCCTACTAGTTAGCCTCTCTGCTCTTCTCTATGACACATTCTGGTCATCTCTACCAAATGAATATTCCAATAGTCTTATTTTAACTGTATTACACTCTTCTTCCAAATTTTTTTCTGGTTCCATAGTACTTAGGTCCTCACTTTATTACTTACTAACCAGATCATTAATCTAGTTTGAATTTGATTGTGCACTTTGTAAAATGGGGATAATAATTATATCCAAATTATACATTCATCCGGAAGTTTATATGCTTTAAAACATATTGAGTATGTAGAGCAGTTTCCAGTGCATTCAGTATATTTTAGTTGTTGTTATTAGTTATAGTAATCCAATACATAAGGCAGTCTGAAATTTGACCCTAAGTTAACTTTCTTCTTTTATTGCACTCAAAAACAAAGAGCAGTTTCTCACAGTTTTCTGAACACATCTTGCATATCTCTTCCTTTAAATACAGAATTTAATCACATTCTATCCCAAACATCTCTTTCTTTCCATTATTCAAATCCTATTAAGTTATTAAAAATCTTTATTATTGAAAGTATTACATAGGTCCTCCCTTTCCCCCATTACCCTCTCCCAGCACACTCCTGTTCCCTTGCCCAGGTCCTCATTGTCTGTGTTCATGAGTTATGCATATATGCATACAAGTACATTGGTTGATTCCTATTCATTCTTAATAAACCAATTTGAATCTCATCCCAAAAAATCTTCCCTTGTCAGAGCTGATGTCAGGTCTCTCCTCATTCTGAACAGATATAGTGATACTCATTTTAAAATTATTGTGTATTGTGAGGTATACAATAATGAGGATTTGGATCAGACTAGAAAAGATGTTCTTATCCCACAATTTACCCAGAATACTGCCTCCCCAAAAGGAAATGAACTATACATGTCTTAGAATTGACTGCTCATAGCAAAACTAAGGATAACTCCTGTATGTAAATTTTAGGTTTAGAAGCCATAAGGTGAAAGAGAGAAAAATAAAGAAGACATGTTGAAATTCTCCCTTGAGTTGCATGAGAGGGGAAAAATAGTGTCTAGAAAGAAATATTGCTTATGATTATTACAGCCCCCATGATATTATATGAGAAAAAACTAAATGTTCTAAAATTAATATTTTTATCTTCAAAAAGTTGCTATTTTTTATATTTTGTAACTGGAGGTGGTTCTCATTTTTGTTAATAAATCAAAATTGATACCCACTAATCAAGTAAACTAATAACTGTCAAAAACATATAAATTATATACAAGTTTATGCACAATCTCAACTAAAATCATCCAATATTTATAGCAATTTCATGATTTGGTGATTTTCTCAAGGTCTTTGCGAACAATTGTGAAGCAGCATACTACCGTACTCCAGGGGACACAATTCCCATAGATTTCATGTGGATGATCTATTATTACCACGTTGAAGTTGTACAGTGCAACAGCCTGTCTATTAAGGTGTGATGAAAAGTAACCTATGCATATAGAGGTTTTTTATTTTTCCAGAGTATAACAATGCAGCCCCAAAGAAGGGAAAATTATTCCAGCCAGGCCAAGTAGTAAATAAGAGCACTGGCTAAATCAATGTATTGCTCTTCACAAGATAGGAAGCCATGGGCAAGTTACATAACCTTTCTGAGGCTTTGCTTCCTCACAGTAAAATAGAGATAATACTACTACTTCATAAGGTTTTCAGAAGGATTAAATGAAATGAAGTCTAGCAAAGTGCTCAGCTCATAGTAGAAGTTCAGTGTTTGCTTTCTTACATTTCCATCAGAATTACGATTGCATTAGGAAAAGAGGTTTTTCTTCCATGTCAGGGGTGCTGGAGAGTAATACCTCAGCCTGACTTCTAACACTCTTTCTGGAAAAACATGCTAGCCATTTTCATTTAGTGCAGTGGCTTTCAAACATTTTCCTTAGCATATAGTCAAACCTTTTGGTTTCCAATTAAAATCTTAAACAATTTTTTTTAAAGCAGCCATGTGGGAAAGACTAAATGAAAAGACCGGGTTCCATCTAGCCTGGTACTGCCTGAACTTGGGAAAGTTACTTGGCCTTTGGGTGTCACTTTTCTCATCTGAAAATTTGGTTAATATAGAAAGCTGCCCTGTTTAGTTTGCAAGGTTGTTGTGACACTCAGATGAGCGCATGTGTATGGACACACTTTGAAAAGGCAATGCAATACACAAATATATGCTGTCTTTCTTATCACAACACAAACTCTCTATTTTGGCTCACCTATTTGATTTTTTCCCCCAACAGATTTACCTATATAATTACAGGCAGTTCTTGCTAACAAACAGGTGTATTCCAAAAGTTAATTTGCTAATCAGTTGTTAGGAACTCAGAACACATTTTCGCTAGGAAATGACATTATAAAAGAAATAGTTCATTGCTGAAGCAATCTTAGTCCAACTCTTTAACCCAAAATGTAGCTCAAATATTATACATTTGCTGTAAAACAGCTGGGAATAGTATTTCAATATAAATAATTAAAATACTAAAATAATAAAATGAATGAGTTTATCTTTAATGCTGGCATTTAATGACCAGCAAGTCTACTTAGAAAATGTAGATATTTAAGCTAGTGGAGAGCCTAAAGGGAATTTCTGATCCTGTAAGGGTTTTAGAAGTTGATATGACACGATTTTGTGATTGACAAATTTCTAAAACTAGAACTTTCCATTTTCTTTGTGACTTTTAAGCTTAAATATTGCTATTGGGATAATTGGCAGGGTCAGGGATATAACTAAGGTGACACAGAGAGATAAGAAGCAGCATGGGAAGGGAAGAAGGAAGGGGAGAGAAGTAAAGCTAGAGAGAGTATAGAAAATATTAGAAAAGAGGAAGGCTTAAAGATGTGAATTCAGTGGAGAAGATCAAGGAAAAATGTCAGAGAAAAAATCTTCACCTAGTTAAAGAAGGAAGGAGAAAAACATAATTGAGTCAGTCAGACCTACTAGAAGATTTGCAGCCCTGGCATCAAGCAATCAGATGAGCATATATGATGCCTCCATTGGGTAGATGAAGAGAGAAAACAGGATCAGAGGTGGATCTTGCCTTTGGTATAAATTAGACATTTGTTATTAAGTACAAGGGATTCCAGAGGTCAATGATTTCAATAATATTTAAATTATACAAGGCAGGGAATTAGTATCTAATAAATAATTAGAAGAAATTAACCAAAGATAAAAAATATTTAACTGAAAAATCTACATAGTGGATTGATATACAATCATTTGAGAGATGTCTTTAAATTATAACATCATGAGCAATTGTTTTCCACTAAAATATTAAATATTTATTATAGCACCTGATGCTTGTAGAGATCCTTAGGGCAGTGGATAAAAAGCTAGTTGTTAAAGTAAGGGCAAACTATCTCAAACATAACTATGTCAAACAAACCTGTTCGCATTTCTAAAGGTCACCAATGACTTACTTATTGTCACATGTCATTAGCTACTATTCGATAGCAGTGTTTCCTGTTACAGATGCTTTCTGATGCTCTCCATCTCTTGGTTCTTGTGACCATTCTTTCCTGGATCTTCATCCATCTCTCCAGCCATCTCTCTTATTATCTTTAAGGGCACTTCCCCCTTCTCCCTTCTCCTTTAAATGGTATTGTTTCTCATAGTTATGAATTTGGCTTTCTTATTTAAAAAAACAATAACTCTTTAAAAGTCTCACCAGTACCATTGGTATTAACCACCATCTAGAGACTACATTCTACTTTATAATGTGTTCTCCCCAAGATTCCATACTTCCACATTCAACTGAAAGATAGCCAGAACTTTTTATAATGAAATTCACTGCTCCTTTCATTTGCAATGCCATGGTTTTGATTATTTGTATAGTTAAAATGCATTTTAGAAAAAATAAGCAATTTCATCTTCTACATCTTTTTTTAGTTCTCTCAGAAATTAAGATGAAATTATTTATCTTACACTTAACCCTTTACATTTATTCCCTCATCCTTAGTATTATAAGTTGATATGATAAAGAATTCATAAATAATTTAGAATCTTTTCAACAAAGGAAACCTTAATTTTTGAAAATTAAAATTTTCAAAGTTTCAGAATAATTTTTTCTGATATTTTTCCTGTCTATGAAATTTACCTAAGAATTTTTAAAGGAGAAATTAATTAGGAACATCCTACCCAGATTTACTCTTTATATACAAAATTTCCAGGAGGAGGAGAAAATGGCGGCGGAGTAGACGGACGCGTCTGGAGCTTTGTTGCTGGGCAGAGGGAGAGAGAGCGGCTGAGAGTTGCATTGGGAGTGTTTGTTGGCAAGCTAGGAGTCAGTTGTCCCCCAGGGGAAGGCGGAGAACTGCTGGAAGGGGCTCTCCCGGCCAGGCAGCCCCACTGCCACGGGGTTTTTGTCTGCCGGAGCCACCAGCACGAACGCGGAGCTCGAGCCATCTTGCAGTGGGAGGTGGATGTCTGCGGCGCTCTGAAGCCTTCGGCTGGGCACCCATCGAGCAGCCAGGAACCCGGGGACCCAGAACTCCGCTCTCCAATTGGCGCAGACACGCGGCGGAATCAGAGATCCACAGAGCACACGGAAAGGTCAGATTGCGCCTGACTTAAGGGGGAGGTGGATGTCTGCCGAGGTCTGAAAGCTGCGGCTGACGGAGGCACCCACAGAGCAGCCAGGACCCAGAGCGCGGCTTCCCAGGCGGCACAGACGCGCAGGCAGAGGATTCAGAGATCCACACGGCGCGCGTGCGCGGAAGGGTCAGACTTAGCCTGGGCCCGGGTGCGGTCTCCTACCCCCGCAGGGCAGAGACGCGCACACTGTGGGAGCCGGGCTGCGGGAAAGCTGCCTCTGGAGAGGCCCACGGAGGTGGTCAGGACGTGATCCCTGAGTGTGAAGGCAGACCCTCTGAGCTGTTGACAGAGGAGAGCTCTGGAAAACGACTCTTTTTTTTTTTTTTCTTTCCTTTTTTTTTTTTTTCTTTTTCTCTGGGGCAGAGGGACAACCTGGGAGTTATTGCAGTGTCCAGGCTGCAAAACCCCCACAAACTGGTTTTGGGAACCACAGAGTAGCAGGATCTGAGCACAGCCAAGAGAGGTCCTGTGCTTTGTCTCAGAGATCAATTCCGAAACACTGCCACCCAGTGGATGACACACAAATTGACTCTCGCATAACCACAAGAGAATAAAGACATTAAAACACCAAGAGGGGAACACAGGGAACTGCAATACCTCCCCTACTCTGTGTGTCAAGCAGAATAATAGTGGAAGTGAAGGACCATTCTATTTTTCTTCTTCTTCTTTTTTTTTTTATTTTTCCTTTTTTCTTTTTTTTTAATTTTTAATTCTTTATTTTTCATTTTCACATATTTTAATTAAAAGAATATTTTTTTTCTTTCTGCCTCAATTGATTTTACCTTTATAATTATTACATTTTTGTTTTAAACTAGTATTATTAATTACTACTAGTAATTTACCTTTTTTGGAAAAAAAAGTGTCATTTTGTTTTCTCTTTATTTTATTTCGGGATTAGAGTTCTACATTCTATTTTCATCTTCCCTTTAGCATAATTTTACTCCAACTCAACTCCACCTTTATGCCAACACTTTCCTCCTAACTTTCCCCATTTTGCTGTCTTGTCTCTCTTTCCCTTTTCCAACTTTTGATTCTCCCTATTTTTCTCTTTACCTGGTTAAAATTTCACCCCATTTATATATCTAATTTCAAATCCCCTACTACAAGTCCACACAAACCTCTCCCCTCTTGTCTTCACTAGCCAAAAAGTTGTTTTTTCTCGATGTCCTTTTATTGCTATTTGCCTGAAAAGTGATTATATCGATCTTTTGAAATTTTTTTTGAGAGATTGTTTTAGTTTATTCTACTTGTTTTATTTTGCTTTTTGCTTGCTTTGTTTTCTACCTCTATTTTCCCTCATCTCCCTCGATACCAGTTGCTATTTGCAATTTGAATCAATATCTAGGTACTGGTTGCTGGCCTTTATTGGGATTAGTGACTGTTCTATTGAACTTCTCTCCTGACATCTATATTTTGTTCCTCTTTTCTCTCTTATACACTTTCTTTTCTCTCTGACTTTTTTCTCTTCCTCTTTTCTTCTCCTTTTTCACCTTTTTATTTTCTTATTTTATTTTATTTTATTGTTCATTTATTTATTTTTTTTTCCTCTCACTCTCCCAATTTGATTTTGGCACTTCTTTCTTTTCTTTCTTCCTCATTTTCCTCTTCTTCTTTCTCTATCTACCCCTAATTTGCCCTTCATTGGTGGTCACCTTATTTGTGATTATTAACATCTTGAATACATTTCTACTCAGTGCCTTGTGTGCTGTACCTGGTCGTGTTGTAGTTTGTGCCTTTCAGTCAACGTGGGAGAGAGCACTACATAACCAGACACCCAGAGAAGAAAGACCATGGTCAGAAAAAGAAACAGCCCACAAAAGACAGAAAGGCAGGTTTCACCAGAAAAGGAAGTAAACAAAATAGAGCCACAAATAAGCCTACCAGAGAAAGAGTTCAGAGAAATTATCATAATGTGGTTGAAAAGATTGGAAGACAAATTTGACAATATGAGTAAGGGCCAAGAGGTAACGAATAAGAACCTAGAGGAGGCGAAGAAGCGTGAAGAAGAAATGCAGAAGAAACTAGAGGAGGTGCTGAATAAACAAGAAGAAATGCAGAAGAAACTAGAGGAGGTGCAGAATAAACAAGAAGAAATGAATAATGACATCACTGCTATAAAGAACTCAATAGAAAGCATCAAAAGTAGACTAGAAGAAGCAGAGGACCGCATCAGTGAGCTAGAAGACATGGTAGGAAAAAATACCCAAGTACAGCAGCTTCTAGAAAAAAAAGTTAAAAAGCAAGAGGAGAGTCTAAGGGAACTTTGGGATAACATGAAACAAAATAACATCCGCATAATTGGGGTTCCAGAAAGAGTGGAAACTGAACAAGGATTAGAGAACGTGTTTGAAGAAATAATGACAGAAAATTTCCCCAATATAGAAAAGAAAAAACCCACACAAATCCAAGAAGCTCACAGAGTCCCAAGCAAAATGAACCCCAACAAACCGACACCGAGGCACATTATAATTAAATTGGCAAACACCGACGACAAAGTAAGAATCTTAAAAGCAGCCAGAGAGAAACAGAAAGTTACCTACAAAGGAACCCCCATAAGACTAGCTACTGACTTCTCAACAGAAACTCGTCAGGCCAGAAGAGAATGGAATGAAATATACAAAGTCATGCAAAGGAAGGGTCTGAATCCAAGAATACTGTACCCTGCAAGACTCTCAATCAAAATTGAAGGTGAAATCAAAAGCTTTACAGACAAAAAAGGACTAAGGGAATATATTACCACCAAACCAGCAATGCAAGAAATGTTAAAAGGTCTGCTGTAATAAAAAGAAAGAGGAAGCGAAGAAGGAACTCGGGGGTAAGGACTAAAAATGGCAACAGATAAGTACTTATCAATAATAACTTTAAATGTAAACGGATTAAATGCTCCAATCAAAAGACATAGGGTAACCGATTGGATAAGAAAACATGATCCATATATCTGCTGTCTGCAAGAAACCCACCTCAGGAAAAGAGACGCACACAGATTGAGGGTGAAGGGATGGAACATGGTACTTCAGGCAAATGGAAATGAAAAAAAAGCTGGGGTTGCAATACTTATATCTGACAAATTAGATCTCAAAGTGAAGGACATAACAAGAGATAAAGAAGGCCACTTCATAATACTGAAGGGAACAATCCAACAAGAAGAAATAACTCTGGTAAACATATATGCGCCCAATATAGGAGCACCTAAATACATAAAAAAACTCTTGGAGGACATTAAGGGAGAGATTGACAGCAATACAATCATAGTAGGAGACTTTAATACCCCACTGTCACCATTGGACAAATCCTCTAAACAAAAAATTAGCAAAGAAACATCAATCCTAAATGACTCACTAGACCAGATGGAATTAATTGACATCTTCAGAACATTTCACCCCAAAGCCACAGAATATACATTCTTCTCCAGTGCACATGGGTCATTTTCAAAGATAGATCATATGTTGGGTCATAAGAAAAGTCTCTTCAAATTCAAGAAGATAGAAATCATATCAAGCATTTTCTCAGACCACAGTGGCATAAAACTGGAAATCAACTATAATAAAAACAATAGAAAGAAATCAAACACATGGAGACTAAACAGCATGCTATTAAACAATGACTGGGTAGCCAGAGAGATCAAGGAAGAAATAAAAAACATCATGGCAACAAATGACAATGACAACACAACAATACAAAATTTATGGGACACAGTGAAAGCAGTCTTGAGAGGGAAGTTCATAGCCCTACAAGCCTACTGCAAAAAACAGGAAATAATGGTAATAAATCACCTAAACCTACAACTCAAAGAGCTAGAACGTGAGCAACAAGAAAAGCCTAGTGTACTCAGAAGGAAGGAAATAGTGAAGATCAGAGCAGAGATAAACAACTTGGAGACCAAAGAAACAATTCAAAAGATCAACAAAACAAAGAGCTGGTTCTTTGAAAGGATAAACAAGATTGATGGACCCATTGCCAGGCTCACCAAGAAGCAAAGAGAGAAGACCCAAATAAACAAAATCAGAAATGAAAGAGGAGAAATAACAACAGACCCTGTGGAAATACAAAGGATTGTTAAAAAATACTATGAACAACTCTATTCAAACAAATTGGACAACCTGCAAGAAATGGACATTTTCCTACAAAAATATAACCTCCCAAAACTCAATGAGGAGGAAGCCAAACATCTCAATAGACCAATAACTATGGAAGAAATTGAAGCAGTAATCAAAAAGCTTCCAGCAAATAAAAGCCCGGGTCCAGATGGCTACACAGGAGAGTTTTACCAAACATTCAAGGAAGAATTAAAACCTATCCTCCTCAGACTATTCAAAAACATTCAAGAAGAAGGAATACTACCAAATACCTTCTATGAAGCCAGCATCACCCTAATACCAAAACCAGATAAAGACAACACAATGAAAGAGAATTATAGGCCAATATCTCTCATGAACATAGATGCCAAAATCCTCAACACAATTCTAGCAAACCGGATCCAGCAGTACATCAGAAGGATCATACACCATGACCAAGCAGGATTCATCCCAGGAATGCAGGGATGGTTCAATATCCGCAAATCAATAAATGTGATACATCACATAAACAAATTGAGAGATAAAAATCACATAGTCATATCAATTGATGCAGAAAAAGCATTTGACAAAATCCAACATCCTTTCTTGATAAAAACTCTCAGCAAAGTGGGAATAGAAGGATCATACCTCAACATCATAAAAGCCATATATGATAAACCCACAGCTAACATCATACTCAATGGGCAAAAACTAAAACCATTTCCCCTAAGAACAGGAACAAGACAGGGATGCCCACTCTCACCTCTCCTGTTCGACATAGTACTGGAAGTATTAGCCATTGCAATTAGACAACAAGAAGAAATAAAAGGCATCCAAATTGGAAAAGAAGAAGTAAAGCTGTCCTTATTTGCAGATGACATGATATTGTACATAAAAAACCCAAAGGATTCCATTCCAAAACTAATTGACTTAATTAATGAATTCGGCAATGTAGCAGGATACAAAATTAATGCTAAGAAGTCTGTGGCATTTCTATACACTAACAGTGAAATTATAGAAAGAGAAACTAAAAAAGCAATCCCATTTACCATCGCACTAAAAAAATTAAGATACCTAGGAATAAACCTAACTAAAGAGGTAAAAGACCTTTATGCAGAAAACTACAGGACACTGAAAAAAGAGATAGAGGAAGATGTTAACAGATGGAAGAGCATACCATGCTCATGGATTGGGAGAATCAACATCATTAAAATGTCCATACTACCCAAAGCAATCTACAGATTCAACGCACTACCCATTAAAATACCAACGACATATTTCACAGACCTACAAAGAATTCTTCATAGATTCATCTGGAACAAAAAAAGGCCACGGATAGCTACAGCAATTCTGAGAAAAAAGAATAAAGTAGGTGGGATCTCAATACCAGACTTCAAGCTATACTACAAAGCAACTGTTCTCAAAACAGCCTGGTACTGGCACAAGAACAGACATATGGATCAATGGAATAGAATAGAGAACCCAGATATCCACCCAAACCACTATGCTCAATTAATATTTGACAAAGGAGGCATGAACATTCAATGGAACCAAGATAGCCTCTTTAATAAATGGTGTTGGGAAAATTGGACAGATACATGCAAAAAATTGAAACTGGACCACCATCTTACACCAAATACAAAAATAAACTCAAAATGGATACAGGACTTAAACATTAGAAGGGAAACCATAAAAATACTAGAGGAATCCACAGGCAGCACAATCTCAGATATATGCCGAAAGAACTTCTTCACTGGTACTGCTCCAAAGGCAATGGAAGCTAAAGAAAAAATAAACAAATGGGACTACATCAAAATAAAAAGCTTTTGCACAGCAAAAGAAACCATCAACAAAACAACAAGAAAGATCACTCTATGGGAGAACATATTTGCAAATGCTATCACTGATAAAGGTTTAATCTCCAAAATCTACAACCAACTTATACAACTTAATAAAAGGAAGATGAAGGATCCAATAAAAAAATGGGCAATGGACCTAAATAGAACCTTTTCAAAAGACGACAGAAGGAAAGCCAAGAGACACATGAAAACATGTTCAAAGTCATTAATCATCCGAGAGATGCAAATCAAAACGACAATGCGATACCATCTTACACCTGTCAGAATGGCAATCATCAACAAATCAACAAACGACAAGTGTTGGCGAGGATGCGGAGAAAAAGGAACCCTTGTGCACTGTTGGTGGGAATGCAGACTGGTGCAGCCACTGTGGAGAACAGTATGGAGTTTCCTCAAAAAACTAAAAATGGATCTCCCATTTGACCCTGTAATCCCACTCTTAGGAATTTATCCTAAGAAATTACAAACACCAATCAGAAAGGATTTATGCACCCCTATGTTCATAGCCGCACAATTTACAATAGCCACAATTTGGAAACAGCCTAGGTGCCCGTCAGCAGATGAGTGGATCAGAAAACTGTGGTACATCTACACAATGGAATTCTATGCTGCCATTAAAAAGAAGGAATTCTTACCATTTGCAGCAACCTGGTTGGAACTGGAGAGCCTTATGCTTAGTGAAATAAGCCAGTCAATGAAGGAGAAGCATCACATGATCGCACTCATTGGAGGATAATAAAGAACATTATAAACTGATGAACAAAAGGATAGATACAGAGACAGTAAAGCTTCAAACAGACTGTGAAATTACAGCAGGATGATTAAAGTTAGGTGAGGTAAATAAGAGATCAATCAAAGGACTTGTATCTATGCATATAATCATAACCAATGAACATAGACACTGGGGGGTTGGGGTATGCCTGGGAGGGAGGGGGGCAATGGGAAGATATGTATAAAAAATTAATAAAAAAAAAAAACAAGATGAGACAGCAGCTGTTGCATATTGTTTATCATACACCAGGATTGTGATTCCCTAGATTCTCATTTCAAGACCCTTCAATTTTTGGCATCACACTTTACCCTTTCAACACCAAGAAAAAAAAAAAATTTCCAGATGTGCTTAGTATGTGGTCTTTGATACTTTCACAGTTACTATGTGAAAACACTTTCTTCATTCTTATCTCCCATTGATTCTTTAACTTTCTTTCAGATAATGCTAAACTTAGAGCAAAGGGATTTATCTTTTAAAATATTTTCACAAAACTTTATTTTAATAATCATTTTTATTATTAAGAAATTGTAACCATCATGCCCACATGAATGAAATGCCAAACATGCTAAATAAAAAATAAAAGGATGCATTCTAAGTGAAAGAAGTAATATTATTTGGAGAATAAGGAGAAATATTAGTTGAGACAAACTCTAATTTTTTTCACTTCCTAAGATACTCTGAATATCTTCTGGATAGTACCTAGTGGATCATACTGCTAACGAACAGCTGAGTCATACTTTCCTGAAATGTGTAAGCTTTTAAATATTAGTACCTTAATCTCCAAAATAATTCAAATTTAAAAATACATGCAAGACAAATTCTCCTCTACTGCATTTATTAAACTGATTATCACCTGTACTAACCAAGTCCAGATCCTAATTAAATGTTGTTCAAGGCAACCTGCAGGCATCTTCAGGCTGCAAAGAGCAGTAGAAGACACATGAGCTTTTAAATTTGGCTTCCAGTATTTATTTCCTGCTTTGTTATACACTATCTTTGTGAACTTGGATAAGGTTTTTGGCCTCTCCAGGACTTGGTATACCCAAATCTGAACTGGCAGAATAGTATCTACTTTGCAAAGACCTCATGAATAGTATTGTTGATGCATGTAAAAAAATCTCTGATCCATTGCTTGAAATGTAATAGGTGTTCTGAAAAAAAAGTCTATTATTATCATTGCAGGAAGAACAGAAAATATGCAATGCTTTTTAGAATTCTGATCTAAAAATGTTTTACCTCCAAAACATACTCACTACCTCCACTACAACATCTGCCTATTTCTCTAAACTTATCCCTTGCTTCTTTTCTTCTCTCACTCTTGATTCCATCTATTCCCATCAATTTCAGCTTTATGGAAGTGCCCTACCCTATACACAAGAAACACCTGCCTGGAATTTCCTAGTTAAGTCTTTTTCTAGTTAATTCAAGGTTTGAATCAAGGTCACTGATGCACGGGAGCCAATTATGATCCTTCTAGAATAACATAGATGTCTCTTTTCTGGGTTTCTGTCTGATGTTCTATCCCATCAGTGTTCTCTCTGATACTTAAAATGGACTGAAAATCAGGAACCATGACTTATGCTTATTTTTATTTGTATACTTAAAGCATATCTCAGTTCTGAACATAGAGTAGGTGTTCATTAAGTATTTCTTGAATAAAAAAATTAATAACTATAAAATAGTAGAGTATCTGAAATAGAAAATATGTTCATTATTAAACAGGGTATGCACTTTTAATGTGTATACCTCAGAAAGGACTAATGAGTTATCTTCTAACATATTAATTAAAAATAGTTTATTGCTAGAGAACCAAAAGATGAATGCTTCCTTTGAGAGTGGGAATCCTAGGCCAGTGAAAGGTGAATGAGCTACAAGGAGTAGAGGTCATAAAGAAACATGATGCTTCACAATGCTGCCAGGGACCTCTTTATTAGCAATAACTGAAATAATGGGTGGTGATAAGGCTCCTTTCTTTTTCTCTCATAAGGCCTCAATTGTCTGCCAATCATCTGAGAGCATAGACTAATGCTCTGAATGGGTTGGCATATTGGATATGTGTCCATGTGTATAAAATTTCATCCAAAGACAAATCAAAGCCCATAACTTTGCAGCTAAGTTTTTTTGTATTAGGACTATGTGTATACATGTACATGTGCTCATATATGTTTGCATATATCTAAAGCTCTGAACGCTATAACAACTCCCCTACAGAAGACAGATCATCCAGTTGTAAGGAAAAATATTACCTGCACTATTAATAGGGACTACTTGCCTCATATAGACCTGGAGTCATTCAAAATCACATTCTTCAACAACGGTCTCAAATAATGTAAGCGTGTCAGGGAGGGCTTTTATTGTTTTTCCTACACTGACCCTGTAGTGTAGCAAATTACCCTCAGGTCCTAGGAGACAACACAGTGACTTTCAGGAGCAGTTTCCACATGTTCAGCATTTAGTAAGAACTATGGACCTATTGGGACATTATTCCAAAGAAAGAAATGGAGTAAGAGTTGAATTTCCCCATAATTTTTAAAAATTTGGGTGTTAATTACCTAGGGATCTCAGGCTAATAACTAAGACAGTTTCATCCTTTCTTTTCATTGGGTACTACCATGGCAGTTCATAAAAAAGGGCAAAGACCCCTCCTTAAATAAATAAATAAAGTCCGAAGCTTCTTGTTTAGTTTCAAACTTTTCCAGTCAATAATTTGTCAGTCTAAAGGGTCTTTCTTTTCTTTTAATCAAAGGCTTGACCCAAGAAAAAGGGGGAAGATAATATTCAGGTTCTCTATGTGAATATTCACTGCCAGATAATTCAATTATTGCAGAAAATTATTTTAAACATTAAGATGCACAAAGTTCAGTTTTTCTCTGTTTCTGCTACTATCACCAAGCTATTGATAAGATGTCTAAATTTACTGCAGAATAATTCTGCAGGAAAAGAGATAAAAGGTTCCTGAATAAAATATGAGGCGAGAGCTGTAAATTGTAGCAATGCATATCATTTCATTCAAATGTAGGAAGCAATTACCATCTGCTATACTCATCAGTTCCCTCCTTTATGACTTAATTATATGTTTAATGCTATCAGATCAAGGAAAGGGCACAATAGATGAATGAGTGAGAGAAATAGAAAAGATTCTGCAACAAGACAAAAGGCAGATGAAAAGTAACCTAAGAAGAGAATTGATTTCATTTGTTGGGAGAGAAGTTAATTTAAATAGTATATTCTATCATCTCCAGTGGTGTACTGAGATAATATAAATCATGTGTTTGTGAATTTGCTTCATACAATTTTAACAAAAGCATTCAAGTTTCTGAAAACCTAAGGTCTGCAGGCTTTGATTTATTTATGAAATGGGTAACATTTACAAAGAAAGAGCAATGACTGACAACCAAAGCATTTAAATTATTATTAACAGTGCTTTGCTATACAAGTAGGGGATGGCAGAATAAAGGCTGACAAGCTTTCTCTGGTTCTTTGCTCTCTGTTTTTAAAGCATCAACAAAGATCATATGTCAGGCTCCAGTAAAGAGCCCTGGTGTCCCAGGTGAAAACAACTCAAGCCTGCACACTTTTTTACAGAAACTATTTGAATAAGATGAACCAATGCTCAAGAAAAAAAAACCCATACAGTTAAATGAGTTAAGTATGAGTATTTGTTTTGCTAAGGTTTTTCTAACCTTAAAAGGTAGATTTAGCACATAAGAAAAAGTCAAGAGGTAGAATCTCTAGAGACACTTGTATTTTCTTGAGTCCCATCATAAAAGCTTGGCCCTGAGTTCCTGACCCAGCGGTATTGGCCTGGAATCAGGAATTGATCTAGGGAGTTGCGTATTTCTATATCAAACTGAAGATTTTAACCATATCCCATGTGAACCATAGATTTTTTATCCATTGAAAATTTCATATTCAGTTGACATAATTTGTTGCCTTTTACAATTTAATTAAATGCTTGTTGTCAGAATATAATCCTCCCTACTTCAGTCATCAGACTTTAGGATGTGGTTGCCCAGGACACATCCCAACTAGAATTGAGCTTATCCACAGGTATTCAGATCAAGCCTCACACTTGGATTTTTGAACCTGGGTTTTATGATTTGTGATCACTAGTCGATAGAAGTTCTCCAAAACAAC
>JAAGEH010000393.1:28480218-28549996 GCA_011751065.1 Lasiurus cinereus | reverse complement strand
TGAAAACATTATCTATCATGTTTTTTTAAAAAATAATATATTTTAAATCATGCATTTTCTTTTGCTAACTTATCTATAATCAGAAACATTATATCTGGTTTCAGTTCCTATGTACAATGTACAATTCATGTCTAAGTTTTATTTTGGTCTTTAATGCTTATTGTATTAGCGATGATATAGCAGTCACAAGATATAAGTAATCTCTAAATAACTCATCAGCCTTCCTGCAGCACTTTATCATTAGCTCTCATGCCCTGAAGTGAAAATGACTGGAAACTTCAAGCTCTCTTTACGATTTACATGGAGTGCAAATTGCTACTCAGTAAAACAAATTTATTGGGAGGGGGCGGGGAAGGGGCCAGTGTCAGAAAAACAGATTTATATTCACTTACATATGTTTTAAACTCAAGTCAAAATATCTTTCTGCTAACATATATGTTTGTTTTCTTCTCCAACCTCGATGTTCCAAAGTAATCAGAATTTTACTAGTTTCTTTTTTTTTTTCTACAGTTACACACATACTATCACAGAAAACTTAGCAAGAGTCAAGTCATCAAAGTTCCACAAGTACTGACAAGGAACAAAATTATTAAAAACGGACAATCACTGAAAGAAATAGATAGGACTTGGAGCATTACTTGGAGATGTCAAAGCTGTAGGATTCAGTGAATCTTTTATTGTTGCTTCCACAAGTCTTAGTTTTCATATTTGTCCAGTTTGAAATAAGTTAGGTGAGTGTTCATGGTAATGAGAAAGGTTTCATTCTAGTGACCAATACGGAATAGCTTGAAAGAAGCATCATCTACCTGGGAAGCTGGCTTCTAACGTGGTTGTCCATCAAACCACAAGCAGACCAAGGCCCAGCTGTGACCTAAGCAAAGTTTCTACACAGAAGACAGTGTATATACTGTATATATATATTTTTTTTCTTATAATATAAGTGCATATACATGTATCAGTACATATGTGTATATAAGGTACATGCATGAGTTCAAAATATGTATATGTGTATACACACACACACACACACACACATAAGTCATGGTTTTTATTTTTGTATATATATTCTACATAGCTATAATTATAAAATAAAATTTATAAAAAGAAAATGGCTCTAATTTCTTACCATATATAAGAATATAGTCTTAGTATAATTTATATGTACATATATTTGCATATATAAAGCTCTTATTTCTTATTATATATATTTTTACTTCATATTTACAGTGTAAATATATATAATATATATAGTATATAGATGTATCTATTTTACATCTATAAGTAGTAAAAAAGATAAATATAATTTATGAGTTTACTTTATAAGTCTTATAAATATATAAAGTATGTATACATAAAAGTTCTCTGAGACTTAGTACTATACTCTGCCTTTAAACCACCAATCCTAACAGCATAAGTTATCAAAGGGCTTATAGGATTCATCATTTTTGTGAACATTCAAGCTTCTTAAGGACAGGAAAGAATATTGTATTTGCATTTGCTTTTCCCATTGTTCTCTAAAGCTTCTGTGAGACAAAGATGAATTGTGAGATAGAAGTGGCTTTACTGTCTTAAGCTAATGTAGCTTGAGAAGTCTTCACTTGCATGGGCCATCCAAGTCCTTGGGAAGTTCTCTAACAAGGTGTATCCTTGTTTTTGTAATATTTGCAAGATATTTTTAATTCCATTTCATTAAGACTGCTGCCTCACTCTGATTTGAATACTCTTACATATGTTAGACCATTGTAGACAAGTATATTGGAGCAGCCACAGCATTTCATATCTTTAAATTTGTACTGTGTTCCATAAAGAAGAACACAATGCAAAAGTTTTTGTTCCCACAAAACCTGAATCTTCTCTTCCCTTTAAAGTAATCTGGCATAGAATATCACTTCCACTCAGAAAGAGGAATCACTTAACTACCTTTGTACATACTATGAAAAATGGGGGCTCAAGTCATCTTTGTAAAGGACCACAGGACTTCAATGATTTTTTTGACAATGCAAACGGAAGTTTTCTAAAGGAAGTGCCCGCTTGACAATATTTCCCTAAGGAAAGGAAACTTTCCTATCTAATCCTAATGAAGTTAATATTTCACAGATAAAAATTTTACTATCTTCCTAAAATTATAAAAATGCTACTAAGGTAAAAATAAACAATGTGTTTTGTAGCTTGAATTATAATCCTTGTCTGTTCAAACTAGTAACATATGCCATGTGTTTGTGTGTGTGTGTGTGTGTGTGTGTGGTGTGTGGTCAATGTCTAGATTAAATAAACATTTTTAAAATAGTTTATTAAACCAAACAGCTTGTAAAAGGGCCTCTTATTTGCAGAAACCAAAATTTAGGAAAGGGCAGGCCCTAATGAAAAAACTTACGCCACCATGTAAAGCATCTCTTGCCCAGTTCACCCAAGCAATGGTAAGTATAATGAAAGGAGACTGGATGAAGCCAGGATTTCGAAAAGCCCAGAATATTCCTCACTAAACCTCATACCCAATATTAAGCATCTCTTATTCTCAAACAATATGTCTCTCCATGGCATACTCCAGGCAATTCTTAGAAGACAACATAATTCACCTTCAAAAGGTCTTGGATTTTATCTGGGCCCAAATGCAAAAGAACATTTACCCTTTACCATAGTTGCAATCTTTTTCTTTGGGGGAAAATAAAAGATGGTGATTTGTGTTTGAATGAGTACTTTTCTTAAGGGAATTAACAACCATTTCCTTAGGGTTATCCTAGAACCTTAGATTCTCAGATTAGAGCCTTATAGGTTGTTAAATGAACCATCATTACATTCAAAATGAGATGAAAGAAATTGTGTGAGGATACTAAAAGATTAAAATGGCAAGCTTAGCTATAAATCAAAGAGAACTCCCTTTCCTGCTCCAGAGTGGTTGAATCCAAAATATATGAGGAGATACTGGGGGTCAATGACATAAAGAAATTCTTAAATACAGTCCAGATTTGGCTGTATTTATTGATACTCATTAGAATTGTTTTCTATTTCAAAAGGAACATAACTGCAGATCAGAAAGTTTTGAAACTTGAAAAAGAGAAAAAGTTATTAATGTGATTGCACAGAAACCATTTACATATCCATTTATTGCTACATATAATAAGCATTTATTGAGTGTTCCATATGTATCAGACATTGTACTATATCCAAGAAACACAAAGATGTTTTCAAGTCCTTCCTTCTAGGAACAAACAGTTTAATTGGGAAGTTGAAAAACCCATAGTAGACAGTTAAAATATAGTATCATAATTGCTCAGAGAGACGAATAATCAGTGAATGATTTTTGTTTGTACCAGGTTCTGGAAGTAAAAGACCACACAAGGGCTCATGAAGCCTTCGTTCTGGTGTTGGCTCTGCCAATAACTAATTCTGTGACCTATACATCTTTCTGAGGCTGTTTTTTTTTTAATCTGAAAAATGAAAGAAATTTGACCATATGCATTTCCAGGTCTACATTATCTTATTTCATGGGAATTTCCCTAATTTGTCCCCTGTTAATTCTTATTTTTGGATGATAGTTAGTAATTTATAATGGCATAATCTATGTCCCCTTTAACCAGCCCTTTCTTTCAAAGGAGGCCACCTGTATGTCTTTCTCTTGCCTTATATTCTAATGATTACCCCTTTCACTTTTTCCTTCAATAAAGAAAATGGTCCACTTTAAGCTATTAGTTGTCACTATACCCAAGAAACAGGTAAGTTTTTTTGTTTTTGTTTTTTTTCAAGAGAAAACTGCCCAAATCACCCGTTGTTACTATAAAATTCTCAGTACCCTAAAAAACCCCACAAAAATCTGACTCCTAACATATAAATTTTTAAATACTTTTCTGGAAAATACTGTTTTGCCTTTTAGGAAGAATTACTCTGTGTAAGTGGTAGTTATATCTATGATTATCTAGCATCAATAGGAGAACAGACACTTGCTGGTTCCTGGGGGAAAAGTAGAAATAAGTCTAGGACTTTTCACAGAGCCACTACAGAAGTAGAAATTCCCACCATACATTTTCTGCTATAAGGGAAAATGTGTCCCTGCCAGGGAAGAGTAGAAACAGAGAATGGGATAAATTCCATAGACAACTCTAATTCTCCTTTGCACCAACCAAATTTGGCTGAAGTTTTCTGAGCCCCTGGAGCAATGAGGATCAGAGACCTCTCTCTAGCTGATATGTGGTAGGTGTCAAGGTAGACTCATAAGAGGCCTAAAACTAAAATATTTGACTCTTTATCTATTATTCAACTTTTTTCATTAGAAATTAACCTAAGACATAAATCACAGAATAATTGTTTTTTATTTAGCAATTTTAGAATAAATTTATTTCTCAGGTGAAGATAAAATAATCTTTCCAAAAAAAGATCTAGAATAACTTACATAAATGTCTAACTATAATACTTAATTGATCCTTACCTCATATATATGGATCTTATCTTAAGCCTCATCTTCCTATCTGAGCAAAATTGGTCAAAAAAGGAGGAAGGAGAAAGACTGATTACAGTTTATCTTCTTGCAACTGAAGCAGGATATTTTGCTACATTTAGTCTACAGATAGAGATAATAAGTAGAAAGATCAGAATGGTGTCTGGTCCTCACTCAACCCCATTTAATGGTACCTGAGCTAGTCTTGTAAGCAAGGCAGGAAACTCTTTTCATAAAGGACCTGAGGCATTGGAGATGACCATTACATTGCTTCCGGGCTCATGTCAAAACTTGTATGGAGTAAGACCTGCACATTCTTCTCACTGCAATGAAAAACATAGCAGAGTTCTGCAAAATGAGGACTCCAGTATTACAACCTCAATATGCAGCACAGCAGTGAGAGAGACCTCAGTGTCTAACATGTATTGGTGCCCTGATGATATCCTCAGGAGATGGCAGGTTCACAGCAACATGGAGAAAGAGATATGCAGTATATATCTGGCAGGAATTGATGGGCATAGACAGCATTATAGCTATTAAAGCTAGTGCTAAATATATTTGTGAAGTATCCAGCTCCCAAGAAATGCTTAGGAAAGAGGACTGCATTGTTTAAAGTGTTTACATACTGTATTAATGGGACTAAGAGTCTGTGTTATTTGACTTAAGCAGAGACATTAGTGTTAAAAATAAAAAAAAGAGCATACAGTCTCTCACACTGCCACACTTTGCCCTCAATTCATTCATTCATTCAATAATTATTTACTAAGCAACCACTATGTCGGGTACTGTGTTAAGATTATGTTATACTGTGGTAAATAAAATAGACTTGGTTCTTGTCCTTGTGAAGTTTATGGTCTAAACAAGGTCACAGGTATTAAATAAGCAAATGAAGTAATATGTGATTATATTATGATAGATGCTATAAAGGAAAATGTAGAGCTAGGAAAGAAAATAATAAGTTGTTGAGATATTCAGTTGTTTGGTTAAAGAAGAGCTTTCTGAGCAGATGACATTTAAGGGAGACTTGAAGAAGAAAAGGAAGCCATAGTTAAAGACACAATGGTGGGGAAAGGATCGGTGTACCTGAGAACTGAAGTCAGGACTGCGTAGGTGGAATTTAGTAATGGATTTCACCAAATTGTTTCATAACTTGAATAGAAATAGCTTGCACCACTCTCTCAATTTCCTCCAATGTCACAAAGTGAGAAGATAGTTATCAGGAAAAATGACAGGATTGATGACATGCCAGAAGGACTTTACAGATCTGAAAAGTTGCATTGGAAACAAAAGACAAGAGAGTAAATTATGTCATAAACTAGAGTTGGCATATAAAAGTAAAAACATGGTATATAGAGATGGGACCAAAGGTATTATTTTTTTCTTCAATCCCATAATTAGAGAAATATTGTTCTAAACACATATGAGATAAACTTAAAGATATAATTGGTCAAATTTAAAACAGAAGTTCTTTCTTTTAAATCTCTTCAAAAGATAAAAGCAAACAAAATATGGTTCAAATATCAAGAGAGGAAACGGAGAATATGGCAAGGAAGCACAGAAAATAGAACTCATAATACAAGATGACAGAAGACCAAACAGATCAGTAATGACAATGTATGTAAATGTGCTGAACTCCCCAATTAAAAGGCAAAGTCTCTTAGATTAGAGTAGAAAACAGCATTTAACAATATGCTGTTTACAAGAGACAAACTTAAAACAAGATGACGTGGAAAGGTTGTAAATAAAGGATAGGCTAAAATGTATCCATGTAATTCGAACAAAAAGAGAAACAGGAGTGGCAATATCTTTATCAGCCAAATTAGAATTCAAGTAACAATACAAAGAGAATTATATTATCTTTATAAAAGAAACAATATAAATAAAGTCATAATCAATATCAAAGATACACACTAAGTAAAACAGAATCAAAATACAAAGACAAAATCAGTATGGATATTATCAGCCCATGCCAAATTAGTTTAATAAAAATGAATAAGGATATATAGAATCTGATATCTATTAAAATTCATACCTTCCAGGTAGAAAATACACAGGGACTTCCCTAAGCAAGGGAAACACAATAAAAAAAAAATAAACAAATGCAACTACATCAAACTAAAAAGCTTCTGCACAAGAAGTAACTTACCTCAGGATACCAAGCTACTAGTGGAAGATTCAGGATTTCAGTCCTGCCTGACTCTTAACCACTATGCTATTCAGCAGGAGTCTGGATCATAGGTCTCCTCAGAGCCATATACTCTTCCCTTCTAACTCCCAAGCCCTGGGGGTAATTCTGGAATTTCTGGTTAGTCATGATTTTGCCTCTAAGGTATTTTTTTTTCTGGGAGTTTTCAGTCAAACCTCTACAATTTAGCACCTTGTTACAATTAAACTAAAGTGGCAGGCATTCTTCTTGTATGTCACCTGTTGTGAAAAGAATTCAAGATCTTTCTCAAGAAGTTTCTAGCCCCATATCAATGAAGGGATATCACTAGATGGTGGGAAACTGTTGGCCTGACCCAATGGCACTGGTCATCCTAAAGTGGTTGTCTGTCTTCTCAGGAAGCTCCTCCCACTTGTTGACTACCATGACTCCCCAATCAAACTGAGATCTTCCAGGTCCAATATTGTAAACCAGGATAATCTTCCCATTTTAAGGTCCTTAACCCTGAACACATCTGCAAAGTGCTTTTCCATGCAAGATGACATATCCACAGGTTCTGGGGATTAGAGCATAGACATCTCTGGGATGCTTGATACCCAGGCCCATTCTCTACATCTGCCATATCAGCTGCACCACATTGCATCTCCATGTGATTGCACATTTCCCCATACTAAAGAAATGCACTTATGTTCATATATAATTTTACTTAAAGGCCAGAATTGTAAGATGTCCTTCCCCAACACCCTACTGTTCAGTGTTTGCAAGTTTACTTTATCTCCTTAGGCATGGAGAAGACATTTTTATTCATCAGTGTGCTTGAGATTGTGATCTTTAAGTGGAATTGTACAAACAACCGTCAAGTCCTAATATCACCCTGGAAATACAAAAAGTTGATCTTTATTTCAGACTTCCAATTGCTTATCAGACCCTATAATAGACAAAGTAAAGACCATAAAAACAAATGTATGGCATCATTATCCGCGGATAGAAAACTAGGAGAAAAGAAAATCACAACACAATTTTGTCAGCAAACATTACTCTGAAATTCATTTATGGACTCATTTTTGAGTGCTTACTTTCTTCTTTCACTGCTCAGTCCTATTCCCTTACACAAACCATTAATTTAGAAATATAAACAAGACTTTGGAAGTCATTCTGAAAGCTTCCAAGAAAACAGGAAATATTAAAGAAAATCAAATCTGCTTAGATAATTACAATAGGCAAATTATGCATTAAGAACGGTAGTACTGCAAAAGGAAACATGAGTCTCAATGTACAGCATTATTTCAGATAATTTATATTAGGTTATATTTTCGTTACCAACCTGTACAGTTCTATTTCCTATCAGGTTGTCTGGGAACAGGAAATGCTCCCTAAAGTAAATATTTGTATATGCCTGCATCATGGTAGGATTTCCCAAACTAATTTTTATATAAAACACTAGTGATCCATGCTATGTAAATAGAGACTCTTTCTCTAAGAAATAAAGCAATGGGGAAATTCAGTGCTTCCCAAAATGTACTGAACTACTACCTTTTTTATTTTAATGAAAAAAGTGAGGAGGCAAAGAGCTATTGGATATAGTAGGATATAATACTTTATTGTTTGAACAAGGGAGTGATATGATGAAAGTGGAGTTTATGGTAGATTAATCTAGTAAATGTGTGGGATAGGTAGGAAGTGAGAGACTTGATTCAATGAGGCCAGATAGAATATAGAGAATTTTGCAGTTAATGTATAAGGGCTTGATTTAGTAGAGAAGGTATAAAAATTAAGTATGCAGTCATGAATCTCAAACACTCATAACCACAGTGGTCTGTTTCTGTCACTAAATCTGGTTTCTCTTGTTTCATTTTTTTTTTTAGCTGTGTCAGTACTTGCTCAGCTCTATGTAATCATTTAGAAAACAGAATCTCTCTAGATATAGAGACAGAGATATATAGATAGGTAGAGATAGCAATAGAGATATATAGGTATAGATACACACACACACACCCTCCACATAGATTTTTATCTGCCTCAAGTAGTAGGTACTCAGATTTAGGTACTAATTTTAATTTTGTCAGCAAACATCACTGTTGTGAATGTGTGTATGTGTGTGTGTGTGTGTGTCTGCCCCCAGTTCCTGGCAGAGCTCCTAAAACCCTTGTAACTTCCTAAGTGGTAATGTTACTAGGAGCATCTTTTAATTAAAAGATTAATTAAAATAATGTACCATGTGGGTCTAATCTAGATTTGAGGAGGCTGATAGGTTCTTTATACCTTCTGTATGACTTGACTACAAATTAGAGTCATTTCTCTCTTTGGGAGTCCTTCATTTGCTAAAATAGCTCACATAATGCAGAGAAACATGTTTACCAGTTTATTAAATAACAGACAATATGGCAAAGGTTAAGATGAAGCAATACATAGGGTGAGGTCTGGAATGATCCTGAGTGCAGTTATTTCTGTCCCTGTGGAGTTGTGTATGCCATTACCAGCATATAAATGTGTTCACCAAGCCAGAAGCTTTCCAACTTCATACTTTGGAGATTTTTATGGCACCTTTTATGGCATCATCAACTTAGTCTCCAGACCCTTCCCTTTCATGGAACATGGGGAATGGGATGAAAAGTTCCAAGTTTCTAATCATAGTGTGGTCTCTCTAGTGACCAGCCCCCATCCTGAAGCTAACCTGAACCCACCAAGAGTCATCTCATTAGAACATAAGACACTCCTATCCCTAAGAAGTTTCCAGGTGTTTTAGGAGTTCTGTGTCAGGAAACAAGGTCAAACAACAATTAGGACTGGATGCTCCTAGTAACATTACCACGTAGGAAGTTACAAGGGTTTTAGGAGCTCTGCCAGGAACTGGGGGCAGACACAAACACACACACACACACACACACACACACACACACACACACACACACTATATATATATATTCATAATAGTTTAATGATTATATAAGAAAGAGCATTGGAGAGGAAACATTAAGAAATAGGGTAAGGGGGGTAACTATCGATGGAGGTATAGCCAAAACATTGGGGGAGAGGTTAACTTTAAACTGAAAGAGACACACCATTTTCCTTCTAGCAGAAAAAAAACAAGGCAAGAATGAGTTCAGATTCAACTAAGTTTGTAAACTAGCACAGAAAGTTGGAGGCATTCTCAACAATTCAGAAGCATAAATATTGCACTAAGTGTGAATCAATAAAAGAATGAAGGTTCGAGCTGACAAATAAATGAAGATTGATCTCTACCCAATGATAACAGATCATGAATTTGATAGTGGCACCAGCTGAGTAATTAATGGTATTATAAGTTTCCAGGAGCACTTATAATAGTGAAGAAGGGAATTCATTGTATTAATTCATGGTATGAATTTTGACTGTTAATTCAGATGGAATAGCAAAAGGGCAATTGTTGACAAAACTGAGAAAAGATTAATTAAAATAATGTACCATGTGGGTCTAATATAGACTTGAGGAGGCTAATAGGTTGTTTTAAGAGGCTGGACAGTCAATAAACTGTGAAAATAATTGAGTGAAAAATCTAGAAGCACAAGGAATAATAAGAGAATCAGTTATTTGAATTTGAAATTTTCTAAGGTGAAGTAGTTCTGGTCAAGAATATTATCTGACGATATTTCTTAAAGCAGTTTCAAGCTCTCAAATTCCATAGGGCAGTGATATAGTCAAGAACTAAAAAGCTGGTGTATCTTGAGTCAAAAAGAGAAAATTTCTGTACCTTATCGAATTTAGAGATGCAAATAAGTGATCTCTCTTCATAGTTTGGTTGTTTCCCTTCCCTGATAATTTCATGGGACTGAACAATCATGATATTCTATTCTAAAACCTTGAACCTAATAACTAATTTAATTATGTTAATTTCACAGAGGATCCAAAATATTCAGAAAATTCTGAATGTTTATCTTACAATTTAATATTTATTTGAAATATAAAAGTGAACTCATTTTTTGTTTGTGTGAAGCATGTAAAATTTGAATTAGCAAAGTGTCACATTGGTGACCTTTTTCTTATCAGATTCATTCCTCATCTTTCCTTATTCATCTTTAAATGATTAAAAAAACCCACTATTTCAGGTTCTCCTGACAACTGGTTTCTATTTAATAGGTTCAATTCATGGAAGGCAGTGGTGGACAATTGGAGGGCAGAAGGACAAGCCTGGGTGCTGCTTCTTTTTTTTCCCCTTTATTGATTTTTTAGAGAGAGAGAGAGGAATGAAGAGGGATAGAGAAATAAAAATATGAATGAGAGAGAAACATCTTCATGGATTGGCTGCCTCCCACACATCCCTATTGGGATCAAGCCTACAACCTGGGTATGTGCTCTGACCGGAATCTAATCAGTAACCTCTTGGTTCCAGGGTAAACGCTCAATTGCTGAGCCACATCGGCCTGGGTGCTTCTTCTTCATCTTCATCTTCATCTCCCTCTCTCCTTTCCCCTACTCCTCTCTGCTATGGTGGTATCCCCAAAAGAGGACACTTTTCTTCTATGGGTTTAGGTCCTGCTGGATAGTCCCTCCCATAGTCTCCCCACCTTCTATCAGGTGAACTTAGATCTTGAACTGGGTTACACTACCACTTATTTTTATAACCCAAGCCCTACAGATGGTGAAGCTACTCTCATTTACTTAACTTATCCATTACTAGTGTAACTAATTATTTGTATAATTTATTTTCTGTTTAAAATATCTAAGATAGCCCTAGCTGATTTTGCTCATTGGATAGAGTGTTGGCCTGTAGAGTGAAGGGTCTCGAGTTCGATTCTGGTCAAGGGCACATGCCTGAGTTGTGGGCTTGATTCCTAGTAGGGGACATTCAGGAAGCAATCAATCAATAATTCTCTCTTATCATTGATGTTTCTATCTCTCTCTCCCTCTCTCTTCCTCTCTGAAATCAATAAAAAATATTTAAATTTTTTTTTAAAAAATAAAGTATCTAAGGTAGTTTTTTATTTTCTCATTGTACTCTTTTTGTTTCTTTGTTTGAAATATTACATAGTAGTACATATGTATCCTTTTTCTCTCATCAGCCCCTCTGAATTCCCCCCAACCTCCCAGCACATGCTCTCACCACCCCGCCAGTGTCTGTGTCCCTTAGTTATGCTTATATGCATGCATACCAGTCCTTTGGTTGATTTCTTACCCTCCCCTCAACCTTCCTTTGCCTTCCCTTGACAATCTGTTCGATGCTTCTTTGTCTCTGTATCTATTTTTGTTAATCAGTTTATAATGTTCTTTATATTCCACAATGGGTGTGATCATGTGATTTTGTCTTTCTCCAACTGACTTATTTCACTTAGCATAACTCTCTCCAATTCCCTCCATGCTGTTGCAAATGGTAAGAATGCCTTCTTTTTATAGCAGCATAGTATTCCATTGTGTAGATGTATCACAGTTTTCTAATTCAATCATCTGCTGATGGGCACTTAGGCTGTTTCCAAATCTTAGCTATTGTAAATTGTGCTGCTATGAACATAGGGGTGCATATATCCTTTCTGATTGGTGTTTCTGTTACCTTCAGATACATTCCTAGAAATGCAATTATTAGAACAAATGGAAGTTCCATTTTTAATTTTTTGAGGAATTGATTGACTGTTTTCCACAGTGGTTGCACCAGTTTGAATTCCCACCAACAGTACAAGAGGGTTCCTTTTTCTCTACATCCTCTCCAGCACTTGTTTGTTGATTTGTTGATGATAGCCATTCTGACAGGTGTGAGATGGTATCTCGTTGTTGTTTGGATTTGCATCTCTCAGATGATTAGTGACTCTGAGCATGTTTTCTTCTCATTGTATTCTAACTGATGAAAAGGCTAAATTAATTTGAGAAGTACTGATGAATTGATGAAAATAGAGAGGCTAGATTAAGAGAAGTTGCAGTCCCAGTGTTTTATAGTGATCAAATCAACTTAGATTCTTTCCTTTAGTTCATGTCAAGAATATGTTAAGCCAGTGTACAGAGTGAGACTGACTCTGTTAATGAGAGAGATAGAAACTTCATTACATGAGGCAAAATAAAAGGACTTGATGGTGTACATATAAGAATCATCTTGACTAATGAGATTGTGGGTCACATTGAAAAATAAATAGACTTGTTTTATGGATAGAAATCAAGAGAATTAGATTATAAATAAACACAAAATCAGAATGTTCTAGTAAACAAAAATTAAGGTCTACCTCATGAAGTTTGAGTCATCAGTCCCTGAAAATGGCAAATCAAAGGCTATAGGACCATTTTCAATGTGGGGCTGTAGTAGAAAGTCATTTTCAAGTTGACAAGTGCATGGCATATCACACCAAAGGCAACAGTTATGAAAGAAACAATTGATAAGCCAGACTTCATTAAAATTAAAAACTTCTGCTCTGAGAAAGATTATGTCAGGAGAATGAGAAGATAAACTCCCGGTCAGAAGAAAAAAAATTTAAAAGGCACATCTGAGAAAGGACTTTATCCAAAATGTACAAAGAACTCTCAAAGCTTGACAATAAGAAAACAGTCTGATTTAAAAATGAGCCAAAGACCTTAACAGACACCTCACCAGAAAAAAATAAATAAAATACATACTGATTGCAAGTAAGTGTTGAAAAGATGGTCCACATCACATGTCATCAGGGAAATGCAAAAGAAAACAATGAGATACTATTACACAGCTGATAGCATGGCCAAATCCAAAACACTCGCAACACCTAATGCAAAGGAGGCTGTGGAGCAATAGGAATCTCATCTTTGCTGGTAGGAATGGAAATGGCACACCCACTTTAAAAGACAGTTTGGAGGCTTTCTACAAAGACAAACACATCCTTACCATATGATTCAGCAATCATGCTCCTAGTATTTACCCATTAAAAATGTTTACATTGCTAAGGTATGTAATCCTACATGTATAACAACCTATCTGATAAAGAAATAAATCTTTCATTTATTTATGGTGGTCAGTTAGTTTTATATATATATATATTAATAATAACTAGTATTCAGATACCATCTAATTACATATTTTCATGATTGAAACTTAAATATTTCTTATGTATAAATTGCAATGAACAAAGCTATTTACATCTATTTTTTAAATATATTTTATTGATTTTCCACAGAGAGAAAGGGAGAGAGACAGAGAGCTAGAAACATCAATGAGAGAGAAACATCAACCAGCCGCCCCCTACCCACCCCTCACCGGGGACATGCCACAACCAAGATACATGCCCCTGACCAGAACTGAACCCAGGACCCCCCCCCCCGGCCTGTCCGCAGGCAGACGCTCTATCCACTGAGCCAAACCGATCCCGGCTACATCTATTTTTGACACTTTTATTATAAATATCTTTCTTCTTAGACCCAATCCATAAATAAAAATAAAGTATTTCTATCTGCTGCATAATAATACTGCACGATAAAACAACCCCAAAACTTGGTGATTTAAAATAATACACATTACTATAAGCCTTGAGGTAAGCAGATAAGGCTAACCTTTCTGGGCTAGTCTTGATTAGGCTCATGCACTGAGGTGGTAATCATCACAGAGTGAGTAGGCCATTTTTCTTTATAATTCAGCAAGCTAGACTGAGCATGTTCTAGTGGTGAAAGCTGAGAAAAAGGAGAAAATACAAATCTGTAAGTGCTTTCCCGCAACTAGTCGCAAGTTTGCTACCAATCTCCAAAGAAGTTATATGGCTAATCAGAGGCAGTGTGGAGGGTACAACCAATGGGTATGGATGTAGCATGGCCGGATAAATTGAGGCTTTGATGCAACATAAAACAAATAAAGAAGGCGGGGGGGGAGGGGAAGTAAGGTAAGAAGAGATCAACCAAAGAACTTGAATGCATATATGCATAACATATAGACACAGATGAGAGGGTGGTGAAGGCCTGGGGCAGAGGGCAGGGGCAAGCTAGAAGGGGTCAGTGGGAGAAAAAAGGGGACATATGTAAAACTTTCATCAATAAAGATTAAAAATATATTCCTAATTGCACAGTTTATGCAATTACACCTGCATAAAGCCTATCTAATAATTTACCTGTGCTGATCTAGAGGCTAAATATTTTTACTCAGCAATAAATTAAAATGCCATTTATTTACAATATTTTTCTTTAAGATATCCCATATGTATCATTTGCTGATAAAATTAGTTATTTACATTTCCTCTACTTGATTTCTTTAAGTCTTTTCACTTTCAGCCTGATGAATAAATAAAATGCAAACCCTTCCTGGTAGGCCGCTGGTTTTGCAGAGAGCTCCCATCCTTGCTCCAAGGTGCTGACTATTTATCTCCATGAATCACAAAGCAAAATTTAAATATATTAAATTGTCCCCTTCCATGATTAGGTCTTTGGCAAACATATTGCAGCAATTGAAATATGGTGATGGAAATGATTGCTTCTGGTGGAACACGGAGATTTATTTATCACCAGTTCCTGCTTTCTTCTCCTTTATTTCCTACTCCCCAAGAATAAGAGTGATCACTATTAGGTGGTCATATGTGAAAGAACTCATAGCTATAAGCCCTGCTCTCTTTCCCAAATAATTTTCTAAAAATAATTTTAAAAAATTGTTTCAAAGGATCTCTTACTTTTTGAGACAGCCCGGAGGAACCTGGAGAGTATTATGCTAAGTGAAATAAGCCAATCAGATAAAGACAATTAAGACAAGTATCACATGATCTCACTCATATGTGGAATCAAATGAACAAAATAAACTGATGAACAAAATGATCCAGAGACATAGAAGCATGGAACAGACTGACAGATCTCAGAGGAAAAGTGGGACTGCTGGGAAAGGACAGGAGGAGAGAGTTGTGGTGAGGAGAGATTAATTGGGGAACTTATAAGTATATATGCATAGCCTCTGGACACAGACAATAGTGTGGTGAGGCAGGTGCATGGTGGAGTAGATCGATTGGAAAAAAATACTTTCTTTTTTTAAAAAAATATATTTTATTGATTTTTTTATAGAGAAGAAGGGAGAGAGATAGAGAGTTAGAAACATTGATGAGAGAGAAACATTGATCATCTACCTCCTGCACAACCCCTACTGGGGATGTGCTCACAACCAAGTTACATGCTTTTGACCAGAACTGAACCTGGGACCCTTAAATCCACAGACTGATGCTCTACCCACTGAGCCAAACCAGTTAGGGCTATAATACTTTAAACAGTAAAGATAAATCTTAAAAAATATTTTTTTAAATTTAAGAATAAACAAGTCAAGCAGCTTTTGTTTTATGTTAAACAATGATTTGATGAAGGGTTTACATATATCTGTAACTCCTCAAACAACTGAAGCAATTGAACAGATTATATTATAAAAGTGTACAATGATTAAAGGTATTTTTTCCCTTTAGAGTTGTTTTTTATAGAAGATGCTTCAGGAGCAAGTATGAGAGACTATATCATCTGAAATTTCCCTTTTGCTTTATTTGCCTGGATTCAGAAGGGCACTCGTACACTGGCATGAGCATCACTTGTCTCATTACGAATAAGTATCCAAACAAATGAACACATTTAAAAACAACAAACAGTGTACAAAAGTTCAGTCTCCTGGAAAATTTTTGAAATATATTGTGAATTTTTCCATTTACAGAAGCTTTATTGTCATTTCCCTCTCCACATCTGCTATTCATTTGAATGACTTCCCAAGAATTCCAAGAATAAAGATGCCAAAATGTGGCTACTAATATTTCTCAAGTATCTTCTTCCTTTGCTTTTCAGTAAAAGATCTTTACTATCTATGAGGGTACTTACTGAGTTTCATGTGAACACACATTCAGAATCTTAACTACAGATCCTCAGTGTTGGTGAAGCTCCTTTGTGGGAACGTGGTGCCCTGGCAAGGAGGAGAACTGCAGGAGAAACCACAGTGCTTGATTTGCGCTCTCCTGTCAGTTCAACACAGAAAGACTTGGGAACTTCTCTGAGCCCTCATTTCTTAATCTGCTTAAAATTTTTATAAATACACCTATGACATAAGTGTCCCAGAGAATCTTAAAACTTATTACTAAAAAAAAAGGTTATAGACAAAAATATCATTCAGTCAAGAACAGCATTTTGTGACATAAATCCACAGTCTCTTTTGGTAAAGGTGGATTTTTGCATTTTGAATTTCCCTAAATGAAGGCACACCTATGTTTCCAGAATAAACAGCCACAGAACTTGCTGAGTGTAGGGACAGAAAATATAAAAGTACTAGTGTTTTTGTCCCATTGGCACAGATGCTGTAAGCTTTAAAAGAACCTCCTACTTCTTAATCCCTCTCTCCATGTTCCTGCCAAGCTCTCTGGAAATCTGAGTTTTGGACACTCACCAATACCACATCTCATCCATATGTCTGCCCCAGAGGAAGACGTTCCACAGGCTCTCTCCTCTCCATGAATGATTCATGTGATAAGACCTTAAATACTAGCTGAATCAAGTAGCTAATGGCTTGAAAACCTGATATGACATCAATGAAATGTGCTATTTTAGAGGCCTGCTTCTAAGGCTCACTGTTTATCCTGTGTTTTGTTTGTGGTTTTTTTTAATCCTCACCTGAGGATATTTTTATAGATTTTAGAGAGGTAGGAAGAGAGAGAAACATTGATGTGAGAGAGAATCGTTGATCAGTTGTCTGGACTGAGGATGAAGCATGCAACCTAGGAATGTGCCCTGACCAGGAATCAAACCAGAAACCTTTTTTTGTATGGGAAGATTCTCCAACCAACTGAGCAGCCAAGCCAGGGTTCATTGTTTATACTTGACCAATTTAGAATCAGAAAGTTCTCTACTAGGCAAGCAGAGGGTATGACAGTATCCCCTTTTGAAGATCTTTTCTGAGTCCCAAATTTCTGAATGACACATTAGCTCTAATATCAAAGTGGGGGAATAGACTTGCTAACAATAATACACTGAGTGGCCAAATTATTATGATCTCTGAATGTATAATAATCTGGCCACTCAGTGTACATCCTATATAATAAGAGGCTAATATGCAAATTGTCCCCTCAACTAGGAGTTCGACCAGCAGGCAGACTGGCCAACCACCTATGTCCCCTTTCCCTGGCCAGGCTGAACAGACCACATCCATGCACAAATTCATGCACAGGGCCTCATACACACACACACATTATTATGCATTATGCATTCAGAGATCATAACAATCTGGCCACTCAGTGTATAATGCAATTATTTTTCTCCAAGAAAAATAAACCATACTGAAAAATCATTTTGACCACCTACCACAAAATCACCAATTAAAATGCCTCCAAGGGAAATTTAGTAACTAAAATAAGTAAGTAGACTAGTGGGAATGATCAAACCAGACTATAGCCAGTCTCAAATGTGGCAGCCCCTATTTAAGTCCACTTCAATGGATTTTAAATGAGCACATGGAACCAGAGTGGCCAGAACTTACAGAACTTGAATAGAAGCCAGAAATTTTTATTGTTACATGAAATCTTTAAATGTTGGCAATTAATTCAGGAAAATGTAAACATGATGGAAGCCAAACGTGCACATCCCTGGGCTGGATTTGGCCTGTATTGCCAAGTTTGCAGCCTTTGACCTACAGTTTTACTTCCTATTATTTCAATTAAAGGTGGTTTAAATATTTTAGAGAAAAATTGGGCTCAGATTCTTTAAAAAAATAACTAAAACTCTCACAGGTCTACAACTGGTGAGAAAATAATTTACCTTTTGAAACAGGGAAAGAGAAGAGGCCTTAGTGATAGATGGATCTGAGCTAAAACTTTGGCTCAACCATCTACTAAATGTGAGAACTAGAGGAACTCTCTGATGTGAAATTGTGATAATAATATTTGGTTCATGCAGTTGATATAAGATAATGTGCAGTTTATATGACAGACATAATTACATAGTTCCCAGTACATGTTAAGAAATTAATAAGTGCTGATTACTTATATTAGTACAACTCTATGATCATTTTTATAATAAACCTATATAGATTATTTAGGAAATTAATGTTAACTCACACATGTTGATTACTTACCAAATAACAGGCACAATTCTAGTTCTAATAGTTTTAAACAATCCTATGGAGTAGATTCTATTTTTAACTCCAGCCTGTACACAAATAAAGAAACAGGTCTAGTATGGCTGATTAACATATTCAAGAGCCACAAATAATAAAGGGATATGTGGAGGCAGGACAGCATTTAAATAAAGGCTGCTACCTCTAGCATGTGACGTCTTTACCATTACATTAAACTAAAAGTATGGTGTATTCCAATTAATCTTTGAATTTGTTCCAAACTATAAAGGTCTTGTAATTGGGTAAGGCATTTTAAAAAAGAAGAGAGGCACTCACTTCTAATTGCAACAGACCACTCCAAACAATTTGGTGTAGTTTTCTTTGTTAAACTTGAAAGAAAAATCCAGACTTACTCTTAACAAGGCACGATAACCTCTGGAAGTTAGGTCTACATCCCTTCCTTTTGTGCATGAAATGACTTTAAATATCTTGCTTTGATGGAAATCGAACCTTTCTTTATATGAGTAATTTGTAATTAGTTAATAATACTTCTTCAATAATACTTATATATAATTAGTTTTATTTATCTTAAAGGAAGATAAAAATATCTCTTTCATTTAAACCCAGTTTATCATTCTGAAAACTTTCAGTAAACCAGCCAGCTTCCATTTCCTCTATTTTTTTTTATCAGAATCTTAATTTTATTCAGCTACTCACCACTTCCTATCATGAGAAGAAAAAGGAATTCATTCCCAGCTCAGAGATAGATCCTGATTCACCCACAAATGGCTCTCTTCTCATATTGCCTGCTGATTTAGAGGTAGGCAGGTGACTTCAGTTGGCTCAATCAGACTAAAGACTTTCATCCTGCATTTGATGTAAAAGATTTTTCTCATCTGATCCTGCTGGCTCAGAACTCATTCTGTAGGGCAAGCATGTCAAACTCAAAGGCTAACATGGGCCAAATAAATGAGGCATGCGGCCCGCAGCCCACAAGTTTGACATGCTTACAAGAAGCCAACTTTCCTTTGCAACTACAAGGAGAATCAGACACTTAAGACCACACAAGAGGTCAGAAAAAACAACAACAGTTTTTCATGAAATTATTGAATTGCTTAGAAGTCATCAAACATCTTGATTTTTAGTTTGTGTGATTATAAGGCACCATATTATTATCATGAGATTTTGTTATGGATAGTGAAAATCATTCTAATATACTATAGTTTTTATATAGTATATGATTAATAGATATTTGTAGAATTTTAACTCATTCAATATATTTGTTTATTCTTTTAATGATGCCTATCAAAAATCAACAAATTCAGATCCATAGATTATGACCCAGTTACCACTATTTTTCTTGTAATCAGATGTAGTCACAGTATCAAAAAGGAGCGTAGGGTATCAACTTTCAACCATAGTCAATGATTGGAAGCCAGAGAATTGTAACTAATATCCTCTTGTCTTGGAGGCTATAAATATTTACTTCTGTTAATTAGTAAGTTTCATGAGGTCAGAATCACATTTGTAAATATTTGTCAGTGTAATTAATGCTGCCCCTCTCCCATTCAAATGAGATCAGAAACCAAATAAATTTTCTTAATCACATGCAAAATAAAGAAAAGACATATTACAATAGAAATTATATATTCATTATATGTTTTTATATTGTTATTCTTAGATTTAGTGGAACAACAGAATTACCTGGATAGCTTTTAAAGAATATAGCCCTAGCTGGTTTGGTTCAGTGGATAGAGTGTAGGTCTGTGGACTGAAGCAGACTGAAGGATACTGGGTTCGATTCCAGTCAAGGGCACATGCCTGGGTTTCTGGGCTCAGTCCTCAGTAGGGGCCATGCAGAAACACTGCCCCCCTCTTCCTCTCCTCCCTCTCTGAAATCAATAAAAAATATTTTTAAAAGAATATATACACTTCCCCTCCCCATCCCCACAACTATGTGAGCCATTAAAAAAAATTGCTTTTCTCATAGTCCTAACAAGGACTCAGGAAAATAATTTTATGTAAATAAGTGACTCAAAGAAATAGAAGTGCAGATTGACCTTTGAGATCACCTCCTCCAGTATTTCTCAAAGTGTGGTGTTCAGTTCTTTTGCATTGGGTACTTATTAAAATTCAGATTCCAAGGCCCTATCTTTCATCTTTTGAATCAAAATCCCTGGGGCTGGAGCCCAAGAATGAAGGTTCAAAGGATGCTTCAGATGATTCTAATGTACACTAATGAGCTCCAAACTTTGAGATTCGTAAATAGTCCCATCCAATCAGATTCTTTATTCCCAGTACTTGAAATATTTTCTTTTTTTATATATATACCCTTTTGACCCATTGAGACTCTTACATCTTTTTTTAATATATTTTATTGATTTTTTACAGAGAAGAAGGGAGAGAGAGAGTTAGAAACATCAAAGAGAGAGAAATATCAATCACCTGCCTCTTGCACACCCCCAACCAGGAATGTGCCAGCAACCAAGGTATGTGTCCTTGACAGAATCGAATCCGGGACCTTTCAGTCCACAGGCCGATGCTCTATCCACTGAGCCAAACTGGTTTCAGCTCTTACATTTTATTAGTTTAAAAAAATCCCTTAATCTCCTCATAATCTCTAGTGCTAGACTGGCAGGGATTAGTATTGCCTACTCTTTTGACCTCTTCTATATTTAACCACATTTACTATATTGTGAGGATACTGCAGAAATATTTTTATAGTAGTCCCTCAGGAAGACAACCATTTCAGAAAAATAAGAGACACAAATATTCAGATCTTAAAGATTTACATTTGTTTCTTTGACCTGTATAATCTATACATGGACTTTTAAAAGCATTATAAACTTATGAATCCCTACCATAATATATACCCTTCCAAAATAATCACTAACATTGCCACTTTTCAATTTATAAGCACTAGATATATTATTCCACAACACCAAGGAATACTAGTAGATGTTAGTTTCAGATTTGTGTCATGACTTGTCCCAATCATGTAGCCAGTACATAACTGAGGTGGCGATCTGCATGGTCAGGCTTTCTAAGGACTTCTCTACTCAAAAGTAAGTATTTTCGCTCTAATCTCTTGTGCAGCTACCAAGGAATTTTCTCTGTCTCCACTATGAGAGCTTGTCCCTCCCCTCAGTACCATGTAAATGGACTTTCCTCTTTACGGGTTTTGCAAAAGCAAGAGGAATAATTACAATTTCCTATCATTTGAAAAAAAGAACATGTATTCCTTTTTTTGAATAGACACTTATTATACAACAGGAATGCCTCCTGCACAGCAAAGATAAGGGTCCAAATCTAGACCCACAGAGCACTGGCAACACCCTTAAGAATTTTCTCTTTTCTGTCACTGTCACCTCATCACCAGAGGCCAGCTTTTTACCCCTGTTATCAGAAACTTTAAGCCATGCAGTTGAGCAGTTGAGCCATTGCACCCTCCATAAGCCATGCAGGACATGAGAGCAGTGCAAAACCTAGCCATGGCCCCTCTCAGCCAGCCTGAGTCAACCTGAGACATGGGCACCTTTTTATAATTGGCAGGCCCAGAAGGGAATACCTCAGCATTGTCCACTCCAGGGAAGCACTTTTCCCTGATTTGCATTGGGTACTGTACATTCCTGTGGAGGCTCTGCCCATGTGCATCCCACAAAGGAATAAAAAAATGCAAGTGCTTTATAAGGTTCAACTTTGTTTTGTTTTGTTTCCCAGCGATAGTTCTATAGTTTGTGCAAAACTGGAAGTCTGCAAAGCAACATCCAGTTTCTCATTTATTGCCCAGTCCAAGCTTGTGATGTCAGTGGTCCTTCATTCTTTTTAATATATTTTATTGACATTTTAGAGAGGAAGGGAGACGAATAGAGAATTAGAAACATATATGAGAGAGAACATCGATCAGCTGCCTCCTGCATGCCCCCACAGAGGATGCACCCGCAACCAAGGTACATGACCTTGACCAGAATCGAACCTGGAACCCTTCAGTCATAGGCTGACACTCTATCCACTGAGCCAAACCGGTTTTGGCAGTCCTTCATTCTTGAGACATCATGTTAGGGATAATGAAATCAGCCTTTACTAAACTTCAGGCAGCAGCAAAGCTGGGATTTGTGGCTACCAGTAAGAAGTCGGTGTCATAAGAACTATGGGTGAGAACAGGGGTAAAGAACCCATGCAAGAAAGAAAGCTCCCAGGCTGCGTGCTCTCAGACCTTGACATTTCATATGATTCCCCTAGGCCGCTTGAAAAATGCTGATTCCAGGTCCCACCCCAGACACCCTGATTTGGATCTGGGGTAGGGCCAGCTCCATCTCCAAAATTCTATGAAGGGTAGGGCTTAGGGGAGGCCATCTGGTTGGAAGAGAAAGCTGGGAGCTTTGCCACAAGGCTATGTTTGCAAAGCAAGCACACTCTTTTTAACTTAGTGTGTATGTTACAGAGCAATATCAATATTAAAGTTTTCTAAATATACTTTTAGTCACACTTTATACAAGAATGATTACATTGGCCATATTAAAAGTGATATTTTTGTTTGAGAACAGAGGGAGCTGATGGAGATCAGGGTGGTTACTACCCTTGGCACTAACGGAGCCCAGGCATCTGCCTTTTAACTGTCACTATAGAAAGCCTCACTTATTGATGCATTTGTTACACTAAATATTTATTGAGTTAGCAATTTGTGCCAGGCATTGTTCTATGTAGGTGCCAGAGAAATAATAATAATAATAAAAGCAGACCCAAAGACCTTCTCCATGTATTACATTTTTAGTCAGGGAAAGTTGTCAATAAACAATAAACATAATATATGAGAATTCTATAGTATGTGCAAAGATGTTTTTCACCCTTAAGAAACATGTTCTTAGCAAACAGCACTCACATTCTTTAGTGAGACACCCCCTGATATATATTTAGATTGTTACCAGGGTATTTCCCTAGGAGGCCAATGACTAAAACTTAGAAATGCCTTCCTTGGCTTCAACATGACAAATGGTAACTTGTGGATTTGGATGGGGAATTGTGTGTATGTGTAGGTATAAGTTTCAACACCATGTGGACAACTATCAAATCTTACATATGTCTCTTTAAACTTTTAGTCCTATATCTTTTGCACCATATAATGCTGACTTTCCAAGAAGTTATGCAAGCCCTGGGGAAACTATGAAGGGACACAATTGTCAACTGAAGCATTTCCATGCTTAAACATCTATATAGTCAACAGACACACATATACAAGTGGCTATAACTTAAAAAATAGCTCAGTAATTTCTTTCACCTAGATAGAAAGACATGCAATTCATGCAGAAAGCCAAGAAAAAATAAAATTACTTATTCTAAGTCCCTTAATTGAATCACACTAAATGCTAGGACAACGTCACTTAAAATTATTTAATAATTTTAAAACAAATGGTCTGTGCAACAGGAAAATAGTTGAACTAAAATTGCTGAAATTAATTGAATATTTTGGGGATTGAAATATACATGAATCCATATTATCCCATTTATTTTTCAAATAGTGTTAGAAAATACCTGAAGACCTCCCAGTAAAAATTTAACTGAACCTTTAGGTCTGTTCATCGATTCAGTGGAACCAAAATTGTATGTGAATTTAGTCTTTACTCAGTTCTATTTGATAGATAGAAAAGAGTCTATTATTGCTATGTATGTCTCTACAACCTTTCTTTGTGAAGATTCCAGACTCGATTTATCCACACCAGAATCTTAACTTAGCATGGTTGTGTATTCTATATATATTTTTCCCAACGTTAATGTGAGTCATCATAGCATATCTCTTTAACCATATGTGCTAGAGCTAAGGACAGACAGTTATTTTAATATTCCTGGCCTAGAATCCTTCCCACAACAAACACATTTGATGCTCATACATGGTCCCTTTCTTGCCGACTCTCACGCCTGTCAAAATGGCATGGTGCCTACTCAACATATGGACTGCTAGCTTTTCTCACTGGGGCACAGTTGCCAAAGAAAGATGGGTTAAGCTGGGCACCCTGCGTAGCAAAGCAGGTGACAGCTCTCCCATCCTCCATCATGTGGTTGCAACAGCTCTAGCCACATGCCACGCTCTAACCTATCTTTTACAGAAAAAAGGAAAGGAGAGAGATGTTAAATGATACCTCTTGTGCTTTCAGACAGTTTCTACTTAGTGCCTTTGATCTCATTACCTTTTATTCAAAGTGAGGAAAGCTCTCTGCCAAAATCACACTAAAATATAAAAATCACTTGGAAGCATAAAGTTGTAAGAAAATTTGATTGCCAGCAAAGGCACTAAGTATATGGGTGTGCATGCATGCACATACAACACACACACACACACACACACACACACACACACACACACACACACGGAAGATTTGTGTGCTTCCCTCTCTCTGTTTCTCATTTTCCATCATTTTCCACCTAGAACAAACCAGAACTGGGCAGCAGCAGCACTAAGTATTGAAGAAAGAACTTAGTAATTAAGTCTTGCACAAATAGAGCTCTCTCATTACACTAATCTAGTGAATCATTTCCTTCCTAACCAAGTTATGTCCTGTTTGGTTTGCAATTTTTATTTTGAAACTTCCAAATCAATTTTTATTTGTCCAAATGAGTTTGTTTTGGCAATAACAGAAAGTATCAAGTTTCCCCAAACAAAGGCTTTCCTTCATGTCTTTGTGTCTTCATCATTCTACAGGAAACCCAAATAAGGTATTTGATCTGAGGCTGATTTCTGCATCCAGAAACCATGGGGACTTTTACCAAACTTTACTAAACAGGTTCATCTGAACTTAAAGATATCAGATTTAAATTGCAACCTGGGGATGGAGCCATCAATTAACCAAGTAATAATCATTCATGTTTGCTCTGTACTAGAAAACTTTACAAGGATCATTTCATTTGATCACAACCACATCCCTGCAATACAGGAGTTGTCATTTATTCTATTGCTGAGATTTATATAAATCTACTCAATAATCTTATCATGGAAGCTAGTCAGCACTATTCTCTAAAATAAGCTAACATTCATTAAACTTTTACCGGGTGCTGTTTTAAAAATCTTATGCATATCTGCTTATCTACAAAGTCATGACATAATCCCTGTCAATCTCAGTAATTTACAGATGAGGATAAGGAAGCACTAAAAAGTTAACTAATTTACCCAGGGTCACAGGTACTGAGTGGTGATGCCAGAATTCAAATTCAGCCAGTTTTATTCCCAAACTCTTATTCTTTACCTCTTCGCTGACCATATTAGATGATGCTAGCATACATTCTTGACCAGTTCTTTAGTGTTGTGCCTTGTTAATATCTGAAGGACTGAAACTCATGTTCTTCTTTAAAGCACTGCTTTCCATTTTGTTTCTCCTTTAATCAGTCTTCCACAGCTCTGCATTTCCAAAAAAATGAAATTCAGATT
This sequence comes from Lasiurus cinereus, assembly GCA_011751065.1. Taxonomy (NCBI): domain Eukaryota; kingdom Metazoa; phylum Chordata; class Mammalia; order Chiroptera; family Vespertilionidae; genus Lasiurus; species Lasiurus cinereus. Next base: position 28,524,012 of record JAAGEH010000393.1, on the reverse strand, counting down.
GTCCTCTTGGCACTCAATAGACTCCAAATATGTCTTGGCCTCTATTAAGTCCTCCAACCTGAATCTTCCAATTTAGCTGTGTATGCTCTATTCTTGAACATTTTACATATTACTCATGCATTTTTAAAATATATTTTATTGATTTCTTACAGAGAGGAAGGTAGAGGGATAGAGACTTAAAAACATCAATGAGAGAAAGAGACATCAATCAGCTGCCTCCTGCACGCCCCCTACTGGGGATGTGCCCACAACCAAGATACAGGCTCTTGACTGGAATCGAACCTGGCACCTTTCAGTTCACAGACCGATGCTCTGTCCACTAAGCCAAACCGGTTTTGGCCATGCATTTTGTTTTGTTTTCTAATCCAAAATGCCGTTGCTATTTCTCTCTATTCATGCAAAACCTACCCGTCAAGCCCATCTCATGTTTCATTTGAATTCTGTCTCCTCTGTCTACGTCAACCCACTGCAATGTCTCCAACCACTAAGTTCTGGAGTGCTTGTCAATATACCACTTGTTCATAATGCTCAGCAACAATGTCATCACATTCACTGTCAGAATATTCAGCATGTACCATCTACTATTTTCTGGTGTGTAAATATAATCTCAATTAGCATTAGAATCCTTTGAGGATATAGATCATGTCTTGCATTTTCATTGTTATAATACCTTCCATAATTGTTTAGTGACTCCTGTCTTGATAAATCTTCTTTTTTGGCACTATTTTATTCTCTACCCTTTGGAAGTGACTCTTCTTAAGAGTATAGGCTATAATACAGCCCCAAGTACAGAGTTGGAAATGACTACTTTACATAATGTTACCTTCTAACCAGTACCAACTTTTGCATCACTCTGACAGGTCAGTATCAATGTGAAGATAAAAGAGTTCCATTTCAGTAACAGACCTCTCAAAGTCAAATTCCTTCCAAACATCATGTTTTACAATTATGAAACATTTCATTGTTTAACATCATAGTACCTGTCATTTGCATGAATAAATACATTACTAAAAATGAAAACTTGCATTATCCCAAGCAGTAAAGATTGCACATTTGATGTTCAATTTTTAATAGTCAATTGTTACTTAGAATTAGTTTATTTAGTGGACTGACTGTTCTGTAACCCTGCCAAGAGTCCAGAAAATTACCTAGTAGAGTCCTCAAGTCTGTTTCAACTCTTTGGTTCTGGGAATCCAGGATTATTTGCCTGTCTACCCACTTCTGGTTAAAGGCAACCACTTTGGTCTCATTCTCTCGCACACATTTTGGAAGGTCTCCAAGTGTAAAATGGAACAACATATGTAGCCTGCAAGCAGGGCAGGCATAAGAAACACCATAAGGATACACTAAAGCAAACGTCAAGCTGTGGAATGCTGGGAAACAATCACAGGCAACACACCAACTTGGCATAAAACAATCAGAGAATGAGGTGGCTCCTTTTGAGCAAAAGCATAACACTGGCTAAGAGGCAAAAAAGACCATAAGGAAAGAAATATTATGCCTATTAGTCCATACTGCTAATCAAAGATCATCTTCAGAGGTACCCAGTGCAAAGTGGCTAACAGTCATCCTTTTTTTCCACATTTATTCACATACCTAAAAATATTTGCCAACAGCAGATTCTTTGACTCTAACCAAATATTCCTCCACACTAAATGCAACATGTCCTCCCTTCTCTCCCTAGTGAATTTTCACTTATCCTTAATAATACAACCTCAAAGTTTAATTGCTCAGCAAGCTCAAATATTCCAAGTAGAGTTCACATCTCCTTCTTCTGCAACCTCTCAGTATCTTATAGTATTTATATAATTGTGCTATGTTTATTTACTTATGGGTCTGTCTTCCTGGATATACTATAAGCTCCTTGAGAACATAGACTGTGCAAATTTCACTATCACATTCCAAGTGACTACTATGGTGCTCTGCATGTAAAAGTTACTGCATAAATAATTGTTGGATGAATAAATGAAATTACCTATTTTTTCCATTGCTTATTTAATAAATATTTATCAAGTGTCTCATTAGATGCATTGTTCCAGTCACTTGAGATACAGCATACAGCACTGAATAAGAAACACACAGTCTTCCATCATAGAGATTGCAATATGTTGGGAGGAGAAAATAAATATAAAAAATGAGCAAGATATTGCTCATGTTGCATCATGATAAATAATGAGAAAAATAAAGCAAGGCAAAGGGATAAACAATCTTAAAGGAAGATCATAGTTTTAATAAGAGGTAAGAGGTGATCTCACAGAAAGTATGTCATTTAGGTAAAAACCTAAGGAGTTGAGAGACAGAGCCATTAAATTTATCACAGAAAAGCAGAATATAGAGAAAGCACATGTGCAAAGACCCTGAAGCAAGAAAGTGTTGAAAAGCACTTGCTGTCTACAAATAGTTCCCAGGATATGGCAAAATAATATATAATAATTTGATAGAAGAGATTCAATAAAATAAGAAAAACATTGGAGCACTTTCCAATAAAGACTCAAGGTAATATAATTTCCAAGTATTCTCTATCACTCAGTAAAATCTAAATTCTGTTCTTCCCTGGTAAATGTTACAACCACTGTTAGGATTGATGTATTTATTAATAAGTAGGGACAATTCTGCTAGGCTTAGTCGGACCAAGTAGGGAAGTCCCCGTTTTCTTCTTAAATATACCTACCCCTAGACCAGCCTTCAGTATGATTTGGTAAATAGTTCTCATTTCCCAATTGTACTAACTCTTGGCCTCTATTCTCACATTCCTTGTTTCCAACCTCAACCCCTGAAGCTTGAGGCCCAACAATCTTTTCACTACCATGGCAAATGCTCTTGACAACCAAGAGATGCCTGAGCCTTATAGTCCTGATTCTTACCCAACAAATTCTGAAACCAACTCCATAGTTTTGAGAATTCTCTTGTCATTGTTCTGACTCAGGCATCCTCAAAGGTTGAAAATGTCAATCATAGTAGACGAATATTTTCCCTTATTTTGTTTCTTTATTTAATGTTTCCATATCTTTTTTTTTAAGCTGCTCTCTCAGGAAGCACATTTACAATTTCATATATAAAGTTCATAAGAAAATAGTAAATTTTATTTTGTATATAACTTTATTAAAAATAATTTTTCTATGAATTATTTTTACCTGTTATGAACTGAACTATTTTACCTGCTATGGCAGGTAAAAGAATTTTTTTTTATATTGTAATAATACTGGAACAGGTTTTTTAACCTGGTATCATTTGGTAAATATGTGAATTTGGGGTAGGAAGAGTTTTCATCAAATTCTCAAGAGTATTATCTGTATTTTTAAAAATATTAAAAACAACCTTTTTTAAACCCATTTTTTGCATGGCCAAAAAGAAAAACCTTTTGAAATGATATTTGGGCATGAGAGGCAAGGTATATGCCCAAGGTATAGCTAATGTTAAAAAGAATGGTCAACAATCAACATTAACTTACATGTTGGTCAATGTTCTATACCAATTAAAATACTTTAATGTGCCAACTGGAGAAAAAATATACATTCTCATTCTTGACTATATATATTTTTTGTGAAAGGTTATCTAAATGAGAGGAATTTTAACTATATGTATTTTACATATAAGGCTATAACTAATTACATTAACTGTTAGAGATCTTATCCACAAGGATGTATACATTCTTTTTTATTTTTAATCCTCACCCAAGAATATGTTTATTGATTTTTAGAGAGAATGGAAGGGAGAGATGAACATCAGTTACTTCTTATAGGTACCCCTACCAGGGATCAAACACACAATCTAGATATGGGCCCTGGTCAGGAATTGAAACTGTAACCATTTTGGTGAATGGGAAAATGCTCCAACTAACTGAGTCATCCAGCCAGGACATAAGTGTATTTTTTAATTGTAGAAATTATAAGTATCAAAAGTACCAAAGCAACTGTTTCAGAACCCCAAGGCCTGGAGACTTATTTTCTGTTCCCACTTTTGCCTTAGGCACTTACTCCATGAATCTCAGGAAAATGCTATCTATCCTCCTTATATCTCCATTTCTATCCTTAAAGTCACAATCAACCACTTGTAAATTATTTATTTTTAAATTTATTCAGAGAGCATTTTTAATCTCAAGCCAGTTTTTCATTACTACTCAAGATATTCTATTCACTACCTCATAAGTACCCCATCAGGAGATGCAAATTACTTCCAATATTATTTTAAGGACTGTTAAGTGAAGTCAAAGAACAAACCAGCAAGTCACATCATATAAAATAATTTTAAATTATATTTTTGTTGTAGTAACAATTCCATTAAAGCTTCTTGCTAGAATAAGGAAGCATTTGGCAAAGGTGATGCATGAAACACAGGGTGTTGCACAAGACAGCCAATTAAGTTTGGAAGGAAAGCCAAATGCCTTGATTTTATATTTACATTTACTTTCTTAATCATGCTCTGTTTCTTACATTTTGTGTATATATAATATAGTGTACACTATACTGTTTTATAATATACTAAAACTCTTCTGGATTAATATGTATAAATATACTAGCTTTAATATACATGTTAACATTACTACTATATTATTAATAAACTAGAGGCCCAGTACATGAAAGTGGTGCATAAGTAGGGTCCCTAGGTCTGGCCATCAATAAGGGCCAATGGGAGCCTTCTTCCCCTGGCAGCTGGCTGGGGCTTTTCTTCATTCTGTGCCACCTACTGGTGGTTAACACATGTCTTAGCAATTGGTTGAACTCCCAGTCAGTCAAACTCCTGAGGGAACAATTTGCTTATTAGTCTTTTATTACATAAGACTAGAGGTCTGGTGTACAAAATTAGTGCATGGGGGAAGGGATGTCCCTCAGCCTGGCCTGCACCTTCTCCTATCTGGGACCCTTTGGGGGATGTCCGGCTGCTGGTTTAGGCTCGATCACACAGGGAACAGGCCTAAAACAGCAGTCAGACATCCTTCTTGCAATCTGGGACTGCTGGCTCCTAACCGCTTCCCTGCCTGCTTGCCTGATTGCCCCTACTGCTTCTGCCTGCCAGCCTACACCCCCTAACTGCTCCCCTACCAGCCTGATTGATGCCTAACTGCTCCCCTGTTGGCTTGATTGCTAACTGCCCTCCTCTGCAAACCTGTTTGCCCCCAACTGCCACCCCTGCCAGCCAGTTCACCCCCAACTAACCCCCACTGCCAGCCTTGTCACCCCCCATGCAGCCTGCTATTTGATCATTACTGTTACTGTGATGCTGTCCCAGATAATTTGCATATTCCTCTATTATTAGTATAGATATATAATATAATATGTATTATATTTATAATATAATATGAAATATACATAGTATACTAGTTCTATATGAATGTAACTTATTAAATAAATAAATAAATAAATAAATAAATAAATAAATAAATATGCAGAGTTTATAGGGTAAATACATGCTCAAAAGATCTATTACTGATGGAGTTGATGACAAAAATCAGTTTGGAGACCACTGGTTCTATAATGTGATATTTAAGAACTCATTCAACACACAAGTAAAAATTTGAATGTAGAAAAGCACATTGGGTAAGGATAATAGTTGTCCCAATCACAGTTGACAACAGTAAAGTGGTATTTTCATATAGCATATTGTAGGGTAGAAAATAGAGATGATTGTGCTGGTTAGCATATGGGAGGTGGGGTGTATTTGGAAAGAGCATGGGATACTTGAAAGTGTTTGGTAAAAAAGGAGAAATAGTAGGGGGATGTGCACATCTCCCAAGTCCCTTATTGATCTGCCTCTCTCAGGAAGTCTCTGATGAAGAACCACAAGTTTCCAAAGAACAAGGTAAGCTAGATTTTTTTTGACCTGGACAGCAATTTAAAAATATTATACATATTAAATAGAGTGCATAGGTCACTGTGCCTAGAGCTCTCAGGAATTAGAGGGCAGCAAAACCCACACTGGCACATCAGTGAGATCTCCATCATACTATTTGTCACACATTGACCAGGAAAATTAAGAATTGAAAGTCATTGCACCTTGTTCCACTTCAGCATAGTTTTAGGAACTAAATCCTAACAATGATTTAAAAGTGTTTACTAAACCACAAATATGATAAAACTTATTCTTGAGTTGAAATAGAGTGAAAATCCCAGGTTCTGCCTTGGTAGACTAAAAAGTGAGGGGAGGTCAGACAAGTTTGAGTGGCAGAAGGTAAATCATCTTGCATACATCTGAGGAAACAAGAACTAAATACTTTGGCAGTCACCCGAGGCTCTAAGCGAGCATAGCAGAGGAAGAAAGCATCTGTAGGGACTCAGTGTTCCATAGCATATAGTCAGGGCTTGACTCCCAGTACTACATGACCCATACCCATGTCGTAACAATGAAAAAAATTACAGCGTTCCAGAAAGGGACAGGAATAATAATGCCCAAGAACTATCTGAATGGTAAATATGGCTCAAGGTTTACAAAACAGCAGATTTTGGAATTAAGAGTTCTGTAGCTTTCTTCAACTTCCTGGAATTTTTAAAACTCTGAATGGTTTTCCAGAGTCAGTCCACACACTTCTCGGCTCCCGAGGTCTCCATGCTCCTGGAGATGCGTGGCGGCTCTCTCTGATGCACACTGATGCTCCAGTCGACGGATCATGCTCGCCTTCCTGTTTTTCTCTCTCCTTCAGCTGTCATTCCTTCCCAGTTTATCATCATCATCGATAAAGCCTGAAGGTAGCTTCTCTGCCATAAATACTTATCTGATAAAGATAGGGGAAAAGCCTTTTGGAACATGACTAGGTGGCCTGTCTTGTCCTTTATTTGCCTGGGGAAATGTGAGGATTTGTAATCCCTATTGCTAGAGATTTCTGGTCATTTTGAAGCACCATTAAAATGATTATCAAAGCTTTAAATTCAGCAATGAAACACATGATTCTCTTAATGACAAGGTCAACTTAATTGGGTGTCTGTCCTAAGTGAAATATTGCTCATAACTGGCATCCCTTATGCAGTTTAGCATAAAATAATATAAGTTAGAATTTTAAAAAAGGCAAGGTATAGAAAATGAAATTGAATAATATCCCTCCGGGTCTGAGTTTTGTAGCACAAATGACAGGAAAACACAACTAATCAACAATCTTGATCAATTAAACATATTTTATTAGTCTTACCCTAGAAGGCAAATCTGATTCATATAATTTCCAGCCCCATCTTTTAAAAAAAGACTTACTTAAAATATGTTAACTTGACTTCTCATTTCTTTTTCTTATGACTAAGATGTTATGACCTTGCACTTCACTTACTTGTTTCTTGTATCCTTGTCTGGAAAGAATCAGAGATATTTCTTAAGTGCCGTGACCCTGTTTACTGATAGAAATATTAAGTATGTTAGCAAGCTCACAATCTAACCAGTGCATTTAATACTCATTTGCAGATTTGTAATACATTTGTACCCATCCCTAATTATTTTCCAATATTTACTGGGCCAGGAATGTAAAACCACATTTTCACTTACTTTTCTTCTAAAAATTGTAAATACATGGCAAAGCAGAAACCTTTCCTCCTGACCTCAGGGAAACTGAATTAAATAGCACTTGGCACCAAACATTCCACGTGTATAATCATTATGGTGGGCTCTGTGCCAGTTCCGGTTATGCACAAACCCCAGTATGCAGTGTTAAGGAACGACAAGGATGGCACGCATCCCATTGAAGAATTAATTAGTGGACCGCCTGGACTCATCAGAATGGTAAATAATTATCCTCTGACAAACTTATATGTTAGAAAAAATTGCAGCTTGACTTGATATCATTGGTCACAATTTATTCTAAAAAGCTTCTGGTAGCTAGATTTTCACATAGGACTTGAAGGATGCCCCCGTTGAGTGGTGAGCCATCAATGTCACACTATCCTGCCTACAGGCATCCCCAGCCACCCAACCTTTCATACCTCCCCCCAAATCCCTGGGCCAGCTTTTCCTCATCTTCAAAATGAATACTGGCACCATAAGGATATGTCCAAGCATTGAATGATTCAAGATACTGACCTGCCTGGTTCAGCATAGTTTCAATCCTGTCAGTGGCTTCAGAACCCAAGGACAGCTTCCTGTCATCTATTCCCTTCCTTGGCAAAGGGAGAGATTTCTCAGGTGTCTGCTATCCTCTTCCTTCATGCTATTAACTTAGGTCAGGTGATAACACTTGAGACTGACTGATGGGCAGGGTTCATTGACCTATCTAAGTTAGAAATGGGTAGGAGGGACACCCTGGAAATGTTTCCTCCTCCATGCTTTCAGTTGGAAAAGAAATGCAATTCAATACCTTCCCAGAGAGTCAGCATCCTTAAGTTTTGCAACAATAAACTGGGCCACTTGAAGTAACTTGAGGAATAAGTAAAAAAGGCAAGTATAATTATGACACAGACTTTGATATTAGAAAAGCACACATTAAAAACCTGATTAGGTCAGGTGCTTTTTTGCTTAGGGTCACACTGGAGGCTCATGAAGATATGTAACAGGTACAGCTCTGGGTGATATGGTGCTGAAAACAACTCTCTTACCCTAATATCAAAACACCTCAGGTGCTCATGGGGAGAAGAGTGCAGTATACTTTCCCCCAGAAGTATAACGTGGTATTTGTAAAAGTATATTTTACAGTGTGGCAGATGTTCTCTTTTAAATTTGACACAACAGTGGGCATGGGAGACTTGGGAAAATCATCTGAATGGTTTTTACCTTGCAACAGCTCTTTTGTCCCCTCAAGCAGCTGGGCATGAAAGCATCCTATTTGTTGACATGCCCTAAGTAATCGAAGCACTTTAGACATTATTAACTTGAAACACAAAGTTTCCTTTAATGACTTTCTCCTACAATACCCCTTTGTCTCAGACAAGAGTGCTCTGACTGTTCCGTCTTCCCTTAGGAGCAAAGAATTAAAAGAAAATAATGTCACTCAGGATGGTGGTAATCACACGGAGGTAAGATAATTCTTGAGTCAGGAATTGTAACTGTATCTTCCACTTTTAGATTAAGGATTCCTTGGTCCTACACAGGAACCACGTGATTTGATGCATATATATATATATGGAAACAGAAACACTTGTCTCAACACTCCACCCTTGGGAACAGGAAAATCTGTTGCCTTGTAGAGGCGGTCTTTTATAAAAAGGTCAAATAAAATTGTTCTGGAGACTCTGGGAGACTATAAGTAGCTCCTTAAGACAGGGAGCTACTTATAAAGGTGAGTTCTCTCTGCAGTTGCCTCCTTGCTGCCTCCATGTAAGTTAGGTAACCCCATATTCTCCTCCTTTGTCTCCCCTCTGCTTTGCTCCCCTTTAACCCATGCCACCATTCTCACAAAGGCTTGAAAGAACTTGAGATGTGCAAGTAAAAATTTTATCCTATATAATAAAAGGCTAATATGTAAATAGACCATATGGCAGAACAACCAAACAGTCGCTATGATGTGCTCTGACCACCAGGGGAGCGTGTGGAACATAGAGAGCATCAGCCACAGTGAAATGATGGATCAAGTGAGCAAGGGTACCATACCAAGCGGGGCACTGGTCACTGTCATTAGGGAGAGCCTCTGGTGGTTACTGAAAAATCCTTGCTCACATGCACCCTGGTCCTGCCCAGCATTCACACCTGCTGCTGGCACTGGCCCTGCTCACACCACCTGTCAGCATTGGAGCCGCTACTCACACATGCTGCCAGTGCCAGTGCCAGTACTGATTGCTAGGCAGCATCAATGGGGGCAAGTGACAGCTACCAGCCCCTATCGCCCCTCAGGGCTTCTCACCTCCCCTTGCTCCTGAAGAATGGTTGGTGGGAACATCGGGAGCTGGAGTGGAGTTGCCAGCAGACAGAGGACCAGGGGCCATGACATGAGGGGCCAGGTGGGGGCACAGAGGATGAGCTGAGATCCAGCCCTGTGCCTACTACAGCCTGGTGGCCTACAGTTCCTTTCAAGGTGCACGAATTTGTGCACTGGTCCCCTAGTGTACAAATAATGATGCTTGAATTGAAGAAAGACTAGGCTTAACAGAGGCAGCATTCATTTTTCTGTACTGCCATTGGAAGAGAAGGCAAAAGACTGGTTGAGGGGATAACTTCAAAATGGTTTGAAGTTAGGTGAAAGTGTAGTCCTTCCTGGGGGAGAACTCTTGGGTAATTGTTTTTGTTTGTTTGTTTTTAATTAAATCTTTTTATTCAGATTACTACATTTGTTTCTCTTTTTCTCCCTCCATAGCTCCCCTCCACCCAACTCCCACCCTTCCCTTTGCCCTTACCTCCCTCCCATTGACCTCATCCATAGGTGTATGATTTTTGTCCAGTCTCTCCCTATACACCCCTCACCCCTTTCCCCCTGAGAATTATCAGTCCACTCCCTTTCTGTGCTCCTGATTCTATTATATTCACCAATTTATTCTGTTGATCAAATTTTTGATTTTTAGATTTTTAGATTCACTTGTTGATAAATATGTATTTGTTATTCATAATTTTTTGGCTTTTACCTTTTTCTTCTTCCTCTTCTAAAAGAGTACCTTTCAGCATTTCATATAATACTGATTTGGAGTTGATGAACTCTTTTAGCTTTTTCTTATCTGTGAAGCTCTTTATCTGCCCTTCAATTCTGAATGATAGCTTTGCTGGATAGAGTATTCTTGGTTGTAGGTTCTTGCTATTCATCACGTTGAATATTTCTTGCCACTCCTGTCTGGCCTGCATCGTTTCTGTTGAGAAATCAGCTGACAGTCATATGGGTGCTCCTTTGTAGGTAATGAACTGTTTTTCTCTTGCTGCTTTTAATATTCTCTCTTTGTCTTTTGCTCTTGGTATTTTAATTATGATGTGTCTTGGTGTGGTTCTCTTTGGATTCCTTTTATATGGGGTTCTGTGTGCTTCCTGGACTTGTAAGTCTATTTCTTTTACCAGATGTAGGAAGTTTTCAGTCATTATTTCTTTAAATAGGTTTTCAGTATCTTGCTCTCTCTTCTTCTGGCACCCCACAATTCTGATGTTGGTATGCTTGAAGCTGTCCCAGAGGCTCCTTACATTATCTTCACATTTTTGGATTATTTTCTCCTCTTGCTTTTCCAGTTGAGTGTTTTCTGCTCCTTTATATTTCAAATTTTTGACTTGATTTTTGCCTTTCCCTAGTCTGCTGTTAGGACTCTGTATAATATTTTTTATTTCAGTCAGTGTATGTTTAATTTCTAGTTGGTGCTTTTTCATCTCTAGTTGGTCCTTTTCCATCTCTAGTTGGATTTTTTGCATCTCTAGTTGGTCCTTTTTCATCTCCTCTTGGCTCTCGCTAACTTTATCCAACTTTTCTAGGATATTCTTGAAAAACCTTATAAGCGTGTTTTGAACTTTATATCCAGTTGTTTGTTTTCCTCCATTTCTTTTGTTTGTGATCTCTTCCCTTGTTTCGGCATTTTCACTATGCTGGGAGAACTTCTGTGTTGGATTCAGCCTTATGATACCAGACTTGCAAAACCATAAAAGCCTCTCTGTTGAGCTTGGGATGTATGGAGTCTCAAGGCTTAGGGGACTGCCTTGCCTTCCAGTCAGCCCCGCCGACCATGGCCCCTGAGTCTCACGTGACTGGGTAATCACTGGAGTGATCCTTGTGTGCGTGTACAGTGTCTCTAGACCACTGACTTTCTGGCTGCCCTGTGCTCCAGGACCACAGGAGTCTAGGTCCCCAGGGTTTCACCTGAAACTGGGGCTTAGTGGAGTCAGAAGTGGCACAATTGGGAGGGTCTGTCTCCTGCCCACTCGCGAAAGCCAGCGGCATAATCAGCAGTCTGTCCTCTGCGTGCAATGCTGTGCGTGCCACCAGACCTCTGATCTTGTGCGACTACCCTAAATTTCTATGCACCTCTCCCCCTTCACAGTCCAAACTCCCCCCATATGAGTTTCGGCTGGATCTGGGGTTTAGTGTCGTAGGATAAGGGGTTCAATGCCTTTGAGAGTCTCCATTTCCCTCCTGCCAGAGAAAGCCAGCCAGGTACTCCAGTACCTGCTCTCTCCAGGCGCGTGTCTCTGTATCTCAGCTTTTTGCAGCTCCTCTGGGTCTCCTCTCTTTCCCTCTAGTTGTAGAATTTCCACTCAGCCAGCTTTCCTGTGGTTCTGGATGATGTCTGTTCTGTCTTTTAGTTGTAGTTTTGAAATTGTTGTGTGAGGCAGCAGTGTAGGTGTTTACCTATGCCACCATCTTGGATTTTCCAGTAATTGTTTTTGTAATGGTAAGTAGCTTCCTGAAAGACACACAAACAAAACAAAACAAAAAACCTGCCATACAATGTCTCCAGAAGACCTACCAGGCAAGTAGAAGGTGATTCTGTTTTAAAACATAGCTTGTTCTAGTGGCATACATTTTAAAAGGCAAGATATAGGAAAGCTAGGAAATATTTGATCTTTATAAATTCTCTAAAGGCAGTAAAATCTGAATGAGGTTAGCAGAATTTTTTTTTTAAAAGAGGGGGGGAAATGCCATCACAGAAAAGTTCTTGTTGACAGAATAGTAGTTGGTAAATCAAGAGACGGTATACAGAGAATGCCTTCTCTGGCTAAGAGTTGGAGGAAGGATATTTACAGGCTTTTTAACTTTCAGGTCTTGACTATCACATGGAAAGAACAAGCTCAATATGGTACAAGTTATGGGGTTCTTTTAGAATAAAAGAGCAGAAGAAGAATGAAACCATGGCATCCAAGTTGAAGAAAGTAAGATATTTTGGATATGAAGCATAACACTTCTATTTGTAGAGGATTCTTCCTTTTTACCTTTTCCTGTTTAAACCCAACCACATTTAGAGAACTGTTTACTGAGATTAGCATTTCACCAGCTAGAGTCCTGGCATCTTAATAAATGGGTAAATGATGCATTGGGGATTATGTAGTGATATACAGATGTTGGTTACTTACAGGGACTTTCCCCAGTTATGAACAGAAATGACTACACTCAGTCACAGCCCTGCTTAAAAAGAGACAAAATGAATTGTCCCTATGGATTTAAAAAATGCTTTCCATTTACACCTTCATATTAACATTTCTTACCCAAGGGTATAGTGAAGAGTGGTTTTGTTTGTTTGTTTGTTTGTTTGTTTTTTAAGGATTACAAGCACTTTGAACTCTAATGATTCTTATAAAATTAAAGTCTTTGTCAACCATTTTAAAGATATTTTTGCTTCCTCAATGGAAATACAGAGTGCAAAAGCACCATCTTGTGGCTAGAAGCAAGAAGTACTGCAAGCCAATCTGAGTCATAAAAACTTTTTTTTTTCACACATATTTATATGAACTATTTGTCAAGTTTAATTTTAAGCACGTGGTAACTTTCTTTAAAACAGATGGCTAACTAACTTAATACGATTTAGAACTGAATATATCTTTAACACATTTGTATACAGATATGATTCAAGATTACAAATCCCAGTTATATATAAGGTTGAAAATCCTTAGTCAAATTTGAAATAAAAATAGATTTTACTTTTAAAAAACAGAAAATTTGAGTTTCATTCATGAAAATTTGCCTATAGATTATTTTAAATTAAAAATATGGTCAATTATTTGTCCAGTAGGAAGTGGCAATTTTTATCACAATTAATATAAATTGAGTTTTTAAAATATTAGTATTTGCATATGGCACATTTTTTGGGGGTGACAAAAAGAAAATGGGATGAGATAATGATTCCAACAGCAACATATATGTTCACAGAATTTTAAAAATATAAAAAAATAATATGGGACACAAAACATGGAGTATTTTCTCTTTTAGCAATACTGAACATCATCTGTCTTCTTACACATTGCAACTTCATTAGTAGTTTATCACTACTACACTTTAAATATGGGATAATCAAAACACAGAGGGCTCAAGTAACTTTGCCAAGTTTATAGAGCCAGGAAAGAACAGAAGCTGAATGTAAATCAAGATCTCAGACTCCACCTCCTCATTGTCGCATTTTTTTCAAACCCCAGCCCTCAGGTGTAGCGTGGCTGGCTGCACCAGAATTATCAAGATACATCTCCAATCCCTGGAGATTCTTTTTTAGTCAATTAGCCCTGAAGTCCTGGATTCCATTTGTTTTAAAAAAACTTCCTGTGATGCTAGTGAGGAACACCAGACTATTTAAACTAAATAAAGGTAAAAGACAAAATAATTAAATAAAGAAGACAAAAATGAACATCAGTGAATTCTCTTGTAGCTTCCAGTCTTAGACTATCTCAATTCATAACTCCACTTCTTCAAAATCTACCACTAAACACATTTCCTAATAAATTCAACTCCTTAATTTATCCTTCATTATATTGTTCCCAGTACTCTAGATATTTTGTCATGTTTAAATCATGACCCAACTGATTCTCACAGAATCTTTTCATTGATTGTTATGCATGTCTTCTATCTGTAGCTAACCTATGGTTGCAACAGAGAAACAAGTGTAGTTCCAACATGAATGTAGTTGCTATCTTATTTAGGATTATGTTTAAGATGAAAGGGGGAAAAAAAGACATATGTTGAATTTCATTCATCAATAAGTTAGTGACTTTGCTGAATTTTATCATTGTTTTCAAATGCTAGGAGAATAACTCCTCAGACTTTAAGCTATTTGCAATTACGATCATGATACACTTTTATTTACTTTAAATATATTTTTATTGATATCAGAGAGGAAAGGAGATGGAGAGAGAGATAGAAACATCAATGATAGAAGGAATCATTTAACGGCTGCCTCCTGCATGCCCACTACTGGGGATCAAGCCCACAACCTGACATGTGCCCTTGACCAGAACCGAAGCTGGGACTCTTCAGTCCTCAGGCTGACCTCTAACCACTGAGCCAAACCAGCTAGGGCTCCTGGTATACTTATAGACTTAACCTACAATGTTAACATTAACCATCACCTTCTTAAATCTAGAAATCAACAAAACAATAAATTGAGCCTTACTTTATATGTCATCAGTATGTATAAAGAATGTACTACTATATGTTATATATTATTTCCACTCTATAGATATCACTGACATAAATAATCTCAAAAGCATAGGTAGCACTAAAACATAAAAATAATTAATAAGTGTTAAGTTTTGAGTATATATTAGCTTTGGTATTAACATTGTTTTTGAAAGTTTATATGATTTAATTTAATTTTAATGACAATATTTAGTCACTAGACTTTCCCAATTCCTAAAAATTTAACAATTGGCTCTTGCAACCCAGTTTAAGTAGGTTCCAGCACACCTCTGATTATTCATATTTTTTAGAAAATAAAACTTTGTAATACAAGGGATTAATTTATCCTAAGTCAAAATGAAAGGCAGGCTGTGATTCAAACCCAGATCTCACAATTCCAGTTGCTACTCTTTCAGTTGCTGTACTGCCTATGAACCCAGACCACTTGAGCAGTTAATGAGCACTTGCTCATATGTTGCTTTAAAATATTTTCAACAATATTCATGCGTGAAGTTTCATTCTTCTCTTGTAATTTGAATTTTGTGTTCTTTTTCTTCTAAAGTCTTCTATAACATCTGATATATATTTTTAGCACAAATAAATGCTCAACATTTTGTTACCTGACAAAAATAAATTAAATTAAAGCTAGCTTTGTGTTTAATTTCAAGTTGGCCTTTAAAAATTAACTTAAAGTTAGCTTTAGATCTAACACAGAAATTATGTGGTTGTGTTTTTTAAACCCATTCTAATTCTAGGATTCTTTTTGGTACTTATATGTTCACTATTTTTCTAAAAGGGTAGGAAGTTTATGGGCTTTTAAACAAAAGAAATTTATCAAAACAAGATATTTTATCATCACAAAATTCACCCAGCAATAAGAGAGGTAAATAAGTAGTAAGAAAGAAATGGGGGGAAAAGGTGTTGTAAAAGAGAATTTAATATTTTCTCAATTGAAGAGAATTCAATTTAATCTAATTTTTCTAAAGTACATATGAATTTAAAAAATAACATTTTTCAGTGGAAGAGTACTTAAGCCTTGCTTACGGAACTTTGATCTTTTCTCACTTATATAAAATGTGAAATATAAACTTCTGAGTGGTAATGGTAGGTACAAAATTTTATCTGCACTTTTAATTGGTTATGAAAAGTTGTCTTTATAAATGTATTGTAAATTTAAATTTTAAAAAAGTTAATGGGAGATGATATATTTCAAGGAAATTAATCAAAAGTTATTCTTGTCTGTATTTGATGGGTAGCAAAAGGAAATAAATATTAGCACACCAATATAATCATTGGAATTGTTTGAACCATAATTTGATTATTTCTGACACTTAAAGTCGAAAATATTCAACAGTAGTTAAATATTGAAGTGAGTGGCAATAAGAATGGCCTTAAATATTATAAGATGTAATATTATGAGAAGAACACTCAAAGTTTTCCCACCCACCATTAATAATATTCCTAGTCTTCACTAGTTTATCACAGTTGCCTACATTTCTATAACCACACAGAAATTTCATTTACTCTGACCTTTTCTCTTTTTTTTTCCTTTTGATTCAAACTGGCCCTGTCTACCCTAGGAGCAGCCTGACTCATTCGCCGCCCTTACCCTTTGCCATCCACACCCTGAGCATTAAGCTCTCAGGACAATGAGGTCGTAGTTAGCATCAAATAATCTTAGAAACAAAGCCTGAGGTCTGTTGACCACGGAGACAGTTTTGGTTAAACTAGAAATAACATCTAGGCCTCAGTTGTGTTTCAGCTCCCACTGACCACACCCTTGTGAAACCTGGCAATCAATAAGACCAAATGCAATGATTAACTACCCTTTACCCTAGCCAACCAATCAATGGAGACCACAAACCTAACTTTACCATGATTGATGACTTTTCTTCTCTATAACCCATCCTCTAGGAACCTTCAGAGAGCCAGATCTTAGGAATAACAACTCACCTGTGACTCCAGGTTAAACACCATCTATATATATAAAAGGCTAATATGCTAAGTGTACCACCATCTGACTGGTTGCTACACGTGCACTGACCACCAGGGGGCAAATACTCAATGCAAGAGTTGCTGAGCTGCAATGACTTGGCAGTGGCAATTATCAGGTGACACACCCCAAAACCAGAGAGGAGGGAGCCTGATTCTTCATGGGCCCATGCAATTCCACCTTTGGTCATGGGTTATGTTGTTATTGGGGCACTGTCAACCCAAATCTTGGTTTACTGCACACTTGCATTTGTGTTCCACACCCTGTACAGCAGCAACTTTGCAGAGTGCCCTCTTGTACTCCAGGACCCTTAGGGGATGTCAGAAAGCTAGTTTTGGCCCAGTCCCCACATGCCAGACTAAGGGACACCACCTACCTGAAGGACCCTGTTCACTCTGCAGATGCTGGGGAGGGACAACAGGAGGTTGGTTCCAGGGCATGTCCAGTCCATCTCACCCAGTCTCACCCTGCCAGCCACCTTCTAATTAATTTTTTTCAATGTGCACGAATCTGTGCACCGGCTCACTAGTTCTCTTATAAATGAGCCTTTACTTTCTTACCACAAACTCCTGTTCCTATTTGATTGAGCTTTGATGAGTGCAAGTAAATGAATCCCCTTGGTTCAGTAACATTTCCATATAACTCAGGTATTTCAGAAAAATAACATATTCAAGCCAAGTTGTTATCATGAATTAACATCCAAAATTACTTTATCTAATTAGCTAGTCACTTTCAAGAAACTACTCAGAAAAAAATCAAGTTGTGAAGAACTGGAGTAAAGGAAATGAAAGTCTAAAAAAATCAGATATATGGAAAATTGCCAAAATCTATGAATTGCCACAGTTAGGGGATATTGAGGAGACAAAAGGAAAATGGGTAGAGAGGGGTGAGACCATGGGAGAGGAAGTAGAACTGGAAACCTAACTAATTACTAAGGGCAGAAAATGAAGGGCACTCATGAGAAAATGTATGGATATTGCTAAGAGTTTGCAGATAACCAGTCACAAGGCAGTAAGGCTTATAAACCAGTCCAAAGGATATTATCAACAGGCAGAATTCTTTAAAAAGACCAATTAAGAGCTAGTAAGACTATCCACACCCTAAATTAAAAGGTATGCACTTCCTCTTGCCCTCTCTCCTCTCTGGAGCATGCAATGGGTTCCTTCCTATGGCTGGGGAGCACATCCCTGCATCCACATGGTGTATGGCCATGTGGGCCTCCACACATGGACTACTAGACTTTTATTAACTTGGATAGTAAACTACTCCTGTTTGTAAAATGGAAAGGAAGCCCTGGACACTGGCCTACTCTTAGAACCCCCAGCTACACCTTTTCTAGGACTGGCTTCTCCCAATAAACTTTGGTTCCATTAATCGTTTTTGTCCATGATTTTATTCTTCAGCTCCATGAGACATGATCCTGGGAAGAACTTCAGCTTGTAGTTAGGGTGTCAGTATAATCACCTACAAGTATGCTAAGAGATTCACACAGAAACAGGGCAACATTAAAAATGTGCTAAAATACAATTTTTTTTTTTACAAATTGTATTTCCTTGAAAGAAATATAATGAAAGCCAAGAAAAGTTTAGGTCTAAAGTTTACACTTCATTCAACTTAACTTAAATACCATTCTTTAAAAATTATTCAGTTAGATATTATTTTTAATTCTTCTTAATTTTTGTTTGTTAAACAATCAATTCAATTGAGATTATATAAATATATTTAAAAATATATTTGTTAAAGTACTGGGATGGAAGTCAATAATTAATTTTAGTATCAGTTTAGTCATTAATTGTAACTGATATCCATACATAAGCTCCTTAGCCTCTTTGGGTTTGTCTCTTTATCAGGAAAATGGAAATTTTAGACTAAATAAACTCAATGATTCCCCCATCCTTCTGGTTTATTATAAGAAAACATCAGAAATCATTTCATTCATAAATACTTCAACATATACCTCTAAAAAACAAATCACAGTGTTATTATCACAAAGTTGTGATTTGCCTTGCAAAAACTCTTCTAAAAGAAGTTCTTCAGAGAGAAGGCAAATGACATGAATCAGAAACTCAGATCCACATAAAACAAGACAAAGCACTGAAAAATGAATGCAAGTAAAATAACTTTAATTATATTATTGTTAATAGTTCTAACAGATAACCATTTGTTCAAAAATATTAGCAACAATTTGGAAATGTTTATACATACCTATGCTTATATATACTCACATGTAAGTGAAATAAATGACAGCAATGATGCAAGTAATGGAAGGAAGAGATTAGGGATATTTTATTATTGTGAACTACTTGCACTACCTATGGTGTGATTTGAAAGTGGCTTGGACTCATTGTAAATATATATTGTAAATTCTAGGATAACTACTAAAAAAATGTTTAAAAGAAAGAAGTAAATTGTTACGCTAAGAAAGAAGAGGAAATGAAATCATATAGAATGCTCAATTAAACCACAAAAAAACAGAAAAAGGTAGAAGCACCAAAAAAAACACAAAACAGTAACAAGTATGGTAAATATTAATCAAAATATATTAATAATCATTTTAAATATTAATGGTCAAAATAAACCAATTAAAAGACAGATTAGCAGACAGAACCAAAATCGAGCTATATGTTGTCTACAAGAAACCCACATTAAATCTATACAAATATAGATTAAAAGTAAATGGACAAAGAAAGATACACTATGCTAACCTCATCAAAAGAAGCAGGGATAGCTGTATTAAATCCAGACAAAACAGACTGCAGAGCAAGGAAAGTTATCAGTGATAAAGAGGGATATTATGTAATTATGAAATGGCTAATTCTCCAAGTAGACATAACAATTCTTAATGTGTATGCATCTAGCCACACATCAAGATGTGTGAAGTAAAAACTGATTGCAAGGAGAAATAGATAAATTCACTCTCATAGTTGGAGACACTGACACTCCTCTATCAGAACTATACATATTCCACAGGCAGGAAATCAGTAAGGACATAGTTGAACTCAACAATGCCATCAGTCAACTGAATATCATTGACATCTATAAGCCACTTCATCTAGTTAATAACAAATTACATTAAGTCTTCACTTAACGCAATTGATGAGTTCTGTGACAGAATGATTACTGTTGCGAGTACATAAAACCCAGAGTTTATTCTTGTATTATTGTTTATTATAGTATTATTTATGAGCAACTGTAAACCTACTTTTGTTCCACCTTGTATAATGAAACCAATTTTACCACAGGCTAATTGATATATGTAAGAGCTAAGTTTCTGAGGTATATTATCAATGTTATAACAAAACAATGTTGAGCAAAACAGCTTTATTTGAGGATCTGCCTTACACATTCTTCTAAAGGTCACATAGAATATTCACCAAGATATGCCACATTCTGGACCATAAAACACACATTAACAAGTTCTTAAAGAGATAAATCATGTCAGTTCTCAGATCACAGTGGAATTAAACTAGAAATCAATATCAGGAAGATATCTAGAAAATCTCAAAACAATCTAAATGCAAAAAATTGTCCATTTTGGTCTCATAAATATATTGAAATCTAAAAAACAAAATAAATGAGCAAACAAAGTTCAAACAGACTCATAGACACAGAGACTGGACTAATGGTTGCCAAAGGCGAGAAAGGCTGGGATCTGTGCACAAAGAGTGAAGGGATTAGAAGTACAATTTGGTAGTTACAAATAGTCATGGGATATAAAGTACAGTATAGGGAATATAGTCAGTAATATTGTGATAACTACATATCATGCCAACTGGGTATTGAAAAATATCATTGGAAACACTAAAATATATGGTTGTAGATAAGGGTTTTTCAACTTCAGCCTTTTTGGCATTTGGAGGTTGAAAATTCTTTGTGGTAGCAGGCTATCTGGTGCATCAGAGTATGTTTAGCAGCACACCTGGTCTCTAACCACTAGATATCAATAGCAAACCTCCCTACATGCAATGACAATAAACATCATTCTTCTGACATTGCCAACTGTTCACAGGCCTCTAGTAAAAATCTAGGGGCAAAATAATTTTCATTGTAGAGGAATAATGACCTTCAGAATGTAGAAGATAGTGTTAGTGGTATAGTGGTGAACATAGCTGCCTTTCAGAATGTAGAAAATGACACTGATGGTGGGAAGGAGGTTACTGAAAAAAAAATTTAGAATAAAGTTACTATAAGACTCAGCAACCCCTAAAAATTTTTTTAATATATTTTTTATTTATATCAGAGAGGAAGGGAGAAAAGAGAGAGAGAAACATCAGGGATAAAAAAGAATCATTGAATGGCTACGTCTTGCACTGCCTACACGGGGGATTGAGCTTGCAACCTAAGCATGTGCTCTCACTGTGAATCAAACCATGACCTTGTGCTTCATAGGTTGATACTCAACCACTGAGCCATACCAACCAGGCTACCTGAAAATTTTAAGAACGTTTATTCCCAAACATAAGTGCACCCTTATGTTTATTGCAGCATTACTCATAGTAGCCAAGACATAGAAACAACTTAAGTGTCCCTGGAGAGATAAGAAGTTGTGGGGTACATATATACAATGGAATACTACTCAACCATAAGAAAAGATGAAATACAGCTATTTATGACAATATGAATAGATCTTGAGAATATTGTGCTAAGTGAAATAAATTAGTTAGTAAATACTAAGAACCATGTGATTTCACTCATATGTGGAATATAAAACTGAAGGCAACAAGGGAACAAATAAGACAAACTCATAGGAACAGACAAAATTATGGTGGTTACTAGAGGAAAAAGGTTGTGTGAGTAGTGAAGGGTAAAAGGAGTCAAATACATGGTAATAGAAGGAGATTTGATTTTGGGTGGTAAACATAATGCAATATAAAGATGATGTATCATAGAATTGTACACTTGAAACCTATATAATTTTATTAACCAACTAGAGGCCTGATGCATGAAATTTGTGCAAGAGTAGGCCTTCCTTCCCCCAGCTGCTGGCACTGGCTTCCATCTGGCACTCAGTACCTGGGTTTCCCGTGAAGCCCCGGCTTCATCTGGAAGGTTGTTCAGAGGATGTGCAGTCTAATTAGCATATTACACTTTATTATTATAGACTAGTGGCTCTGTGCACAAAATTTGTGCATGAGGTGGGGTTCCCTCAGCCAAGCTAGCACCTTCTCTCATTGGAGACTCCTTGGGGGATGTCCAACTGCTGGTTCAGGCCCAATCCCATAGGACATGCCTCTTGCAATCTGGGATCACTGGCTCCTAACCACTCACATGCCTACTTGTTTGATCACCCCTAACTATCCTGACTGCCTGCCTGATTGCCCCTAACCCCTCTGCCTGCATGCCTGATCACTCCTAACTGACTCTGCCTCCCTGTCTGATCATCCCTAACTGCCCTCCCCTGCCAGCCTGATTTTGCCCCCAACTTCCCTCCCCTGCAGGCCTAATCACAACTACCTACCTCTGCCTAGGCCCCCACCACCATGCTTTTGTCCAGAAGGAAGTCAGATGTCTGGAAGATGGCTGGTCGACACAGTCTAATTAGCATATTACCCCTTTATTAGTATAGATAGATTACATAGGATAGGATTGCTTAAATGGGAGGAGGAGCCTTTTTCAGCAGGAGGAGATGCTCTTGGCAGATGAAAATACATAATCCCTATATTTGGACTGATAGACAGCCATTTGCACTACACTGCCAAACCAGTCATTAAAAAAATTGATCCACTTTCTTACACCTTATACCAAACAGCTATGTCCTTAAAACCCCTCCTCAGCCCCCACTTTAGGTTCTGCTTTCTCAATTCACCCAAATTAAGTTCTGATTTGTCAGTTTCCATGCCAGTTAGCGTCAGCTCTGCCTCCTAGGCAGCCATTGGCTCCTCGCAGTTCACCCAGATTTGATTCTGATTTGTCAATTTCTATGCCAGTCCGTGTCTCCAGGCATATCTCCAGGATGGATCAGAGAGGTGGGACTGATCAGCAGCCCTGTGGAGGCCTGGAAAGAAAGAGAGGTGTGGCTGCTGGCCAGGCCTGGAGAGAAAGAGAGAGGCAAGGGCTGATCAACAACTGCCATGGAGGCTACAGATCAGACCCTCCTTCTCCAGGCCTCTCTCCAGGCATTATCCACAGCCCCCTCAGCAGTCAGTGCTGGATCGCCACTGCAACCCAGCACTGACAATAGAACTGACTTTTGATGGGTCGACCAGTCATTTTGGATGCTACAGATCCTGGGTATTTATAAGTTAGGATGGTATCCCAATACATTTAAGTTAGAAAAAAATTGTAGAAAATAAAACCAACTTGACTTTTTCTAGAATAACTGCTATCATATTTTTAAGGTTTGCTGACAAGAACTGTCATTGTGGTCCTTCTCTGAAACTTCCCCTAGTTTTCAGTTATCTAGAAATGCAGGTGATAAAAAGACTAGGTATTACATTATTTTGAACCTTAACATTAACATTTAATTTCTCTTCGTTCTGCTCTTAGTGATTTGGTATAGTGGTAATGATACTATGTGGAATAATTGTGTTCTAATCTGATTCTTTCTCAAGACATTGAATATAATTATAAAAATTGAGATTATGATGCAAAATCTTTCAAATAATCACTTTAAATAACAAATCAAAATTTTCATGATTCTATCTAATAAAGAGGGAATATGCTAATTGATTCTTACACTGTTGCAAAGATGTTGGCATCCACAGCCAATAAGGAGGAAATATGCTAATTGACTTCCCTGCCCTGAAAGATGGTGGCACCCACAACCAATAAGGAGGGAATATGCTAACTGACTGCCCCACCCTCAAATATGGCAGCGCCCACAGCCACAAGATGTCAGCGCCCAGTCCCCTCAGCTGCACCAGGGTGGCAGGATAAGGCAAGGCCAGGCCTCCCTCCAGAGCCCCCCAGTCTCCTCATCCCCTCAGCTGCACAGGGCCAGCTTGAGGCACAGGTAATCCTCGAATGACAGTTGCCCAGCCTATGCCCAAGGTACAGGCAAGCCTCAGATAGCAGTTGCCCAGACACACAAGGCCACCCGAGACTCAGGTAACCAGAGCCAGCCGAGGTTTGCACTGCCAGCAGACGCAGCAGCAGAGATATGATGGGGTATCACCTTTCCCTGATTGCTGGGTCACCTCCTTCCCCTGAGGGCTTCCAGACTGTGAGAAGGGACAGGCCATGCTGAGGTATCTCCCTCCAGTGCATTAATTTTCATGCACCTGGCCTCTAGTAAAATTATAAGGAATCGGTTAAAGATCACAAAAATTGATCAGTTCCCCATAACACATCAGAAACATACAGTCATCTAACAAGACCCTTTTAGGAACTTCCAAAATAAGTACTCCATTTAGTCTAGCCTAATTTCTAAGACTTCATAAAGGCCTTTGTCTATTGTCCCCTCTTGTATCAAGAATGACAAGCCTGGTCTGAATAAAAACTTGTTTTGATTAAACTTGCAGCAAGCTGTTAACCAGAATTTCTAAAAAATAAGCCCTTCTGTTCACTTGCTAGAATCATAATCAATAAGAGCTAAAATAAAAATGCTACTAGTCCACTTGGCTTTGTAAGTGAAGAAAAGAAAGGCTGGGTCACTGATTTGGCAAAGTAGTCACCAATGTCTTAACATAGGGCATATTTTTAAAGAAATTCATCTCTAAAAGTCAATTCTAATATTGTGCTATGTGTTTTTTTTATTTCCTGTCAATAATGTTCACATACATGCTACTGCTTATAGCATCTAGTTGGAAGATATATATGTTTAAGTCAATATTGCTCATAATTCTGTTTGTGACACTTATTAACTCTTAGTATTTACTTAATATGAATCAGTCCTCATTGACCAATTACAGTAGGTATTAAAGAAATGTATATCCATAAATTAGATTGGAGAAAGCCATGAAGAGTGAAGAAAAGAGATGGAAAGAAGTGGATTGAAAATTCACTTTGACACATTTTCTAGTGGCCATGTCCTAACCCTAACCCTACTAATGACTATTAATAAAAAAGAACAAGTTTAATAATGTTCCAATATAATTTTTTTCTGATCTTTGTAGGAACAGTTTAAATACTTCTAAGTATTTCCTATGAAAAGATAAGGCTTTACAAACAATAAAATTCTTGAAGAGAAACATTTTGCTTCAGATGTCACTGGTCATATTAATACTAATCTATAATAATAAAAGCATAATAGGCTAATTAGACTGGGCAGCTGAATGTCCTTCAGGAAAAAGCTGGGGCTGTGAGGGCTGAGACAAGCTGCCATGGCTGCAAGGGCCGAGTCCCTTGCACAAATTTGTGCATCAGGCCTCTAGTATCTATATATATAAAAGACTAAGTAACAGGCTGACTGGCTGACCAGCTAACCAACTGGTAGCTATGATGTGCATTGACCACCAGTGGGCAGATGCTCAATGCGGGAGCTGCAGAGCAATAGCAACTTTACAGAGTGCCCACCCACACTCTGGGACCCCTTGGGGGATGTCAGACTTCTGGTTTTGGCCCAGTCCCTGCAGGCCAAACTAAGGGACCCCACCACTGCATGAATCTGTGCACTGAGCTTCTAGGAAATAAAAATTACAAATAGGTACTACTAATTTGAGCAGCTACTACTATTATACTTTACACATATACTCTTTACTACAAATGTATTATAATCAAATTATTATCTCAGTTTACAAATAAAGGAAATGAGGATCATAATAACCAAATAACTTCTTAAAAGTTACATAGGCAGTATTATCAATTTGTTTACCTTTCATAATTTATGTTTTATGTGTGTCCTAAATTATCTCTGCCAAACTTGAGGTAGAATATATTTCCTCTTATGTTTTACTAACATAATGGAAATTAGTCTAGGTTTAATTATTACATTTAGATATGTAATCCATTCTGAACCAATTTTTTTCAAATAGGTGTTGAATTTTATTATTTTGCATATAGATCCCGATTTTTTCAATCTCATACTTTAAAAAATTGTTCATTCTCCAGTAACTTACCTTGACATCTTTATCGAAAGCCAATTGACCAAATATGTGTCTATCCTTAAATCAATGCTACACTATTATATATTTATTTGTTTGTTTGTTTAACCCTCACTGGTGTGTATTTTTTTCCATTGAGTGGGATCGAGGGAAAATAGGGAGAGACACACAGAGAGAATCATCTATAGGAGAGGAATTCATTGATTGGTTGCCATTCATAGGGCTGGAAAATCTGGAATGAGGTATGTACCCTTGACCAGAAATCAAACTCTCAACCCTTACGTCTGAGGGCCAATTTTCTAACAACTGGGATAACTGGCCAGAGTGGTACTACACTGTTTTGTTTAGGGTAACTTTAAAGTAAGTTTTGAAATCAGGTCATGTGAGTCTTCCAAATTTTTGTGGCCCCAAAATGTTTAATCTTCATTAATATCCTAAGTGCATTTAAAAGGATGTGTATTTTGTTATTATTTGTTGGAATATTCTATAAAAATCAGTGTGGTAAAGATGATTAATACTATTACCCAAGTTTTTGTCCTGACTTTTTTTGTCTACATGTATCATTTATAAGGAAAAGCATTTTCAACTTTCCAACTATAATTGTAGATTTGTTTCTGAATCCTTTTAGTTCTATCATGTTTTTTTTTCTTAATATGCTTTGACCATCTATTATTTGAAGAATACATATTTAAGATTATTATACTTTATGGATTAAATGACTTATTAATCATTATGTAATACTCTTTATTATTGCTCTGAAGTCTACTTTGTCTAATGTTAATATACCAGCTTCAGCTTCATTTGATTAGTTTTACATGGTATATCTTTTTCCATATTTTGCTTTAAATATATTTATATATTTAAAGTGAATTTATGTGGACAAAATATAGTTGTATCTTGCCCCAATTTGACAATACCTAGCATTTAACTGAAATGTTCACATCATTTACATTTAGCAATATTACCAATATGATTAGAATTCATTTTACCTCTTTACTATTTGTTCTCTAGATGTGTCATGATTCTATATTTTCTCTTTTCTGCCCTGCTTCTGGGTTAAATTACTATTTTTTGACCTAATATTATCTCCATTATTTGCTTATTAGTTATATAGTTTCTATTTTACTTTTTAGTATTTTCTATAGGGTTTACAATATACCTTCTAAAAATATGTCATTTCCTATTTTGTAATTACTACACATTATTTCCTTTCACTAATTTTGTGTTACTATTATATGTGTTACTACTAATTATGTTATATAGCTATGCTGACTCATACTTTGCTTAGAGAGCCAACCCTATGTTAAAAATAGTAGTACCGTTGGTCTAATTACTTAGTTGGTGGTATGCTTTTATCTCTAGATTTTTCACATGCAGAGTATTTGTAATAGCATTCTTTGTCTTATAGCCATTATCATTTGGAAGAATAATATTAAGCTTATATATTTTTTTAATGATCATCCTAGGATCCCTAAATTTTATCCCTAAATTCTAACAAATTAGTATCATCTCATCTTTTAAAAAGAGTATTAAAATGGAGGGCTTAAATATGAAGGCCTTAAACAAGTGGTAAAAATTCACCTAATTTCATTTTGCTGAATATAAGCACGGAAATAGAAACATAGTTTGATAGGGATTGACTGTATTTTAAATTAATTTTTTTTCATAGAAAGTACATAAAAAATAAACCCACTTTCCATAATTATTAAAAATAATAATTATTACTTATATATTACTATCTAAGAGTTCAGTAAAAAGCAATAGATTACTTTTTTAAATTACAGGTTATAGGTATGTAAAAATGTATTAATTTCAATTTTTTCATTATTTGATTTCATAATATAAAAATAATTTTTAAAGTTCAGGATGCAAACATTCTCTGGGACCTTGGAAAGTTAAAAGGTTCTTGCTCAGCAACAGTAGATGTACAATGAAAAAAAATCTCACTTCTACCTTTTTTTCCATGTCCAAGGATGATGAAAAAGACAGGGAAGATGACAAAGGCCAAACCATTAGCAGTAGCAGCTCTATAGTTACTAAATCAAACAATTTATAAACTAATATTAGCAGAATAAATCCTACAGCATATCTTAGTAGCTAATTAATGGGTCATACTTGTTTATAGTTGTCATTTACGTTCATATCAGTAAACACACGGTCACCCAAAGCTCACTTTTAATATGTTTGAAAGAGAGATAAAGACTGTATAATTGGAGCTTTTACTATACTAATAGCTTCATCATCCACTTCTGCTACAAAGTTTAAAAATATATATGTCTTTAAAAAACACAGAAAAAGCATTACAGAAGGCATACTAAATTGTTCCCAAAACTATATAAACTTTATTGGGTATAAACCATGAAACAGTCACCCAAAATTTGGAGACTTACATTAAACAATTCAAAATACCATCATATATTTTTCCAACATATGTACCATATTTTCATAAGATCTCTACCATCTTTGACTACTTAGTTGTATTGGTGCCAAAATGAAATCTATAAGAATTAACCAAAAGTAAGTATCTTTGATTCCCTCTCACCTCTCCCCAGCAATATAACCAGGAATGGCCTAAGCATAAAAAGAATCACAACTTTGATGCCTTAGAACTTTCTGGCCTCTCACTGAAAACAAAACTGTTTTATGAAATTATTATTTTAAAGATCTATTTCAACTGCTCGGAGAATCATTCACAAAAAGTTACAGCATCAAGAAAAGTTTGTGGTAAGTAGCTAACTTCCACTTGCTCTTTTCCCTCTGTTGTCTCTGTTACAGGCAATGAAAATATGTCAGTTCAGTTGGTATTTTCTAATGGGGAAATTTCCACTCATCCTAAGCAGACTCAATACAGAACTAACTAATGGTCATGGGTCAGCACCCACAATTTTTTGATTCCTAAAAATATGGTTGTTTCCTGAATTTCAATTTTCAGGAGACAATACAGTTCATTTTAACTATTCTGATATAGAAAGCTAATTAAGTAAACTAGTTCAGCATCTGCTCACATTTCACTAATTTCAACCATCTGCTTCTACATTTGTTCCTACATGTACTAGCTTTCATAACTTTTCCTCTAATAGCAATTATTGAAACTGTTAATAAGCTATATATACTATACAATGTTGTAACAATTTACCAAAGGATAACATAGAGACAAATTGTATTTAATGATGGTAGAAAATTGACGGCCGTTATCAAATGTTGTATAATATCAACTGGTTTACTTCATAACTTCTGCTTCTCAATTAATTCTTTAATTAATTTAGCACATATTTTATTTTTTTATTCATTATTTTAAACTCTTGGTCATATTTACCATCTATTTTTACAAGCTGACTACTTATATAAGACACATAATAATGAAACATAACCTTTGTGCAAATTACTGAGTCTTAATTTCATTTTCATTTACATTCTGAAGTTCACTGGGCTTTTTCCTACCATGGGATGCATAAAGAAACAAACTGTGTTATAACCCAGTTTTTGTGGTATACATGTACAAACAAACCACACACACACATAATTTTATTTAATTTTTAAAGAATGAGATGAATTTGTAAACACCTTTAATAAAACTATTTTCAAAAAATGCAAAAGTTTAATGGCTTTGGAGATTAGGGGAGGCATATTGAACAAATTTCATCTTCTACAATGGCTTCATGGAACAATTGGGATCAAACATTTTTTTTGCTCTTGTAGGTTTATTTCTAGCCTACAGGGGCAAGATATTTTTAAAGACAAGAATCAGGGGGTGAAAGGGAAGCAGATGCAGAGGCAAAGAAGCAATGAACAGACTGTCATGCTACAGTGGGAAGGCAGGGGAGGTTTGGGGGCGTCGGGTGCTGTAGGAGATCAATCAAAGGACTTGTATGCATGTGTGTAGGCATAGCCAGTAGATACAGGGCATTGCGGGGAGGGGGAGAGATGGATGAGGGCATGTACTGGGGGGTGGGGAGGGCTGGGGAGGGCAATAGGGAAAAGAAAAATTAATTAATAATTAAATTAAAAAAAAAAAGAATGAGATGAATTTGTAAACATCTTGAATAAAACAGTATTCAAAAAAATGCAAAAGTTTAATAGCTTTGGAGAGTAAGGGAGGCATATTGATCAAATTTCATCTTCTACAATGGCTTCATGGAACACTGGTAACAGCCAAATGAAAAATGTGAAATATCATTTGACTTTGCCAAGGACTTGGGGTTTACTTTCATAGCAATTCAAATAAAAACAACAAAGAAAAATGCATTAACACTACTTTAATATATTTTTGTAAAATACACACTAAATGCTAAAAGTTTACCTTAAGATTACTAAGTATCCCACTGTTAAGCCACTACTCTCATTCACACTTCTTCACACGCACTTATCCATACGCAAAATTGCACTTTTCTCTAAGGTGACCACTGACTTCTGCTTCTACAACTGCAATTAAAATACAGTTTTGGGGTGGACAGGATCTGGCATCATGACATATCTAGGACACCTTTAGAAAACTGTAAAATATAGATGCTCCTACGTATTGCTTCTCCAATAACTCGTTTGGATAGCATAGATCTAAGCCAGGAATTTTTCAGAATTTTTTTTTCTGGTTTATAGTGAATTATATAAATAAGAAAACGTATCTGAAATGGTGATAGTAAAAACATAGCAATTTTTCAAATGAAGTGAGTAAAAGGTCAATGGAGAATTTAAATGAATCATAAAATGGATACTTTTAGAGTATTATTCCCATCCTACACTATGCTATGCTCATTTTCTGACTCAAATACATCAAGACAGGACATGATTAAAGGACTGGTTAAGTAACTTGCCAAAGGTCTTTATATAAAGGAAATAAGATAAATTTCAGAAACAATGCATTTTAAAGAAGGAGAAAGAAAGAGCACCAATTTGGTTTAAGTACAAAAGCTCAGCATTGTTCAGACCAAATAAATGAGGAACCCTCCATTTAATTTATCTCTAGTTCAGTTCCATGAATATGTGTTTTAAATCATTTAACCTATATATTTTGAGTTAGCATAATAAAAATCAAAGTATAATTATTAAGTTATATAACAATTTGACCAGAGATATAGCTATTATTGTCTGTACCCACCTCACCAATTGTTCATCAACACTACCCTACTCCTCACCAAACTTACAAATTATTTTTATCCTTTTCTGTCTAAAAAATTTTAAACCAAACTATTGAAAACATCTACACATACATCTGATGAAAAAATTACTTCTTAAATTTTTATTGATATTACCAATACAATAATTAACAAATAATAATATGAGCATAAACTCTGTGTTTCATGTACTCACAACTGTAAACCTACTATTGCTTCACCCAGTATACAAGAGTAACGATGAAAGGGTATTGGAAGCCATACTAGAAAGGTTAAGCTCAAAATAATGCTATTGTGTAGTCTTGCTTCCTTTAAACACTCCCATTTTTGTTGTGTAAATATCTTCCTTTTTATAATAAGGAACTCCATGACAATGAAAGTAATTAGTTTGAAAATCTCCTAACCGAAAAGTCGGTAGAACTGAGAAATACTGCCTTTTTCAAGTCAAAGTAGGATAACTCCACCAGCCTAGGAGTCACAGAAATTACTTCATCAGTGAATTACATCATCAACTGTGTTTACCAGTATATTAATTTCACTTCTTAAAATAAAAAAATAAAGCCATAATTTTTGTCTTGCATTTAATCCCAAGCAACATTCACTTTGAAATCGAGTGCCTACTTACCAAAAAAAGACACATTAATCACAATCCTGCAATTTCTCAATAACTCAATGACAGAACTAAAATTAATTAGATACCACCCTCAAATAAAAGTGTCTCATGGAGACCAGGAACATAGATGAACGATCGACATCTGCTTCCTGCTCAGTAGATTTTGAAAGCAAGGACCTGGGTGGGTCATCAGAGAAGACAGTTCAGCTGTGAGATCAACCTGTCCTCTCAGCAGCTGGTGGACTTAGAAAACCGAGGTCTCCTTAGGCAAGTAGTCATCACTTGAAGTAGCTGGGCTCAATGCAAGTCAATGGAGTTATACCCTGGAAGGCTGCCTTCTAGGGTGAGAAGCGCCAAAAGAAGTGTCTTAAGTGAAGTGTTGGCCTAGGGTCAGCAAGTAAAGGACGTTAGACAGAGCTCTCATTGCTGTGTCAGGGAGTGGGGGCAGGCTCTGAACAAATGAGAGTTTGCCACATTGTGACCTTAATCTCCTGGCAAAATCATCATGTGTTCTGGACAAGGAGCAGATGACCATTTGCTAAAGGATTTAAATATCCCAAATATTTAGTATGAATATCAGTTGATGAATCATGACCAATTCTAAAATATAAATCTTGAAAAAAAATCCATGATGGACTCTGCTGTAAAAACAAAGTTATGCTTAAAATAGCACCCAAAATCAAGTGTTGGAGAATTCTGGCATATTTAGTATTATCAATAGTCTATCTTTGATATGATTTAGAAAGCAGTGCAGTGAAAAGAAAGAGGAAAGCCTGAATATGAAAGCCTAAGTAATTTTTAACTTCATAAAGTGGGACTTTGAAATAATATTTAACAAGTGGAGATATTTTAATTTGGCCACTTTAAATCATATTGAGGAGGACTCCTAGAAAACAGTATGGTATTCTTGGTATCAATCCCAAATTGGTAGACTATTACAACTAAAGGGCAAAGACCCAGCAGAAGTTTGAGATCTGCCAGGGTCAATCAAAATACTTTACGTGAATCTTTTTCTACTTTCTAGAAATAGCCCTTCTGATTTAATACAGTAAAACTTATTATCATAATTATCTGGTAATTAAAATTAATAATAGGAAGAAAGCAAAGGGGAGGCCAGGCATTATAAGCATGGATATCTGTCTGGGCAGCTTCACCAGGAAACTATAGCTTCATACTCGCACTCAGAACCATGGGTCCATTCCTTGCAGAGCACTGAGGAAAGGAATCAAACAACGGGGGAGATGGGTGTATGTGCAGTGAACTTGGGGTGATGTAGAGAAGATGCTTGCCTGTCAGTCTAATCTGGAAAAAGATAATTAGCTAAGGGGTTGAAGCCACTGAAAATGCAAGAAATCTTGAAGGGTTAATTGGTTAAGCTCCTGGTTATAATCCCAAGATAGAGTCCTCTCTCTGTCTTATTTCATTCTTGCCCACTTGCTCCTCCCTTGTTCTGTGACCCACACTTGACAATCCTCTCATCATAGCCATGTGGCCTTAAGCAGCTGCATGGCTCAAGGCCATGTGAACTTCTCATGCAGGATGCTGGACAAGACTGTGCTTTAACATGGAGGGGAGACTCTGAGCAGTGTCACTGAAGGCAAGATTGGACTTTTTCCATGGTGGGACGGGAAGAAATGGGACATTGGAAGCACAGAGTTTTAGTTCCACAGAAATAAAGATCACTCATCCTCTCTTGTCTCAGAAAATTCCTTTCCTTGAGACATCCCAAGAACCCCACTTCCACCGGTAACAGGTGGGGACACAGATGGCACCCCACCCATAACAAACCCAGTGAATAATTGAAAAGACAATCCAAATCTGATATTTTTAACAAAAATTAAAAGCAGTACTTCTAAAGCTAAATTGGTATTCAGTTCCAAATCTGAAAACAGGAAGAGATGAAAATGAACATTGTTTAGAAGAGGGGAAAGATTTTTAATTTAAACAAGTGATTTGATCATGTGGTGAAATCTTCCATTATGAACCACATGCCTTCAATACTTTCAAAATCTACTGTTCCTTTTCTACATGCAGTTCTGCCAAGTTTAAATTCTCCTCAGATGTCACAGTTTGATTTCTAAAATGATCTTGTTTAGATGTAACAAGGCATACCTTCCTGTTTTCAAAGTGTTTTAAGTTAATTTAAACTACTAGGAATGACCTTTTAAAAACAACACCTAAAACATCCTACTGAAATATATCTCCAAATAATCTTGAAATTCACCTTAGATTAAATAGTTTGGAAACATTAAGAGGAAATAACATAGGTCATATATTTGGAGGGTTTTTTTTTGTTTTTTTGTGTTGTGTTTTTTTAACTTAGGGTTTAACTAGGATCTTTCCAAACCCCAAATATAGGACTTTCCTGCTTTGTTTCTGGGTAAAAGAGGATTAAAAAAAAAAAAAAGAAATTCTTTATTAATGTATGTGGAATTAAGTAGGGGAAATGTAAATGTCTGTAATGCTTCACATTATGTAGTTTTTCAAGAACTATTTGTTTTTTTTAATAGAGATTAAACATGGTACTGAATTCAAAACATACAGAAAGGAATGCAATGAAGATATAGCTTCTGATCCTCTACTTCATGTCACCTAGTTTTTCACTATTACCATTTCTTATTATATTTCCAAAGATATTACATACTCTTATGAATATTGATAGGTTTGCTTTTAAAATTCTTTTTAAATTATAAAATGAGTACAGAGAAAATAAATTCTTTACCATAAAATTCTCATTTTCTTTTCTCATATTTTATATATCTACTAAACCTATAAAAGGGTTGCTAAGTAATTAAAGCATGTTTATATTTTTCTGAGTTCTAGAAGTCAGTTTTAAAATGCTTCATGTTTAATTAATATAAAAGTGGAAGTAAATGATGTGTTTATAGGTCCAGATTTTGTTCAGGCATCGCTTGCCTTCCTGCTCTTATTGCAAGTTAGGTATGCATGGTCCAGGTCTAGAAACAAAACAAAGAATGAGTGGATTAACATATGTAAGACTTACAAAATTTATTTTCTCTTCCAAAGTCTGACAGATTATACAGGCAGGACAGGGTTAGGATAGGCCCAATAGCTGACTGTCTAAATCCTTTGTAACTAGGGAATGATTGTTTTACTATCATCATGTCTAAATGATAAAAGAAAAGCTCAAAAGAATAAAAAGCTTGCATCTGTTTGGAACCACCTACATATGCCTACAGATCTTTGTGATGCAGATTTTGAGAACAACATGAGTATGCCACTAGATAGAGGGGGCTGGAGTTCATAGCACGAATCCCATTGGCAAAGATGTATTTTAGTGGGTTGAATCACTCCCATCTGATAAACAACATTTGGATTCACCACAGGAAGGGCTTGGAAAGAGAGAGGCTGATCATGAGGAAATGCTGACACTTGGGAAGAAAGCAGCATGGAAATGTAGCAGAACAAAATCCCATTTAACTATTGATGATGATTTCTCCAGCATGAGATTTTGCTGGCCATAGCTATCTTGGAAGAAGTTAACAGATATCAAATTGATATGTCCAGATAAAAAACTTGAGTCTTTCTTCAAATAACTTCTTTTATGTGAAGTTATTCTTTAATCTGTCCCTATTCCTATAGGATTCTGCTGCAAAAAGACTATAAAAGGCAACTTTTAGAGAATTTTAAAAACGTTTGGTATAAAATTCTATCACAGATTAAATGGTTTCAAACTAATTACACTTTTGAATCTGTCTAAAATTTTACATTTGATTAGGTGGGTTAGCTAATGCTAATCATAGAAGTTCCTAAAGAGTGTAGTATATAAGAATGCAATTGAAACTTTTTTCTTACACAGCAATCTTGCTAAACTAACTTACACATTCTAATAATTTACCTATCAATGCCTCAGACTTTTTTATGTATGCAATAATATCATCTGAAATGTAATTTTCATTGTATTTCTTCCTTCCTAATTCTTATAGCTCCTTTTTCTTTATCCATACCATCATTTAGGTTCTTAAAGACAATTTGGAAATAAGTGAATATGCAGACACATTTTTTCCATTCTTCAAATCAAAAGGAAAACTCTCAGCATTCTCTATTAAGAATTATATTTCTGGATTTCTTTACAGATATCCTTTATAAAGTTAAGAGTCCTCTTGTATTCATAGTTTGCTAAGACATTTGATCATGAAACAAGAATTGAATTATAAGCTTTTTCTTTATCTATTGAGATGGTTACATGATTGTTCTTATTTGTTGGTAAATTACACTGATTTTTTTTTAACTAGAGGCCCAGTGCATGAAATTCATGCATGGGGGGTGGGGTGTGTTCCACAGCCCAGCCTGCACCCTCTCCAATCTGGGACTCCTTGAGAAATGTCCGACTGCCCATTTAGGCCTGATCTCAGGAGGATCGGGACTAAATGGGCAGTCCAACATTTTTATCACAATCCAGGACTGCTGGCTCCCAACTACTCGCCTGCCTGCCTTCCTGATCACCCCCTAACCACTCGCCTGCCAGCCTGATTGATGCCTAACTGCTCCCCTGCCAGCCTGATTGCCCCTACCTGCCCTTCCCTGCAGGTCTGGTCACCCCAACTGCTCCCCTCTGTAGGCCTAGGTCCCTCCCAACTACCCTCCCCTGCTGTCCATCTAGAGGCAGCCATCTTGTGTCCACATTGGGAAGCCATCTTTGACCACATGGGGACAACTATCTTGTGTGTTGGAGTGATAGTCAATTTGCATATGACTCTTCTATTAGATAGGATAGAAGCCTGATGCATGAGTGGGGTCCAGCTGGTTTGCCCTTAAGGGTGTCCTAGATCAGGGTGGGGGTCCCCTTGGGACATGAGGAGGCCTGGGGTAGGGGCCTGTGGTGGTTTGCAGGCCAGCCACACCCGCTACCCCTGATGACCCTAACGGAGGCCATAATATCTGGGATTTATTTATCTTCTATAATTGAAACTTTGTAGCCTTGAGCAAAGGCCAGGGCAGGCCAAGCTGGGTGGGAAACTTGGCTTCTTCCATTTCCAGGGAAACCCAAGCCTCCTGCTGTCTGCTGCCATTTTTGTTGGGATTTATTTATCTTATATAATTGAAACTTTGTAGCCTTGAGCAGAGGCCAGGGCCAGCCAGGGCAGGAAGCTTGGCTTCCTCCATTGCAGGGGAAACCCAAGCCTCCTGCTTGTTCCATGGCCATCTTGGTTGGGTTAATGTGTATACTTGCTCCTGATTAGTTGGTGGGCATGGCTTATGGGCATAGTAGAAGTACTGTCAATTTGCATGTTTCTCTTTTATTAGTGTAGATGGTAAACCAATTATACATTCATAGAGTAAACCAAATATAATCATAATGTATCTTTTTTGGATATTGCTCTATTGGGTTTGTTAATCTTTTTTTAAGGTTTTTATATCTATGTTCATTAGTAAGTTTGGCTTATAAATTTCCTTACTCATAATATCCTTTTGAGGTTTTAGTATCAAGGTTATACTTGCCACATAAAACAAGTTACAGAGTGTTTCTTCTTTGTTTTCTGATAGAATTGATCTGAATTGTATTTCTTTTTAAACTGTTTGATAGAATTCATTAAAGATGACAGTGGATTGGGTATATTCTTTGTGACAAACTGGATTTTGTTTGTTGATTTGAGTTTATTTATCTATTAAATTTAGAATTCAATATATTTAAAAGTCAAAAGTCCATGCATATTTTTCTTATCAGTTTTGGTAAGTTTTATATTTTTAGATATTTATCAGTATTCAAAGTTATTACTAAATAGTTGGTTCATAATATACTCTTGATATTTTTAATTTCTGAAAGATCTATTATGTCATTTTCCCCATTGGTTATCTATGCCTTCTTATCTCTTTTCATGCTATTTTTACCAAACATTTAACTGTTTATTAGACTTTTCAAATAATTAACTTTTGGCTTTGTCAATCTTTATTTTATGATTGTTTTTATTACATTACTAGAGACCCAGTGCATGAAAATTTGGACTAAAGGCTTAAAGCTGGGTTTTGGATAACCTCTGGAATATATGGATATTAAATAATGTAGGTATTTTCTATTAAAATGAAATAAGAAGCTCTCTTTAAAAAATAAAAGAAGAAAATGCACATTTATGACAATTATAAAGATCGCTATATTGAATTTCCAGTAACAATGAATTATTATGTCACTATCTTTTCATCTAAAAAATTATCATTTTTAAAAGAGATGGAGGAAGCTGAAGTAAGTTTTTTGGAAAAAAATGAAGTCTGAAATTTGACAAAGCTCAGTTGAATAACTGGCCATCTATAGTTTCTCATAAGGAATCCCCAAGACAACCCTCTATACTTTTAACCCTCTATGCTCTATAGTTGTGGTCTTGGCCTCAACCCTGAAAATTATTCAATTAGCCTAGCCAAATTATTTTCTATTGGCTTTCCATAGCAAGCAACAATAGACTGAGTTTCTCTACTAATACACATATATTTCTGACTTTTTTTCCCTGAGAAAATAGTCCCTTTGTGTGGAGAAATTGATTAGTTAGGTCCATATCTCTGCAACTTTAAAATAGCATAGAGAGCTATATTTTCAATGAGAAGTTTCTCGTTTAAATATTTAGACTCTTCAAAGTAGTGACAATAACAGAACAAGACAAATAATGCTGTATGACTAGGAAGCTCCTTCAGCTAAAGATTGAAAGGAAATTAAAGTGGTAATCCAACATTTTTTGTAACACAAATAGAACAAAGAGAGACCAAGTTTCTCAATTTGAGGAATTTATGATCTTTGGTGGTAATGCTGATAAGTTGTCTGTATAAATATCTGTATATAAATTGCCTGACTACAAATAAGATTGCTGTGCTCAGATTTAAAAAGTAATATGGGTGATATGCATCCAATACAGGAGCACCCAAATACATAAAAAAAAACTCCTAGAGGATAACAAGGGAGAGATTGACAGCAATACAATCATAGTAGGAGACTTTATTTGTCCACTATCACCATTGGACAAATCCTCTAAACAAGAAATCAGCAAGAAATATCAATCCTAAATGACTCACTAGACCAGATGGAATTAATTGACATCTTTTTTGGATATTGCTGTATTGGGTTTGTTAATCTTTTTTAAGCTTTTTATATCTATGTTCATTAGTAAGTTTGGCTTATAAGTTTTTTTTTACTCATAATATCCTTTTTAGGTTTTAGTATCAAGGTTATACTTGCCACATAAATCAATTTACAGAGTGTTCCTTCTTTGTTTTCTGATAGAATTTATCTAAATTGTATTTCTTTTTAAACTGCTTGATAGAATTCATCAATCCTAAATGATTCACTAGACCAGATGTAACTAATTGATATCTATCCTTATTTGCAGATGACATGATATTGTATATAAAAAACCCAAAAGACCCCATCAAAATCACAGAATATACATTCTTCTCAAGTGCACATGGGTCATTTTCAAAGATAGACCATATGTTGGGTCATAGGCAAAGTCTCTTCAAATTCAAGAAGATAGAAATCATATCAAACATCTTTTCAGATCACAGGGGTATAAAACTGGAAATCATCTACAATAAAAACAATCCAAAAAAATCAAATACATGGAGACTAAACAGCATGCTATTAAACAATGACTGGGTTACCAGAGAGATCAAAGAAGAAATAAAAAACATCATGGCAACAAATGACAATGAAAACAAAACAATCCAAAATCTATGGGACACAGCGAAAGCAGTCTTAAGAGGGAAGTTCACAGCTCTACCAGCCTACTGCAAAAATAACAAGAAATGATGGTAATAAATTATCTAACCTTACAACTCAAAGAGTTAGAAAGAGAGCAATAAGAAAAGCTCAATATAAGCAGAAGGAAGGAAATAGTAAAGATCAGAGCAGAGATAAATGATACTCCTTATCAGAATATTGTCTGATTGACAGAGGGATTGTTGATCTGTCCAGGTAAGTGTGGCTCTTATAATTCTTTTAAGTAGTCCACTAAAATTTATAGCAAGCTCTGAAATTGAAAAGAGAAACATTAAATTTTAATAAAAATGGAGCAAATCATGACTTTCTTGAGCTGAGTGATTTGAAAGACCAAAGACCCCCTCTTCAAATATCACCCAGGTCAGCCTACTATGTCATTACATCCATGGAGACCTATCTTAAGTTGCAACAATAGATGATCCTTTGATAGTAAATATATTGCTTTTTTCATTACCGTATTTACTTCAATGGGCTTGCTACAAAGGAAGGAAGGAAGGAAGGAAGGAAGGAAGGAAGGAAGGAAGGAAGGAAGGAAGGAAGGAAGGTTATCGATTATAACTAATGTGTTATTCTGGTGGGGGACATTGATAATGGGGGAGGCTAGGCTTCTGGGGGAGGTAAAGGGTATATAGGAAGTAATTAAAATAAGTTTTATAAAAAAATACCTGATTATCAAATTACATGAAATATTGCCAAAGAGTGTAAATTAGGTGTAAGCAAGAAAGGTGAGGGAATGGGAATGGGAATATTATGTTGACGATATTAAGCATACTCTTCTTGGGGAAGGTGAAGCTATTGAACCATAATACACCATTAGATCTAACTAGTCACTAGGTATACAGAAGAATTTTGGTTGGGAAATATCTTCAAAGGTTGAGAGAGATTAATAAAATCCAGCATATGAGATCTAATTCCACAAGAAGAGTCTCAAATGAGAAAGCACAGGCAGAGACTCTTAAAACATCAGTCAGTCTCTTAATTCCTAAGTGAGTGTAACAAATGGAAGAACCAAGCTAGCTAACAAAATAAGAATATAGTTTGGTGAGTGAGGAGGCACCAGGATCATTTTATAGAGCAGGCTCTGGTTCTTGTAAGCTCACCAACAGATTTTTTACCACATTACCATGGACTTTGTTCTTCTACCAAAAATTTCACTTCTAAGTACTCTTATGTCCTCCACATAGGGCACAAAAATGTTCTGTAGCATTGATCAACATGATCAGGATCTATGTGATTCTCTGGGGGAACAGGGAAAAAGAAATTGCAAATAAATAAATAAACAAACAAACAAACAAATAAAAACAAAGTAAGCAAGCAACAGCCTGTAATAAAATCCAAGTGGCCTGGCAGGCATGGCTCAGTGGTTGAGAGTCATTCAATTCAGGGTTATGGCACATACCCAGATTGTGGGCTCAATCCCCAGTGGTGGGGAACATAGGAGGCAGCTGATGAATGATTCTCTCTCATCATGGATATTTCTGTCTTTCTCTCCCCCTCTCCCTTCATATCTGAAATTAATAGATATTTTTTTTTTTTTAAACCCAAGTGATGTAGAATCCAGAAGAGTTTAGCTCACTGACTGACAGGGACAACTGAGAAACTCTTTCCTGCTACTGTTGATTGCAGGCTCTCTTCTTTTGCATCATAGTAAGTATACCACATAAAAGATGCCATGATCTGGTCCCTGCTTCCCCTGCCAAGCTTATTTACTACATTTTCCCTGATCTTCCACATGTCCTACATCCTCCTTAAATCGCTGTGTTTTTGCACACACTGTTCTTTCTGACTGGAATTACCCAGTCCCTTTGTCTTTCTTGATAGCTGTTATTCAATCTTTATTACTCATCCCTGCAGCTATTTCCCCTGATTTTTCCAAGTTAGCCAGATATCTTTCTGTGTAGTCTACTAAATGTGGCACAAATTTCTCCATAACATTTTCCTTTGGTCTTCAGATGACTGGATCAGAAAACTATGGTACATCTACACAATAGAATACTATGCTGTCATAAAAAAGAAAGAATTCTTACCATTTGCAGCAACCTGGATGGAATTGGAGAGCATTATGCTAAGTGAAATAAGCCAGTCAATGAAAGAAAAATACCACATGATCTCATTCATTTATGGATAATAAAGGACATTATAAACTGATGTACAAAAAGATAGATACAAAGATAGTAAAGCATCAAACAGATTGTCAAATTACAGCAGGAAGGGTAGGGAAAGATGTGGTAGATAAGAGATCAACCGAAGGACTTGTATGCATGCATAAAAGCATAACCAATGGACAGAAGACACTGGGGAGTTAGGGTATTAATAGGAGTGGGGGGGGTGGGCAATGGGAAGATATGTACACATGTAATGCATTAATAAAAATTTTAAAAAATAAAGTTTTTGTCTTAAAAATGCCTAACTACTTAAACATTATTATTGTTGTTATTATTTTACAATCCAAACCATAAGCCTGATAGTATTTTGAGTGCTTAATATACTTAATTTTTTTAAAGATGTTATGTTTTCACAGCAAAATTGAGCAGAAAGTACAGAGAGTTCCCACATATTGTACTCTTTGTTCCCACATATGCACAGCCTCCCCCACTATCAAGATCTTGCACCAGAGTGGTACATACAGTCCTCTTATTTAAATGAATT
The DNA here is from genome assembly GCA_011751065.1 of Lasiurus cinereus. Lineage (NCBI taxonomy): Eukaryota > Metazoa > Chordata > Mammalia > Chiroptera > Vespertilionidae > Lasiurus > Lasiurus cinereus. The sequence continues at coordinate 28,482,034 of JAAGEH010000393.1, read as the reverse complement.
ATAAAATACCTCTATCCTACGCATAGAATTTTTTAGTACTGGTTTACCATGTTACAATTAATTAAAAACTGGATAAGGAGTACAGAAATTTTCATATATACTCCATAGGCAAGATGAATCCAAATAGCCCATTCTCAGCAACTTCATAAATATCAAAATTGTAGCTGACACTTACTGAATATGTTTTATTTGTCTGTGTTTTTCTAATCACTTGACCTGTAAGAAGTCTCTTCATCCTTATACTAAATATGGTAGTAAAAATTGGGAGAATGTGCATATTTTAATAAATTATAAAATGCCTCCATTCTCTGCATGGAATTTGGGGCATCTAGTACATGCAGGTTACCTGTGCCAGAAGGAAATCAACAAGTGCATTCAGAAAGGCAGAAAAAGGTTTATTACCTCTCCTTGTATATTCATAGAAAAATACAATGGTCATATCATGGGAAAACCATAGGGCTCAAGCCACATATTGTCATACATAGTTGTGTTTTCCTTCAAATGAGCCTGAAAAAAGAGGAAAGGGAAATTATCTAAACAGCACAAAATCAATTGGAAATATTTCTCACTATACCAAAGTACACACCATTATGAAGAATCTTGACTCTGTTTTCATAAAATATATTTTAAAAAGAAAGGTAAGCAAGCTAATACCAGGGATTTCTTGTCTAAGCAATTTCTAAGGCATAACAATGTTCTAACAGATTCTACTTAATCAAATATGCCTTCTAAAACTATGACAGAATTATTGTTAGAATATGTGAATTGACCTTGGAATGTGACAAATTTTGAAATGCTTTCTGAGTTTGTCTTTAAAAAGATAAAATTATTAGTGCAGGATTAGGGATGTCTACTATATGAATTATCTTTTCAAGCATAATGAATTATAGAAAAAACTCTTTCAAAATTCTATATTCTCTGTATATTGTAAATGTATTTTTATATCCCCTTATTGAGCAAATACATACTGGCAAAACTCCTAGGGCTTTAAATGAATATATTTTATTAATTATAACTGTGTGTGTGTGTGTGTGTTTTAGGGAAATAGTCGGGTACATATATGTGAGAGGAGGGGAAGAAAAGGCAGACTAATTTTATTTTGTCAATGATTACTATATATGTATGTCCATGGTAATATCACTGCAACTTCACAACTCCATAGATAATACTTTTTTTACTCATTGGTTCATTGAGTTATGGTCCCCTGAAATTGGTTAAAGCATATAGAAGCTCTCATGTAGTCAACCATGTAAAATTAATGCAAATACCCACTTTAGGAAAATAAAAATTGTTGCTGAAACTTGTTAAGTGTGTTTTATTGTCTTTGCTCTCTACGTACTTACCTTGCTAATCTAGTTGATCTTCCCAACAATACTGTGAGGTAGATGTTCTTATTACACTCTGTATTACAGATGAGAAAACTAAAGCTCAGAGAGATTAAAGTACAAGATCACAGAGCAGAATCAGATTCAAACCCAGAGAATCTATCTCCAAAGCCTTTATCTAGTATTCCTCGATGGGGCGATGGGGCTCTATTGTCTTTTGGAGTGGTATAGTACTTGGTTGACTGGATTGTCAGAACAGTGCAGAGCTCTGAACATTCCTTCCTTTCTCCACCTAAACACCAGTAGTAGCCCCAGGCATTGTGAAAACCAAAAGTTGTTCCCAACCCCTAACTCTTACAAACATCCACTTGGGAAATGATCTGTCTTGGTGAAAAATACTATGAGCTTTATTTTCTAGGCAAAACCACAACTCGCTGAGGTTCTACACACACACACACACACACACACACACACACACACACACACACACA
>JAAGEH010000393.1:28390439-28480208 GCA_011751065.1 Lasiurus cinereus | reverse complement strand
ACACACACACACACACACACACACACACACACACACACACACACACATTCACTTACTCACTCAAGTATACAGATACATACTTATACACAGCCAGGATTTGAAGTGAAAATAAAAGTTAACTGAGTTAAACATTTTTTCTTCCTCATTTTACTTTCCAACAAACATTATTTTCACTTCATCCTTGTCTATCAGGCACAGGCAGAATGAAGAAAAGACAAGGAAAAAAAAACCAGAAAACGAAAATTAAAGGTGAGGGAAAGAAGTTGGGAGAACAAAAATCAAATAAAAGACAGAAAAAAAGGCTATTTCCAAAATCTATTAGGATGTGAGATAGCTGCTCATAAGTCACTGAATAAAATCAAAAACAGTCAGAAAGCCAAAACTATTATCTGACTTGACTTCCCTTAAAATGTGTTTATGTGTGTGAGAGAACCTTTGAATTTCAGAATGAAGATTGTGCAACAAGCGCCTACTGTCAACCCCCCACTGAATGGAAAGATGCCCCCTACAATTTTCATGACAGATGGCCCTGCAGCCTCTGCCATATGTCATTTCCAAGAGCAGGCAGGTCATTATCTACTTTTAGAAGGAATACATGTCTCTTTCGTATGACACTAATTGTTAGAAAGTTGTTCTGATTTAGAACAGAAATCTACTATGCCTCAGCTTCATTTCTACCCTCTGGAACAACATGAATGAATTAAATCCTTTTTTCACATGATGTCCAAAAATTTGAAGCAGTTATTATGTTCCCCTGAGTCTCCTCTTACCCAAAATAAACATGCACAAAACATATGATATGCCCTCCAAAACGCAATATACCTGGTAATATAGCCAATGTCCTCAAAAGCCATTTCATTCCTCTCACCTTTTCTTACTGAGCTAAAAACCAGCATATCTGGTGTGTATTTGTGTGTGCTCTGTGAACTCTACACGTACATATAAGGATACATATCAATATGTACACACAAACATAAACCGCACATGGAGATTGTGTGTCCACATGTAAATATATAGACACATATGTGTGCACATGTGAAATATACATATTGCTCATCTTTTCTTCTCTCTCAAGTGCTCCCTCTTTGCATGCATGGCTAAAATCCAGCCCCAATTCTTGGAATAGCACTATTTCCAAGATTATTTCATTCCTGTTGGAAGAAGTTGGGGGACTGGAAAGTTATATTTGCATTTCTTAGCTCAATCATGAGTGGACACTTGCATGCTCCTGTCTGCTGCGTGCCCAGCCTTGGAAAGTTACCTAATCCTTGGCTCCCAAGAGTAAAGGAAACACTTAGACACTTCACATCAGTCAGTAATTCTGAAAATATGTGATAATGTAAACAAATTCAGATCCTGTGGTAACTGCAAGGCTGACATCAATCCGAACCCATTTTTTATTTTTCCTCTTTTAGTCTCATTTCCAATTATGTATTGCTTCCACCATTTCTCAGTTAGCTTATCACTTGTCTGTTTTTTTTTTATTTTCAGAGATCAGAAATAAAAATCTCTCTTTGATATTGAGGAAAATGTCCAAAGGGCCCTGAGTTCAAGTCTTTTTCATTTCTCACATTGTAAGTTGAGTTTCACAGTTCAGTATGTTAGTGAGCCTCAAATGGAAGGGTTATTTCCAGGTTACAATAACATAATTGGATCCAAAGTCATTGTCATCATTTCATCCCACAGAAAGTTATTTTGATCTTTCTCTTGGGGGCAGAAATGGAGTTGGAGGTGGTGGGAGAGAAAGGAGCTCTTTTTGAAAGGCTTTCATTTCATCCCACTTCTTCATAGCTCATGAAAGTGGCCTCAAGTGCACCCCCAGAACTCCTGCTGGCTGCCCCTCCCACAACACTTCTTTTTCTACTCCTCTCCTCTTCCTTCTGTTCTCTGTGCTGAAATGGAGAGCAGAATAAGAACAGGCAGGTTTCAGGATAGCACAGATGAGAGAGGGAGGAATCACAACATGTTCTGAGGGCATGATTGGTGCAGCACCTGGAGTAGCACAGAGGTGGCTCAAGTTAGGCAAGTGGAGCTCCTTGGGGAAGCAGGGATGGGGAGGCAGAGGGTTGGGCACCAAGCACTCTTTTTGCTTCACCTGATAATTTTGTTCTGGCCACGCCCTAAATATATTCACTCAAGCTTTTGTTTTTTTAAACCCAAACCTTGCAAATGAATCATTGAAACTTTTAAGGGGGTGATGTCAGGGAACAGCTGAAGATTAATCTAGTTTCTGCCAAAAGAAACAGATGAAGGATGTTTATATGATTAGTAATAGATTTTCAAAGGATAAAGTCCCTGACATGCCTGTGGTCATTTTAGAATATTCCTTTACACACACACACACACACACACACACACACACACACACACGAAAACTCTACTATCTACTTCCTACTCTAATCTGTAGAAGTCCTTTTAATGCTTCAAGATTCAACCATTTCACTTGCTTTAAGAAGTTTTCCATGGCATCCTACTTTCCACCAAGCTGATCAGAAATCATCAGTCTGTATCTACTTCCCCATCATCCTTTGACACTCTACCTCATAAATTCTGGGGGGCTGTCCAGATCTCCACTCTGTTCTGTTGTGACTCACTGTGTTTCACCCAAGATTAGAAGCATTGGTTTAAGGGTCAGCAGGACTCTCAAAGCTCTCTGATTATCCTACCCCTCTTCTGAATTAGAGCAACTGATTCCAACTTTCAGCAAGTACATTGTGTGGAACTATATTTTAATAATCATTCCCTATGAGATTGCTGATGCACAATAGAAAAAGGAAGCCAATTACACTAAACTATGAGCTTTAGCTTCTTTGTTCTCTCAGAACCTAGTACATGATTGGTACTCAATATATATTTGTTCAATAGATAGGGTGTCCCCAAAAAACAGATACACACCATTTGAATAATTATAGTGTTCATTAACATACATTTCCTTTTCTTTTCTTGTTTAGCGTTCACCAATAAACATTTATTTCGCATGTATCTGGGGGTTGGTTGGGTGTGGCTGGCAGCTTTTGTTCAAACTGCAGGGCTAGCTGGGTTTGCCCCTTGTGGGCAAGGCTCTGATCTGCTCCATGTGTGTTTTTTCAGAAGTCCTAGATGAAGGGCCAGAAATCACCTGGGGGAAGTTTTCCTTACCACATTGACAGAGATGCAAAAGAATGAGCACAAGTTTGCAAGAACATGGCTAACCCCAAGGTCAAAGGTCAAGGAAACAGATGGCCTACCATGAGTCTTAAGGAAATCATATGAATCAACCTGACAACATTGGAACAGAGAAATAGACTCCATGGAAGTGGGGAGTGAGAGAGACTGAGCCTTTTTGGATCTAATCCACCACAATAAGCTGTTTTTGTTTTGGTATATAGCCATATAGACCTTTTTTTATGGTGGTGGTAGAGGTGGGTAGATTCACTGAGGTAAAATTTACATTTAATAATAATCAACTTCCTAAAAGCATAAAGCTGTATACCTCACCCAAATCAGGGCACAGAATACTTCCACCACCCCAAATGTGTTTTTTTCATGCCCCTTTGCACTGAATTCTATCCTCCACCCTCCGCCTCTGGAAATCATTGAGCCAGTGATGCAACCATTTTTTTCTGATCATATATACTTACATTTTATAAAATTAAATTCAATTAAATCAACTACCATTTTATTAAATGTTTTTTGTTCATTTATCAATATGTCATGAGCTCTTGCTATGTCATTAAATTGAAATCAAACTTGATCTCTTTTTTTAAAGTATAAAAATGGGGGTGCAAGTTGTATATAATTTTACTTGCTTTTCTAAATAGCTGATGCATGCAAATAGGAAAAGGCACAAAGGGGATTCAAAAAAAGTCCTTTCTGTGTCCCCCAGCCACTTTGTTTCTCCAATGTGACTTACCAGTTTCTTTACATTGTAGTTTACATGTATATAAATTGTACAAATACACACAAAACTTTAAACAATACTGTATTGGTAGACATTACAGAATTACAAGACACAGTTAGACAAAATTAAAAATCACTAGAAACTCGGTGATCCAGAGTAGGCACTTTTAACATTTGGGTGTATGTTTGTTTATTCTTAAAAATTATTTTTGCAAATAATAAATGCATATATGGTTATTTGACATTCAGTAAGATGGATATGAAGATGAGCCTTCAAATTTTACTCCAAATTTTGCTGTATAGCTTGAATTTAAATAAGCATATATGCACTTATTATTTGCAAAGATACATTTCATTTTCAAAATTGAGGTATCAGCTGTTAAAGTGTGTATACATTTTGAGGGGATATATTTCATATATGATTATATAATCCATATATATTTCAAATCCAACATGTTTAAACCTAAACTTCTCTTTTCACTCAAACATTTTTTCTGTATCAGTTAGTGACACCCTTATCAGAGTATCCATAAGCTATTTTCTCTTTTTATCCCCAAATTTATAATTAATCAAACCTATGTTAACTTAGTATTTGAGTTACAAATTTTAGGCTCACTGACAACTTGTCTTTCAGGGACCTTCTCATTTTCTTTCTTTTTTTAAAAAATATATTTTATTGATTTTTTTTTTTTTTTTTACAGAGAGAAAGGGTGAGGAATAGAGAGGTAGAAACATCGGTGAGAGAGAAACATCGATCAGCTGCCTTCTGCACACCTCCTACTGGGGATGTGTCTGCAACCAAGTTACATGCCTTTGACCAGAATTGAACCTGGAACCTTTCAGTCTGCAGGCCAATGCTCTATCCACTGAGCCAAACCGATTAGGGCAGACCTTCTCATTTTCTTCCTTCTGAAACCTAGCACAGTTCTTTATCCAAAGAAGATACTCAATTAAATTTTTACTTTTAACTTTATTAAATTTATTTCTAACCAAAATAAAATATTAAAAAATTAATACTCGTCAGGCACCTATAAAGCACAAATGTTGGATTGTCCCCACTTTTCAATAATCAAATGAAAACCTAAGTCTAAACACAGTATATTATCTTTTTTTTTAAGTCAGATTCAACTGATTATGACTTACCACCACTAATATAAGAAACCATTTTCAAGAACAAATGTCTAAAGACTCATTCTCTGGGCCTTAGGGACTGAGGCTCTTTCTTAAGCAGCTTCTAAAAGTTATAAAAAAGGAGACATACACCAGTGCTTAAATGGTTGCCACCATTATATTAATGCATCTTCACAGGAAAAACTGGATAAAATGGAATAAGATTCTCACTTGTTATGTGTATGCTTCCCATGGATTTTGCAATAATGACAGCCTTTAAATTATGATTTTAACATTCTATTTGTGTGTGGGTGGGTTTTGCTCACAAGTTAGTGTTATTCTGTTGGATACAATGTGTTTTTTTCTCAAAAAAATTTTTGAAGTAAATAGTGACTATATTAAAATAAGAAAGCGAAATGATATGTAATATTTACTAAGTTTTCCCATTCAAATTTCCTCATTCCCTATTGTCTTCAAACTGGAATCCCAAAATTTAAATCTAAATTAAGATTCAGTGATTCAAATTCTCTTTAATGCAAACCACTTATCCCTGACACTGAAAAATAAAAAAACAAAAGCATGTCACATTTTATTTTAGAACATAGATCCTTAATAGTTGTGCCATGTTTGGGTTGAGGGTGTTCTAGTCAGTGGAGTTTTAAGGTCATAAGTGGCAGAAACAATGTTACCTATTTCATTTGGGGGCATGTAATTATCTCTCAGTAAATAATTATTCATTAATTAAATCCATAATAAAAGAAAATAGGAGCAACAACAACAACAACAAAAATATACAGATATACTTGATGCCCCAGTGCCCAAATCATATTAGTTATCGGTCTTTTATTTTTGATTTTTGATACAAGCTGATATATTGTATCCCACTTGCTGATACTGATATCAGCAACAGTATTAATGGCAGTGACTATCTCATTAGTGGAGAACATTCTAAGTAACAAGACCTTTGAATTACATTCTGAAATTTTCACATTGACCTGAAAAGCAGAAATTCTTTTCTTTTTCATTGCTGAGTAAACACATAACATTAACTAACTTGCAAAGTCATACATCTAGAGAAGCAGTTCTGTGAGATATTGAACCACATGAACTGTAGCGTCATGCAGTCATTTATTCGAAATCTAGCTTCTCCACTCTCTACAAGTTGTGTCACCTCTCTAAACTTTTGTTTCCTTGATTACAAAGTATAGTTATAATGGTGTCTTCCTCATTGTGTGTGTGTGTGTGTGTGTATGCCCAAGATGTCCCAAACACTTTGCTCAGTTCTCAATAAAAAGAGCTGGACAAAGTGTTTGGGACATCTTGGACGGACACACACACACACACACACACACACACACGTGCGTGCGTGCGCGCGCGCACACACACACAAGCTAACACCAAAGCCTGTGTTTACAATCATGCTGGTTCTCAGAAATGTGTGCTTTTCCTACGACCCTTTAATACAGTTCCTTATGTTGTGGTGGCTCCCAACCATAAAATTATTTCCATTGCTACTTCATAGCTGTAATTTTGCTACTGTTATGTCTTAGACCGTCAGAAAACACAGATATTTACATTACGATTCATAACAGTAGCAAAATTACAGCTATGAAGTAGCAACGGAAATAATTTTATGGTTGGGGGCCACCTCAACATGAGGACCTGTATTAAAGGGTCGTGGCATTAGGAAGGTTGAGAACCACTGCCCTAAGGGAAGCTTTCCCTCTCTTCACTTCTATGCTTTGGCTAATGTATCTGCCTTTCACCATCCAACTAATATTTATTTTCTTAGACCACAGTCTGAGCAGAGATCATCATGTTCTTATTCATCCCTAAGGCCTATGGATAGCTTCTTCAAAACTCATCAGTGCGTTTTAAACCAAACTGTATCCCCAGAGAATCTGGGATATTATTCTCTCATTATTGCTTGTTGAGGATTCTATATGTGCCTACCTGCTTGTGTTCACCTACCTGACTGTGAGACTCAAAGGCATGAACTGTGTCCTCTTATTCAATAACCTTGACACCAAACACAGCACCTGAGCCATGGAAATCACCCAACAGATATTGAAAGGATGGAGGAGGCGAGGCGAGGCGCATGGAGGAAATGATGGATCTACCAAGGTTCATGTGGTAGTTCATGTGGGTATTCCAAATTAGTGAGCAGTCACTGAATAAAAAAGGACAGTCATGGACCCAAGAAGCCTACCATTGCTGCATTTTTCAGAGTTCCCTCCCTTGAGACAAAGTGTAAACTTAAAGGTCAAGTGCTGCCAAGGCAATGTGTAAGTGTAAAGAATTCAGAATCTTGCCTTCTTCCTTTCCCATGGTTTTGGGAGCCTGAGATGATATCAAAGCAGGGACACTATACTCCTCCAACACAGGAGTGATAAGTGGCATGGCCGTCTGCATATCACACCGACGTGACATGCTTCTCAAATTGTATGGACATTGTTGATCACAGGTGATGTTAAAATTCAGGTTATGATTCAGTTGTTAAATTTTACTCATGTGAGAAGGAATTTCACAAAAATTCCATGTTCAAATCCCACCACTCAAAAAAAAAAACCAACACACACACACCAAAAACAAACAGAAAACATGAGGCATTTTATTGTAGACCAGTGATTCTCATCTTTGGCTTTATATTAGAAAGACTTGGAAAGCTTCTCAACTGTCATCTCACCCTCTCCCCCAACCCATGAATCAGAAATTAGAGGGGCTTCCTCAGAGTGATTTTAAGGCCAAGCCTGTGTGGGAATCGCTCAGCAACCAGTGCCAAAGTCTGGTCCAAGTCCAGTGCAGTTAGCACTGATAAGCATCAAAAACTAAGAGTTCGCTTTCAGAAACTTTTACAGCAATATGACGTTATTAAATAAAATAACAAAAATAGATGGGCTCGTTTTAAAATAAACAGTTGACTTACAAACGTTTTGATAACCCTCCAAGGAAGGCTTACTTACACATTCACCTCTGGAAGTGAGATTATGCTAGGCCCGTCTTTAAGCTGCTATCTCTTAAAGTCGAAACATTAAGGTCAGTGATTAATTGCTCAGGCAGCTCACTGGGAGACCTGGGTATAACAGGGTTAATAAGCAGGAACGGGGAGGTGGGACTGCAAACTGGGAACACATGCCCTCCAAGTGAGATAGCTTTCTTTCCCTTTATTGCCCGGAAAACATACACACTCTCACATAACACGGAAGGTGAGAGTTGAATGAAGTTTTCTGGGTAATGGCTTGAAATGTTTTCCTTATGAGAAGTGGTGTTGAGTTACAGCGTGCTGGCTGAAAACTGGGAGGAGAGAAGCAGCAGCCCCAACCGGGCCCCCACCTTTCCTTGGACTTGTAGGAAGGTGGACATGGGCTCTGGGAGACAAGAGGAGTGATATGTTGAACTATCTGGCAGCTGGCATCGCCTGCTCCCAGAGTGACCTAAGGACAGTTTTCTGCAGGGTTTAGCCAGGGGCCAGCCCAGCAGGCACAGATGCGCTGCTGTGAAATGCCACGCAGGCAGAGACTGACAAGCGGTAGGAGCTGAGCTTTCCCCTTGGACTGCTGTTTCCTGCTGTGTTCAGGGGAGGGGGGCGCCTCCTGGCAGTTCTGCTGCTGCTGCTGCTGCTGCTGCTGCTGCTGTTTCAGCTCCCTCTGCACTCAAGGTAAGCAGGCTCAAAGGGAGGGCAGGCTGCAAGGGAAGCCTTTGTACCATGAACAAGATCCGAAAGTTTTTCCGCGGAAGTGGGCGAGTCCTGGCATTTATATTTGTAGCTTCTATCATCTGGCTGCTCTTTGACATGGCAGCTCTCCGCCTCTCATTCAGTGAAATCAACACTAGGGTTCTGAAGGAAGACGTAATCAGAAGGGAGAGGATAGGGTTCAGAGTTCAGCCAGACCAAATGAAGATTCTTTACAGCAGCATGAAAGAGTTAAAGCCCCCACCCAGGGGCCACGGGAAGGGCATATGGGGCAAAGAAAACTTGAGAAAGATGGAGGAGAGTGTGCTCAAGATTGAAGATGATTTGGACCAAATCCAGAAGGAAAGACAAATACAGAAAGCTCCAGGAAGTGTCAAACTTGCTCCTTTGTGGCATCCTGTACATCTGCAGACCTTTTCTGCGAGTTTTAGCCAGGGGCCAGCCCAGCAGGCACAGATGAAAACTAGTAGGAGAGAAGCAGCAGCCCCAACCCAGGGCAAGCCAATGACAGAGGAACATGCCATCAAACCTGAAGTCTATTCTCGCCCTGTGACCCCAAAGCAAATGACAGCTCAGGGGGCTCAGAAAACCACATTCATAGCAGCTGGAGGAACTCCATTGCCCCAACTATCTCTACACACAAGACCTTTTGGCATAAACCAGGAGGGCCAGGAGAGACATAGTCATACCAGTAACACATCAAAACAATCTGCTGAAAGGAACCTGGATGTGACCGTCAGGTTTAATAGCGAGAGATCAAAGCAGAGATCACAGGCCGTAGCAAATGAGAAGACACTTCCTGCCAGTCTACCAGTGCCAAAATCTAGGAAAGCCTTAATCTTAAATAAAACTGAGGCTCAGAGAAAATATCCAACTGCATATAATCACAAAGCCAATAAGAACCTTCCCTTTCCCAAGTTCTCTGCCAATTTAAATCACTTAAAGAAGCAATCTATTAATGAGACACAGTTGGGAGACTTGCCAAAGGATGATGGAGCCAAAGTGGCTGGTGGGAAGAAATTCAGTTTTTCTGAAAGCCAGGTTGTGATTATAACCAAGGAAGAGGAGCTAAAGACAAACACCAAAGAAGTCCCTAATCCTAAAATCAAAACTGTATTTCCTTTCATATTGGGTGAAAGACAAAGAAAACACACTTCCAAGAATAGAAGTGAGGCATCTTTCTCTTCACTTGCTCTACAGAGAGCAAGAATGTCTCAAACTAATCACATCTTATCTGGGGGACTAAAGCCAGCAAGAATCAGTTTAAATCTCAAGGTCCAGCATGAAGAACTCAATCAAAGGCATACAAAAGCCCTTTCACTTAAAGATAGCGAAATGCACCAAGTATTAAACATCGATATGACACTTTCTCCAAGGGACCCCAAAGCCCCAGGGCAGTTTGGACGTCCTGTGGTTGTGCCCCAGGGAAAGGAGAAGGAGGCAGAAAGAAGATGGAAAGAAGGAAACTTCAATGTCTACCTCAGTGATTTGATTCCAGTGGACAGAGCCATTGAAGACACAAGACCTGTTGGGTAAGATCCATTTCTCTTCTCTTTCTTCTACATCAAGTGTGATGTAAAAAAGAATTATTTCTAGATAATTTTGTATGATTCTTGGTCACTTAGAGAACTAAAGCAATATAAATCATTAGACATAGTACAAATAGTCTGCCACCCACAAAAAGAAAACTTCCAATATTAATACTAGGATACCACTGTGTCCTCTTCTTACTCTTATTTTTCTGAGACTTTGGCCCTCACCCCTATTAGCATATGTTTTATTTCCTTTTCTCTATTTAAAACATAGAAATGATTAGATGAGCTCAATCCTCAAAATATGTATGAATGATGGAGCTTAAAAAATGTCATTCCATTAGAAAAGTGACAATGAAGTACAGTCCCAGTTTCAAAACTTTACATTGTTAGCAGGTTAGGCGAGAATATATTTGGAAATGGAGCACAGGTAAGGCTTCCCTAAAATCATATTTTAACCAGCAAAATTTTGCTTAATCATGACAAATGATTACAAAAATAGCAAGTAAAAAGTGACTTTTCTCCCTAAAATGTTATACTTGTTGGTGGTAGGGATTGTAGACAGCTCAGTAGTTCAGTTATACAGGAACAAGATTGTTGAAAAAAAGTCAATCAGCCAATAACTAGCAAAAACCTGTACAGGAGCATAGTAATAACTGCTTGTATTTCTAGAGTTGCATCATCATGCCTCCACATCACATGAACTTCCTAAGAGCCCCAGAAAAGAAACTGCAGATATTATGGGTTCAAGTGAACAGATGAGGGGCTCAGAAGTTATATCATTTTCCCAAAGCAGCACAGCTCTAAAGCTGCCCAAGGAGCCTTCGTCAATCCCTGTTTCAAGGAATTAAATTCCTATGACTACATCACCAGAAGGCAGATCGAGCCACAACCATATGCTCTGATTCAAATACAGTTGGGTCCCCACCTCTTTTTAACTCTCTTATAAGTTAGGGTTCTTTGTACCCATTAACATCAAAGCTCCATGTATGCCTTGATATTCAGGTCCCTGAGCCAAAGGATCTTTGCCTGGAATTTGGAGTTAGGGAATGTCAAGATTCCAGTGTAGCACACCTGGTATGTAAACAAGGGCTTTGTTTGCCCTCAGTAGAAAACTCTCTTTTTGTGATCTAGGTAGTCAGTGCTACCAGGAGGAAGGCAGAGATCACTGAGCTTGTGTTCAGATTAGAAAGTAGAACCTCTTCACTGTGATGCCAGCCACACAGAGGCCATTTTCTACTCTCTTAGCCTTTGGCAGATGACTATCAGATATGCACTAGTTGCCTGCATAGACCAACTACTATGCCATTCATGTTCCTCACTCTAGTGAAACTCACAGATCCTGAGGAGAACACAAATGTACCCAAAATAAAGACAAAGAAATCAAGGACTCATGAAGTTAAATTGTCAGTGATAACAGAGCCAGTAATTGTAGAGAAAGATTAAGATCCACACTCAAATAATGTTGTATGTTGTCTGCCATCTCTTGCTGATTATATCCCTTACCGCCAGCCTCATAAAGGATCTTAAAACGTATGGAGTAGCTCTGATCTGAAGTTTTGTATATTACATTACATATCACATGTATTTTATATGATTTTTATACACATATGCCAGCTTTGAACGTAAGTGCAAGGGAGTGAAAGAATAGTGAAAGTAGCTCCATGTCAGCATCCCTTCAATAGCTGGCAGATTGCTACGGATCCTGGGGAATAATCAGACATGCACATAAGCAGAGGCTGCAGTTCCAAAGGGCAATTGTACGAGGGCCAAAAGCAAGTAATAATGATGCTATTATGCATGTGATTTATTGAAGGCTTGGTGACTCCCAGCACTTACTAGTTTCTGAAATTTGGTCCATGGAGGTTCACAGCCCAGGAAAGTTACTTTTACAGTCCTGTTCTGTCTTTGGAAGGAGGCTGTCCAGACTGCAGGAGAAACTGACACGTGTGCTTGAGAGGATGAGTCAGACAGCATGTGGCCAGGCCCTCCCTCTTATCACACAACCCACCTTGGCTAAACACAGCTGCTCTCTGCAAGTTGCTTACCTGATGCCACTCCACCAACAGAATGGAGATGACAGTTGAGTCACTAGGGATCCTATGCCTGGGACCCACTAAAGTATTTACAGTCCTTTTGTGTCATGCTTCCTTGAAAGGGAACAAATCTTTTTATTTTATTTTACTCAAACATGCCAATTACAAATACGTGTAAAAATATGTATTCATATGGATAAAGGTTGGAAGAAAACACAAATGAAAAATATTGGCATGCATTGCAGTGAAGTTTTCTTACTTTGATTTATTTATTTTCAGCCTTGTTCATATGAGATGGCTTTAAAAATATACATTAAGATCTTTTTAAGATAAAATGTAAAAGTAAGCATAAGAGAAAAATTGTTATAGAATATAAGAGAAAGTGTGTGTGTGACGAGCTAGAGATGGAGAGAGAGAGAGAGGCTAGCCTTAAAATTAGCCATTGTAGCATCCCGCTGAAACCTTTACATCTTAAGAATTCTATGGAATCATTCCCTAGCTGTCGTTTACATTTCCCCCAAATCTCCCATTACAGATTGATTAACACTGTTACTGGTACATCATAACTACCAATTGAATATATATTGAATAAAAAAGGGATAAAAACCATAGATTTGCTAGTAGATTTATTTAAATTATATTCCCATCAATAAAAATAATAATAATTAGTTACTAGTTATTATCTTCTTAAGGATGATTTAGTAGATATGCTAGGAAGAGGTTGGCATGAGGAGATGAGGCAAGCCGGACAACCTCATCTGCTCTAATTCTAAAATCAGACTGTCTTTTCCAAATCTGATCCTCCTTTTCTCCTGGGTCCATAGGAATCATCACTCTAAGATGTTAAGATGCAATCATGGCCTTTTCCCAAAGCACAGGAACTCCTTTCTGTTTTCAGCATTTTTCTCACTGTCCTCAGTGACACCAATGTTTCTGCCCCTTGCAGTGTAGCTACAGTTTTCTGGAAGTGACAGTCTCTCCAAAATAGGCCCTTAGCATGAGAAAAGTCAGTCTCATTACCCTTTCCTACATATTATTATACTCACTACCATCCACTAGTGTTTTTATCAGCTAGTCCCTTCCCACAGGTCCCACCAGCTTCTTCTTGCACAGTCCTCACCATTTCCACCCATACATTTTAATTGGATATGGCTCTAAATCTGACTGGAGGTTACCTGCACCTGATCCATGAGGTGATGTAACCTCTACATTCCAATGACCCTCCCTAATGCTCTTGTGGTCACTGAAACACTCCTTGTTGCATACACTGCACTAACTAGAGCCTTGAGAATCTAGTTTGCCTTCTCTGTGAAATTTTAAGCATCTGAGAAAAACACTTGTTCTTTATTTTGCACTCCTTAGTACTGAGTGCAGGGCTGTGCACTCAAAAGATACAAGTTTACACAATATGGCTTTAAAAGGTATGTTGCTCTAAAATTGTTTTTTTTTAATATGTTTTTATTGATTTTAGAGATAGAGGAAGGGAAAGGAAGAGAGAAATAGAAACATCCATGAGAGAGAAATATCAACAATGAGTGGCTGCTTCTGTACACCCTCTACTGGCAATTGATCCTGCAACCTGGGCATGTGCCCTAATGGGGACTGGAACCCAGTGACCTCTTGGTGCGTGGGTCAACATCAACCACTGAGCCACACTGACCAGGCTAAAATGATTTTTTAAAGTTAATACTTTTTATAAAAGTAATGAGAGGTAACTATTCCAATGAAGCTTGCAATGAGTTTTCATAAATTAATAATTACTTTATAATTTTTCATTTTGAATATTGGGAATATTTTAGTATCAGGTTTAAGGTAAACACATTCTGTTTTAACATTACAATATATGCATTAGTTCATGCTTATACTTTAGTGCATATTTTTGTTACTAGGGGCCCAGTACAACTTGAAAGGAACTGTGGGCTATGAGGCTGTGGTGGGCACAGAGGCGGGTCTCAGCCCATCCTGTGCGCCCCCGCCTGGGTCCTCCCATAGCAACCCCAGTCCCCTTTCTGCTGGCAGTTCCCTCCTGCTGCTGCTACAGCTCCCATGCACTGACAGTGCCGGTCCCACTCACACCCACTCACAGAGTAGAGCCATTGGGGCCAGTGCCAGCAGCTGGGACGAGCAGGTCCATCGACAACAGTGGGTGTGAGAGGCGGCTGCTGACCCCGCTCACCCCTCAGGAGCAGGGGGAGGTAGAGAAGCCATGAGGAGAGATCCTGACCAGCAGCCCCCACTCACCACTCATACCCGCTGATGGCGCCGAGTGATCAGGGCCAGTGCCAAGAGCTGGCAGCTGGTGCAAGCACAGGGTGGGACCATAGTGTGCAGGAGCAAAGAATTTTCAGTAACTACCAGAGGCTTGCCCCAATGATAATGACCAGTGTCCAACCTTGGTCTGGTGCCCCCACTCACCTGTTCCACCATACTCCCATGGCTGACACCCACCATGTTCTGTGACCGTGCCTCCTGGTGGGAAGCACACACCATTGCTACCAGTTGTTCACTGTTTGGTCTATTTGCATATTAGGGTTTTATATATATAGACTAGTGCAGTGGTTGGCAAACTCATTAGTCAACAGAGCCAAATATCAACAGTATAATGATTGAAATTTCTTTTGAGAGCCAAATTTTTTAAACTTAAACTTCTTCTAATGCCACTTCTTCAAAATAGACTTGCTCAGACCATGGTATTTTGTGGAAGAGCCACACTCAAGGGGCCAAAGAGCTGCATGTGGCTCACGAGCTGCAGTTTGCCGACCACTGGACTAGTGACTTGATGCACAAAATTTGTGCATGGGGGGCTGGGAGGCTATTCCTCAGCCCTACCTGCACCCTCTCCAATCTGGGACCCCTGAGGGGATGTCTGACTGCCAGTTTAGGCCTGATTCCTGCAGGACTGCTTGCTCCTAACCACTCATTTGCCTGCCTGCCTGATCGCCTCTAACTATTATGCCTGCCGGACTGATCAACCCAACTGCCCCCACTTCCAACCTGATCACCTCTAACTGCCCACCCATACCAGAATGTTTACCTCCAACTCCCACCCCCTGCTACCCTGCTCACCTCCAACTGCACCCCTGCTGGCCTGCTTGCCCCTACTTGTCACCCCCTGCCAGCCTGCTTGCCCCCAACTGCCCTCCCTGCCAGCCTGCTCACCCAAAAATGCCCCCCCTGCCAGCATGCTCACCCCCAACTGCCCTCCCCTGCCAGCCTGATCGCCTCTGTCTTGGCCCTACAACTATGGCTTTATCTGAAAGGATGTCCAGAAGGTCCCCTGGTCTAATTAGCATATTACCCTTTTATTAGTATAGATTATTTTGGTTTTTTGTTTTAATGTTTTGACTGTCAAGGGAGGAAAATCTCCTTACTTATCTTACAAGAATATTTTATGTCGGTAAGCCAAATGCAATTTCACTTTTGCCTATAAAGTATGTTTAAAATAAAATGCTTGTTTGACAGTCATTTTGAAGTTCCAGAATGAATCATTTCTTTAGACAAAGTTAAACCTTATAGTTTTTGTTGTTAATTATTAGAGTTTGTTTCAATCAGTTGTAACCCATACGCCATACAAAGTTGTTGTTACACCTAGTCCTGTCCACTGAAAATGCAAGGCACTTCTCAAAGAAGTCTGTCTTCAGGCCTGCAGCTAGAATTAAGGTGGCACTCAAAAATGAACTCTTTTAAAAGGTGCACTTCCTGAGTCTGTATTTAGAGAAAAATGACTCCACAAGGTCCTGGCTGCCAGCATTTCATATTTAAAGTGCACTAAGAATGACAGCACGCTCCTTCACGCCTGCTGTAGTCCTGCCAGGACTCGGTGCAGCTTTTCCTGTAGAGCTCTGGCAAGCCCCTCCACAACATGATGCAAAGCGGTCTTCATTCTCTTAGCCCACAGCTGAGGTTGTCAACCAATAATTTGATTTCTTCCTACACAGCTAAAGGGAGTTTTCTTCTGGCACATACGAAAAGCAAAAGATAGTACCATGCATTTGCCACAAACCAGTCTAAATTACTGAGGGGAAAGAAAAACCTTTCTGGAACCTTACTTTCCACCCCCTCCCCTCCCTTTGCAACCCTTGTGGGGTCAAAAACTTTAACTAATGAATTACTGAAAGTGGAGGAGAGGAGCTAAGAGAGAAAAAATAAACTGACCTTCCAAACATCAGGCTCATAAAATCTATCAGGCTTGGCAAAAAGAGAAACTTTAAAGTTAAGTGAAGTTCAAATTTTCTTATTTTTATATGGTATGAATATTTTAATGGATCAGCCTGAGGCTGCATTTGTGACTAGTAGTGATTGGAGAACATAATCTGAAATTGGCTGGAAAAGCTGTGAGAGATTCCCTGAAAAACCAAATGGGGGTTAGCAGGGGGAGAAATCTTACAAGATGGATGTGAAGGGTTTTTCCAGCTTTTACCCTTATATAGGTCAACACTATGCAATGGTTCGTGTGTGTGTTTGTGTGTGTGCACGTGTACATGCACACATACCTGTACACATTTGTGTGCTTGTGTGCGGTTCAGCAGCGTGCACTATTTCACTGAAAAATTGTGTAGGAAAACTGGAACTAAAAAGAAAATTAGTTTAAAATCAGCAGGCTAGAACATATAACCAAGGTTAAATATGGCTAAAAGATGATTAGATAGTATTTTGATATTTTTATCTACCACACTTCCCCCATAACTATGGAAATGTAAAATACATTTTCTACTGCTAATTCAGAGAAGAAAACAATTAAACAGTGTCTAATTCATACAAAACTGAGCAATGTTAAATCAAATCAGTGGCTTTTTCTTCTAGACCCAGAAATATTTCTGGGAATGAGTAATTAGTAAATGTAGGAATTCAAACCTGTTTGTACTTCATTTTTACACATCCAATTAAGGGTCCAGTTTAATCCCAACTTAACCATTGGCCTAATTTTATCAACTTCTTGCCATAATATTGCCGTGGCTATTCTGGTGCCAGAAAATAACTTCCCATCGGCTGTTCTGGATGAGCCATTCAAAGCAAGAGCCTCTCTAAAAGGAAACATTGCTCAAGGGTCAGAAACTTCGGGGAACATATCAGTGTTTACAAGTTCTGTTTTGTTGTTTGCTTTCAAAATGAAAGAATCTTTATAGAGTCCCCTTTATAAAAACAACACACACACACACACACACACACACACACACACACACACACACAAAGAGAGAGAGACAGCGGTATGGTGATTGCCAAGGGAAAGGGGAGGCTTAAATGGTGATGGAAGGAGACTTGACTTTGGGTGGTGGACACACAATACAATATACAGATGATGTATTAGAGAATTGTACACCTGAAACCTATATAATTTTATTAACTAATGTCACCTCAATAAATTCAGTGGAAAAAAATGAATAAAAGGCTATATTATTCCAAACTACATCATCTTCTAAATTGGCCCAGCTTCTAAAATGTTGATTTATGGACAGGTGTGAGAAGGAGCAATATGGAGAAACTTAGTATTTATAAGGGCCTTTATGACTTGCCTCTCATTTGCTCCTTAAAACCACTCCTCAAGGCAGGTGGTATCATTCATTTTCCCAGCTTCACCTATAGAGAAACTGAGACATAAAGAGGAAACTGGGGTGTCATGTTGGGGCAGATAACTCAGATGGTGGCAGTTCATTTCATTCCATGCGCTATTTGCTCACTGACTCTCACAAGCTGGGCACACCATGCCAGGCAGCTGGGCCCTTTCTCCTTCACTTCATCTCCTTTGATCCTGACAATAGTCTGCAAGATGGATAAAGTGCTACCTCTCCTCATTTTCAGATGAGGGAAAACACCCAGGGAAAGGTAATTTGCCCAAGGGCCCACAGCTAACAAATAGCAGGACTGGGTCACAGCTGCTGGTCTTCTGATGCTTCCTCACTCAGTAATAATTCTCCTACACCAACTGGCTCCCTCCCAGATCCCAGCCACTCCTCCCTCATGGTGACCAGCATCATCTCTACCCCGCCCAGATTTGCCAAGACTCTCTGAATTAGGGGAATCTGTCCCTTGTTGAGCCTAACCAAAAAAAGAAAGCTTATTTATGTTCCAGGCAGTGTGTATGAGTGTGTGCAATTCTAATCAATCCTCACAGCTAACATACTACCTCTCAAATGACTTGCAGAGGAGAAAAGTGAGGCTCTAAACACCAAGTGATATACCTTCAAGCCAATGGCAGATTTGGTATTCAAGAGAACATTTTCTGACTTCTAATTCTAGTGATTTCCCCTCTCATTGGTTACAGGTCCTTTTCCTTTGTTTCTTTCTAATCATACTGGAGGCCCAATGCACAAAATTCATGCAAGAGTACACCTTCCTTCCCCCGGCTGCTGGCACCGGCTTCCCGGAAGGACATCTAATCTAATTAGCACACTATGCTTTTATTATAGACTAGCGCTTAGTGCATGAATTTGTGCACAAGTGGGGATCCTCGGCCTGGCTCGTGATCAGGCCATCTTGCCCAGTTCTGATTGGGGCAATCAGGGCCCATCAGGGCCAGCCAGCAGGGGGGAGGGACTGTGAGAGATTGGCTGTGGGAGCACACTGACCACCAGAGGCAGCTCCTGCATTGAGCATCTGCTCCCTAGCAGTCAGTGTGCATCTTAGCAACTGGTCGAGCAGTGGACTGGTCATAAAGGTTGTGTAGGCTTTTATAGATAGATAGATAGATAGATAGATAGATAGATAGATAGATAGATATAGATGACTTTGGCAGAAATGAATATTTCTGTGTTCCTTATACACAAGTCAGAGGTGTGTGAGAGAAAATATATATATTTTTTTTTCACCTGTTAAGTACCTCAACAGAGAGAAATTTAATAGGAAGCCATTTTCTATATTGCACTACCCAAAGATGATTCTTGAAAACTGCCCAACATCCACATCTCAGCAGTGAACAAATATTCTGGGCTCCTGTTGTGCACTCTAACCTCATGGTCCTACTTCAAAGGCCTAGAGCACAGTGTTAGGCAGAAGCAGAGGGTAATACTAAAGAAGTAAGCAAAGGACCAGTCAAATGTAGCCCGAGAGAAGGCAGAAGTATTTGAGCTCTGACCTGAAGGGTAGAGAATTAGAGAAGGGGGAAAAATAAAAAGAGGGATCTATTGAGAAATTGAGGGAAATCTGAGATAGGGTGAAACTAAAAATAAGCAAAGTTCACATACTCAGGACCATGTTAAGGTTCTTCGAAGAGTCAGTTGGAAACATTGAAAAAATGTAAAGCCATAGAAAGAACAATTTAATTTACCTTTCTCAGAAATCTCATGAGCCATAGGGAAATGAAACCTTATGGGTGAATGAGGCTAACAATGAATATAGAATCACCAAATGTTAATACTAAATGAAGTTTCAAAAACAGTTCCTTCTATTCCAAAGAAGTCTGAGGAAGGAAGGGACTCATCCAAGGTCATACACTGTGGGAGAGAGAATGGCCCCTAAGATGCCCTAACCTCCACCCAGAACTATTTCCACCACATCACACCACCTCCTGCTCTCTTCCCTCCCTCACAGCTTCACTCTGACAGCTGCCTGCTCAAAATAGCCTATTGTTAAAGTGATTAATGTCGATGCTGGTGGTTTATGTGTTTAAGCCTCAGTCCAATAGCTTTGATATTCAGTTATCCCAGGAACCATGACTTCAGCCGGCCAAGGCCTTTGGAGTGAGTGTGACTGAAATCTTCTAAATTAGTAGTCAGATGATTCTGACTAAATGTCAAGAGTAGTCTACCCTAGAAATAACAAACCATAAAAGTAAAACTGTTACATAGTAATATTCTCTTATCAGTGAGTGCAAAAGAAGTCCCAATAATTCTAAGGTCTTGAAGAAAATAATAAAATTTGTGACAGAGCTCCTCAGCTAGAGGCTCCCTTCTCCTTCTGATCATCCTGAAGATACCAGAGCTTGGGCAGGGAGCCCCCAAGGCTCAAAGCAAAGCAGTAGTTGAATTGCAAATAGAAGCTGAGAAAATATTCTCCTCGACCTTCTGTTCAAACCTGAGAGGACTGAGATTTGACCGACACTTTGACTGTCTCGGAATAAAATGAAAAATTCATAGACGTGAGAGAATGTTATCATTCCCTCATCTTCTCATCTGAAACCTCCTTTATTTGATGGGCTACATTCAAATCAAGTGAGTGGCTGAGGATCAGCACACACAAGCCAAGAAAGTGAAACATATCACTTTCTGAGTCTCTTGATAAATGACGAGCCCTTGATAGACTTGGATTAAAGTATTGCCTGGGGAAAGGGCAGTGCCCCCAGTCAAAATGGTTTTATTTATATTGTGGATAACTATAGGTCCTCACATGGCTTTTTTTTTTTAACCATGAAGCTTACAAAGTATTCATACCATTATCTAATCAGATCTTCACAGACATTCTTCATCTTAACAGTGAGGAAATGGAGGTTCTGGAAAGTCATAGGATATGCGCCTGGTCATGCAGACAGCAGGTGTCTGAAGGACTCAAAACTCAGTCCTTCATCATCTTTCTCAAGTCCAGAGTCTTTCTGTCCTACCACAATAACATATCAACTTTGTGCAGAATCCCCCGCATTAGAGGCCCTTTTTATTTTTAGTTGTGGGATTGCCTACAATAATCAGTCTAGACTTCCACCAAACAAAACAGATTGGACTACTTTTTAAGGACAACAAAGGAACTGCAGACTCTAAATACCTAATTTTTGTAATGAATGGACATATAGAATAAAAATATGATTTCTTATTCTCCAAAAAATGATTACCAACCCATAAATCACTTGCATTTAGACTTGACGTTAGCTGTGATTCCTCACCCAGTATACCAGAACACAAGATTTTCTTAAAAATATATTTTATTGATTTTTTACAGAGAGGAAGAGAGAGGGATAGAGAGTCAGAAACATCGATGAGAGAGAGACATTGATCAACTGCCTCCTGCACCCTGCCCCACACACACTGGGAATGTGCCTGCAACCAAATACATGCCCTTGACCTGGGACCTTTCATTCCGCAGGCCGAAGCTCTATCCACTGAGGCAAACCGGTTTCGGCAGAACACAAGATTTTTAATAGCTAAATTGGAAGAAAGAAAATTTACTTCAGTTGTGTCAGTGTAAAATAACTTGAAATATATTTTACCACCTGTGAAAACTAGGCAGCTGATGATGTGTAAAAATGGTGTGAAGCTAATAACACTGAAAATGTTCTGGTCTGACCCACAATGCCTTTGAACAAAACAGCATGCTGCTTTTTCTAGACACCTGAAAACATGTTTAACCTGTTTAGTAATGCAGGAAATCAGGTACCTATAAATGTTAGCATTGTCTGACATCTTAGCCACCTGAACGAAGGCACACTCTGAAACTCTGTGTTTAAAACCTCTCACATCTCCTTCTGTGCCTACTTGCCCACTCTTTAATGCTTCCCCTTTTCCCATACACCAGTATGATCTATACAATATAGTCCTTCACAAGGTTTTCTTCAATGTGATACCTTAAATACATCTAAAATATGCTTGTCAGTAATTAGCAGAGGCACTCCTTATTTCCTGGGATAGTATCATCTAGTGGAATTTTTCATAATCTATCCACATGGTTCCCCTGGTGAAATCAAGGCATCATGAGAGGGTATGGTCAATGGATGATCAGATGGGTGGTGAATGGAGGTGTTTTACCCAAATCTCTGAAAGCATTTTCTGCCTCCAATTTCAGACTGGCTAGCATTATAATACTTCTTAGAACTTCCTTCTAAAAGAGGCCAAAAATCTACTGATTTCTAATATAAGAAGTTTCATCTGTATTAGCGTCCTTGGTTAGCTTTTCCTACTATAACCAGATGTTTCTACAGTTAACCAAATTTCAGCTCAGAGCAACTCTCCAGACTTCACAGCCAGCCTTATTTGTTCAAATGGCACATGCAGATTTTATGCAACTGACCCTTCCTTTTTAGAACTGATTTATCTTTTCAGCACCAAATGTTGTAAAGAATACGTAAGTGTGAAATATGTATTTCCCATTCATTTACTTTATAATGTTAAGAAGTCATAGGAAGTCACTAATGTCTTTTCTACCCTCTCTTTCAATATTCCATTCCTCTTAGCTTTACTTCCTCTTTTCCAAACTAAAGCCCAAGATTAAGCATCTTACCATCCATATCAGTATCCTCAAAATATTCTGCCACTTTTCTGTCTACCTCATTTGCCCAAACTTGGATTAATCTAACAATCTGCTTTATCTCTTCCTATACCTAGGCTGCCAGACACTGGTAAAACAAACCACACTTGTATTTTGACTAAAAATTTGGGATATCCAAATTCTAGAAAGTGCTCAAGACCCCTCAGTGTGTGTGTGTGTGTGTGTGTGTGTGTGTAGTTAGCCAGTACTGTAACCTATTGTTCATAGTCTATCCCAAAAATTATCTATTCTCCTCAAGTTTCTATTCTATTACATGAGTAACTAACTGTTCATCTTGTATGAATTCCAAATTCTTTTAACTTCTCATCCCTGATACATAAAATTATTGTCATACATTATCATCATTTTTTCCCATCTGAAAGGAAATATCTATTTCCATCATTAAAACTTGTGATTTCAGTTCCATTTCAACTCCATTCCTTCAACTATCCATTCAGTTCATAATTATCAAATAATTATTATGTTCATGCCCTAACCGGTTTGGCTCAGTAGATAAAGCATTGGCCTGCAGACTGAAAGATTCTAGGTTTGATTCCAGTCAAGGTCATGTACCTTGGTTGCGGGCACAACTCCAGTAGGAGGTATGCAAGAGTCAGCTGAATCAGTGTCTCTCTCATCAATGTTTTTAACTCTCTATCCCTCTCTCTTCCTCTCTGTAAAAAAAAATCAATAAAATATATTTTAAAAAATAATTATTATTATGTGCAACAATGCTAGAAGCTTGTGGCACTGTAGTAAGCAAGGAATATTTGCCCTGCCCTCGGAAAATTATAGATGCAGAAAATAAGGGAGTAAAGTAAGTAAATTAATGCTCCTGCAGGAACTCTGATGACTGAAGAGAGAATAAAAGGAGGGTAGCTAGTTTTGATTGAATAGTTAAGGAGGGTTCTCTATGGAGGTAGTACTTCAGCTAAGACCTAAATGAACAGAAGCCATCCATGAAGGCAAAGGGAGGATCAACTTGGAGTTTCACATAATCTAAGGAACTAAAAAAAGGGTCAATGTGGCCATGGGAAGTATGTGATGTGCTAGTGGAATAACTCATAAGCAGTTGGAGACATGGCCAGAGGTCATACTCTATTAGGTCCTATAGGTTATGGTAAAATTTTTGGATTCTTTTTCTGTTTTATCCCATAGAAATCATTAAAAGATTTTAAACAGGAAACTAGTGTGGATGTGGTGAAAAAAATGGAATTAGAGAATCCAGTTAGGAGACTTCAGCAATGATCCTGAAGAAAAACGATGGAAACTCAAGAAGGGGTAACAGAGGAGGTTAAAGGTAGAGCTGAGATATATTTTCACAAATCAACAGGCAGAGTTTAATGAAAGATTGGTTTTACTGGCAAACAGAAAGAGCGTAAATCTAGAATTAACATCCATATTTGTAGTTAAAGGTGGGTGATGATGTCACTAATTAAGAGGGAAAATGCAGAGGAACTGGTTGGGTGAGGTAGGCTGAAATAAAGATTTCTATTTAAAAAACGTATGTGTAAGATGCCTGTGAGACATTCAGAGGTGAAGGTAAGCACTTGGTTGGATATATGAGACTGGAATTCAGAGACCAATCTGGCCAGAATATAAACTTAGAAGATAATATTTAAAGGTGTGGAAATGGATGAGATCATACAGTAGCATTGTACACAGAAGACACAAAAACTAGGACCCACCTCTGAGAACCTTCTGTTTAGAGAATAAAAAGAGGGAAAAGCTAAGAATGAATCTGGAAGCCAGTGAGTGATGGGTGAAAAGGAGAGTAACTCAAGGAGGCAAGACTTGACAATTGAGTCAACCGCCACTGTAAGTCTGATTAATATAAGGAGAGAGACCTCACTCCACCAAAAATCACATAAATCACTGATTATTTCAACTATCAATTTATACCCTCCTTGAAGCCCATAAATAAGATCTGTTTCTTCCTACTCATGAAAGGGAAAGGGAACAGAGATGACAAATTTGCCTTATACCCACCTAGTTACCCTATCTCTTTTCTATGTTTCCTCCCAAAGTAGTCTACAAAATAATCTCAACTCCTTCATCAACTTTTTACTCTAAATTCATTGTACTCTGGCCCAACTTATTTCCTCCTTGAGGAACTTTAGTCCTGTTACCTTTCATCTTTGATGGTCATCACCAGAGATTCTGATCATTAGACTGTCCACATTGCTTTGTGAAAAAATTTCAAAGTTTAAAGTTTGTCTACTATCAAATTTATACTTCAGTTATTGGAATTATTAGTAATGATGCAATCAAATGCTATAATCTTATACATAATGCTTAGAAATCCATCATATTTCTTCCTTTGTATAATATTTTCCTTTTTTATAATTAAATTATAAATAATAATATTAGAATTCTAACTTTAAAAATTAATATTGATTACAGAGAGGAAGCGGGAGATAGAAACATCAATGATGAAAGAGAATCATCAATGGGCTGCCCCCTGCATGCCCCACATTGGGGATTGAGCCCACAACACCAGGATATGCCCTGACTGGGAATTGATCTGTGACCTCCTGGTTCATGGGTTGATTCTCAACCACTGAGCCATGCCAGCTGGACTAGAACTCTAAATTTTAATGTAGGATTTATAATTTGATGTCACCAATTTAACACTTTCATGATCTTCAATGTGTAATTTCAAAGAAGATTCAAATGTAGTTTATTATTTTTTTGTACTTTAAAAAATAAAGAAGATATTCCCTTACTTTAATAATTCTGTTAACTCGCTGAGATCCGTTTGGCTCAGGGAATAGAGTGTCGGCTTGCGGACTGAGGGGTCCCAGGTTCGATTCCGGTCGGGGTCATGTACCTTGCTTTCGGGCACATCTCCACTGTGGGGCGTGCAGAAGGCAGCTGATCAATGTCTCTCTCTCATCGATGTTTCTGACTTTCTATCTTTCTCCCTTCCTCTCTGTAAAAAATCAATAAAATATATTTAAAAAATAATAATAATTCTGTTAACTCAAAGTAAACCAACCTTTTGTTGACAGGTAAGGAGGGCACTCACCCATCCAAAGAAATAACAGATGTGTCATCTCTCTCTTCAAAAACAAGTATACAGTTGACCCTTGAACAAGATAGGTTTGAACTGCATGAACCCACTTACACATCAATTTTTGTTTGTTTGCTTGTTTTTCTTTTTTGGTAAATACAATCAGCCTTCATATCCTTGGGTTTCACATCTTCAGATTCAGCCAATTCAGAATGGAAAACAGGATTTTTGGATTCCCAACTGCCAATTCCTCTCCACAGATTCCTCACCACAGAGGGGAAACAGTTTTTGGACCATGGTTGGTTGAATCCATGGATGTAAAGGGAAGATTGTAGAGTCAAAGTTATGTATGGATTTTCCACTGCACTGGTACTGGTGCTCCCAAAACCTGTGTTGTTCAAGAGTCAACTGTACATGCTTTCTAGGTGAATAATGTTGGGTAAATTATTTAACTTCTCAAGCTTCAGTTAGCTCCATCAGAAGAAGAGTATAATACTATGTATCTCAAGTAATTGTTATAAAAATTGAATTTAACTATGGACCCATTGTACAGTGCTATGCAAATGTGATGTGTATCTACTTATTTACAGCTTCAACAAAGTGTAACTATGTTATCTGGCAGAATGGCCTGTTCCCCACAAAATGTCCATCTACTGCCAGCTGCTTTTGTTCTAGTGTTCTTAAGACTTCCTGAATGTTTATTTCTGGAGCCAGACTTGGACCAGAACTTGAGTCCCAACTCTGCCCTTTACTAACAGTATATCCATGTACTAGTCTCCTCATGATTTAAATCATTCACTATAAAAAGAGAAAGATATGCTGTTGATTTGAAGTTTAAATTAAAATACTGTAGACTGCCTATAGTACTTAACTTATGATCATCATAATTTAAGTATTGCATTGCTCATGGTTGTGTTAAAGGATGGCAAATACTCTTTGTGAGGTTCCACTGTGCACCATCCCTAAATAGTAACCCAGGCAGGAGGTGGAAAAATGCCAGCAGTGAGACAGTATGTAGTTCAAGGCATGAAAGAAAACCAAAACCAATTATGACCTACCTGAATACCAACTCCCACTGTAGCTTTCCTCTCATCTTTATGCCAGCAAAATGATTTCAACTGTGGCTAATCTTTAGCAGAGAGAGTCTCAGCAAGAAACCCCTAAATAGCTAGAGAAGCTGAAGAGTTTAATATATATATATATATATATATGATGTCCCAAAAATGTATATATATATTTCAAATAATTATAAAACATTGTTATTAAAATACATTTCCTTTTTCAAAATTGAGTTATCAGCTGTTAAAGTGTGTATACAATTTTGGGGGACACTATATACACTGAGTGAACAGATTATTATGATCTCTGAATGCATAATAATCTGGCCACTCAGTGTACTTCTCTTGATTACCTTATTTATTTTATATCAGAGATACTATAAATCATGCACCTAGTCAGTTTTCCTCTTTGCACTGGCTGATAGAAAGTTCAGGGCAAGTAGGTGGTTGAACTCCAGCAAAAGTCTAGAATACTTTTGGTACCCATTTGAGATACAAATACATTGAATGGTCAGATTATTATGCGCTCAGAGATCATAATAATCTGGCCACTCAGTAAGTGTGTGTGTGTGTGTGTGTGTGTAAAATTTGGTATTAATACATTTACTCACAGAGTGAAAAATATATTTTATTTGGCATTTGGCAGAAGGCCAGTTGGAAGGACAATCATAAACTTATCTGGTAGCACTATATCATTCTGAATATTCTCTCACAGTAAATAATCTAATTAGAATAACAAAATACTCCCATTTGGTGAATTTCTTTGCCAAGAACTGTGTTAGGCATTTTATGAACATTCTCACTAGGCTGTACAACTCAGTTCAATAAGAACCATTACTTCATCTCAGAGATGAGGAACTGAGGCACAGAGAGATTAAGTAAGGTATCAATGAGTAAAGATCTTAGAAATATTGGTGGTTGGATTCAAAATAGTGTCTAACCATCTCCAAAGCCCATGTCCTTTCCACTACAGCCTGATATCTCCAAGGAAGTTCTCGTGTCTCACAATGTTAGTTCTTTTACACCAACTCCTGTTAGTGGCTATTCTTCCTTTGCTCTTTTATTTTATTTATGCACCTCCCTAAGAAAAAGCACACAACAGAATCCTCTTTGATATATATGGATGGATGGATAGAGAGATAGATAGGTAGGTAGGTAGATAGATAGATAGATAGATAGATAGATAGATAGATAATGTATACACACAGACACAATTGTACTTTATAATTCTTAAATTCATCCTGTGGATCTTGTTAGCACATCACTTATGCTCAGCTTGTATTCTGGCCCAGGTGTGCAAAGCAGCTCATTCACAATAACCTTCCAACCACCAGTGTCATTATGTGCTTTGTGGATGAGGTGTGGTCCACTCTCCTGAGGTCTGTTCACAGTGTCCTCAATCGCTCTCCTCCGCATCTCATCAAGGAGATTCTGCTGGTGGATGATTTTAGCACCAAAGGTAAGAAAACAAATCCTGAACAATCAAAGTTTGATATAAATCAATTGCATTTTGAATGTGTGGCAAAATTACTGGGTAATCTGATAAAGCATATACATTTTACAAATGCCAAAGTGTCGTTCCTAACAACCATCCAAGGCCCTGTCCAATTAGCTTTCCCAAACTTCCTTTCAGCTGTAACTTCTCTGCCATGGAGGAGTGACTTTCTAACTCTAGCCCCTTGGAGATGGGCACTATGAAATCTAGAAATCAGAAGATGTTCTCTCAATTGCACACACACACTTTTATGGGATCTAACAAGCAAACACCCCACAATTAATGGGGTGCCTTTCCTAAAAATAGAATTTGAGTTAGACTCTATGGAAAAAAAGGAAGTGTAAAGCAGTTGGCTTCTTCTTCAAGAGCAAAACGTATTATATTTTCAGTTAAGTGTTAAGAAGATGAATTGCCATGGGACCAGAGAGATGAGGTTCTAATGGAGCGCGGAAGCAGAATCCAGCACTATAGGGCTTTATGTTTGTTTTGCTTATTACAGAGAAGACTCTCTCTCTTTGGACTGTCAAATAATTTGTGTGTGTAAATGGTCCCATGACTGCCAGAGATCCCATGATTGTCATGTTATAAATTCCCAAAATGCAGCCAACTTCCAAAAAGCTTAGAAAATAGCAAAGAGATGGCAAACCTTAATAGATCAAGTTAGCCTTGTTCATAACCACAATGACAGCCAATTTTCTCAGTCTCAGAGTTTCCCATCAGAATCACAGGGAGCTCCTGAAGCAATGAGGTGCCAAAGGAAAACTTTAAGAAAACATACACAGAAATAGTATGTAGTTACTAAACAGATAACAGTCTCTTTAAGAATGGCTTATCCAGCTTCTAGGGAGTTTCTTTAAGAAAAACAATGTGAGTAGGAAAGTGAGCAGCAGAAGTATTCCTAAAGCCAATCCTCCCTGGGAATGTTAATTGCACAACCACACACACACACACACACACACACACACACACACACACACACACGTTCCTTTAGCTTCCATCCAACAAGACATGGTAGGTGTGATGGAGGGGGGTGTCACAGCAGAAAGTAACAAGTGTTCTTAAGCAATTACAGTTGCAATGATCTTTCTTTTGCAAATTTTTCAGTTTGCATACAATGCTTAGCCTTTTCTCTGAGCCTTAGAAGGTGATTTTGTTAAGGAGGTTGAGGGGCGGGGATGGATGGTACAACTTTAACTTATTTCTAGGTAAATTTACCCCTGTACTTACAAATACTCAGGAAAGGTGATTCCTCCTGTGCGTAATTTGGCAACACAGAGAATTAGGGTTTGAGATTTAAGAAAATAGTTGCAAAAAGAAAAAAGTTGAGTATTGAATCCAGATAAAAGTTCATCCAAAAAAATGACATTAGAAAATAAAATAATTGCCAATGGAATAAAATTTCATTTGCAACAGCATGGATGGGCCTACAAATTATTATGCTAAGTGGAATAAGTCAGACAGAGAAAGAGAAACATTCTATGATTTCACTTATATGTGAAATCTAAAAAATAAAAATAATATAAATGAGCAAACAATACAGAAATAAACTCATAGATACAGCAAGCAAATTGATGATTACCAGGAGGGAGGGGGATTGTGGGGATTGGTAAAAAATATGAAGGGATTAAGAAGTACAAATTACTGCTTATAAAATTAGTCATAAGGATGTAAAGCACAGTACAAGGAATATAGTCAATAATATTATAATACCTATGTGTGAGGTGGGTACTAGACTTATTGGGGTGATCATTTTATAAGCTATATAAATATCTAATCATTATGTTTCACACCTGAAACTAATATAATATTGTATGTCAACTATAATTGAAAAAAATTTATGATTTTATAAATAACGTATCATAGTTTTTGGAGTTTAACATTGAAGAGGTACTACTTCTGGTATTATCCAGATCTAGTTAAGTGATATCTTTTTTACCCTCACACTCTGATATAGATTACCTAAAAGATAATTTGGATAAATACATGTCTCAGTTTCCAAAAGTTCGGATTCTTCACCTCAAAGAGAGACATGGCTTAATAAGAGCCAGACTGGCAGGGGCGCAGATTGCAACAGGTAAGAAGCTGCTGATTTTCTGTCTTGGTCACATTTTTGTTTTATTTTATTTCTTTAAATATACATCAAATGTGAAATAATAATATAATGTATTCATATATCTGTATTTTTTGCAATATGTGCTTCATCACACCTATACATACACCTTTTTTTCTGAACTTTTGAAAAGGAATTTGCAGACATCATGACACTGTATCTAATACCTCAGCAGGCATCTCTGAAGAACGTTCCCATACATAGGCACAACTTGCAGACCCAAATATCACCTAACATATTACCCTTTCAAATTTTCTTATTGCTCCCAAAATATTTTATATAGCTGTTTTTTTTTCTTTTCAAACTTGAGAACTAATTAAGTTTCATGCACTGACTGCATTTGGTTGTTCGCTATCCTTAGTCCCTCAGTGTAGAATGGATGATGTCACAACCATTGACTTGTGGTGTGTGTGTGTGTTTTCAAAGAGTATAGGCCATTTGTATTGTATAATTGACCACAGTCTAAAATTTA
Organism: Lasiurus cinereus; assembly: GCA_011751065.1. Lineage (NCBI taxonomy): Eukaryota > Metazoa > Chordata > Mammalia > Chiroptera > Vespertilionidae > Lasiurus > Lasiurus cinereus. The sequence goes on along the minus strand of JAAGEH010000393.1, from coordinate 28,449,642 downwards.
CTCTTTCTTCCTGTTACCTACAGGATAAATGTTTTTGACATGAATACTATAGAGAACTCAACTGCATAAGTGAAGGAATTTGTACTTATTGCTTCAAATCAAGAGGTACATGATGTCAGGTTGCCCCGCTGTTGGTAATACTCATTTTTGAGCACTTGGTTAAGATATTAGCTGCTAGTTTGGTAATGAAAAGTTACTTGTGGGGTGATTCTTTGATCCAATCAAATATCCTATTTTCCTCACAGACTTTATCTAATGGTTTAGCATTCAATAACGATCATTGCTTGATTCAGTTATTACACTGAGAGCTGCAAATTTATTTTTCTAATTCTACAAAATAATTCTAATTAGAAAATAATTCTAATTCCTAAAATACTTTGTGGACATGGAAGTTTATTTTTTTTAATTTCTTCTTTAATTAGCTGTCATTGACTTTTAAAATAGTAATCTCTCCTTCCTTCCCTCTCTCCTTTTATTCCTACCCTCTCATGCACCTATCACTATGGATTTATAACTTTAAAAAATTAAATGTGTATATTATCAGCATTATTTTGGGGGGATGTGCTCAATTGTCCCAAATTTGAACACCTGATCCAATCAATATTTCAGATCTTCAGAATTTTTAAATTGTCTCTCCTCTGACATATACTTGCTTTTCTGATAGTCCTTTCTGTCTTCCTAAAGAACAATATGACTTCTTGTTCTCACCCCTTTTTAGTGTGTGGGTGTTGGTGATGAATGGGAGGAAGTGAATTTTTTTATCCATGGGTATTCTAAAACAAACATCAAGCATTTTGGTTCATTTTCACATCTTCTATAGAAGGACCTCATAAAAATATCTGAAATTTTGTACCAGGTATCATTCTAAAAATCTTTCTACAGTAACTGAATTTATCCTAGAATAATTCTATGAGGTAGGTACAACATTTTCATTTTACACATTAGAATACATAGACATAGTGAGGTTGTGATTTGTCCATGTTCTCCTAGCTAATAAGTTGTAGAGCCAGGAGTGAAACACAGAAACCTTTGCTCCAGAATCTTCACTCTTATCTACTCCATTTTGCTGTCTATAAATAGGTAGCCACCATTCTACCCCTGTAAGTCATGGAATTGCAAATCTCCACCTGATTGCATTCAAGCATATCCAGATGGTAAATTATGTGCTCACCTGTGTTTCAATTCCTATAACTATAACTCAAATTTGAAAGTCCTCTTATCCCATTGGTTTGCTAAAAAAAAAAAGTCTTCTCTCTCGGTAATATAAATTTTCAATTCACAACAAATACATCATACCAAAATTGGCATTGCAGTGACAACTAAGATTCTCAATAATGAAGTGCATTTGGAAAAAATAAATGAACTTCCATGTTTGATTTTCTATGGAAAATAATTGTCCACAAATGACACAAGAATAGACTGGTCAAGAAATAGTCCAAGTAGGTAACTTTTGAGCTGAGATCTAGTTGAAGAACATCTCCAAGAAAATGGAACAAAAAGTATAAATATACTGATGCAGAAACAAACTCCATATATTCAAGTTAAAGAAAGAAGTTTTGACTGATGAATGCTAACTATGGAAAGAGAGGTAGGAGATTCATTTAGAAAGAAAGGCAATGGTAGGTGTTTAAAAGTTTATGTATCATTTAAGAAGTGTAGGTATTATTCTTGGCATAATGTAATGCCAATAAGGACATTAATGAGGAGAGTAAAACTGTCTGATTTATATTTTAAAAGCTCACTGTGGTTACTTTGTAGAGAATTAATATAGGAAGATGAGAGAAAAAGTGGGGAGACTAATTAGGGGGCTATTATAGTTATCTAGTCACCAGGAAGGTACCAAGACAGGAAGTGGTCAGACTTAGAATACATTGTGGACATGGAACTTACAAGACTTGACATCAGATAAGATATGAACAAAGTAGTAATGAGAGGAGTCAAAAAAGAAACATAGAATTGGAAAGAATATGAACAACTCAATGGGCAGTAGGACCATAGCCAGAGGAATAGATTTAGGATTGCAAATGAGTTCTGATTTTGTTCATGTAAGTTGAAGATGAAAATTAAGCATCAATGTAGATGCCTAAGAAAGCTGATAAATACAGAACCACAAATGTTCTGCTTGTAAAAAAAAAACTTTTCCTCTGCCTGCCTAAGTACAAAACATGCTGATAAGGATCTTCATAAAATAGTTTAAATTGTTAGACAACATGGGAAGCTGTCTTCAAATGGAGTGCTATAAACTTGACCAAAGCAGTTGCCTAATTGGCCCATTCAAGCACTTGTAATTACAACTGTAAACTAATTTCTTTGAATTTAATAAATCCAAATATAAAAATATAAATCTGTTTCTCAGTCATTCACTAGCACCCTTGAGTACATTAGCTCAGTTTTATTTTAGTAACCTTTAAGCTATTATTATAAGATAAATTTTTACACCATAACCAAGTATCATTTCTGAAATTCTGAGTCTTCTACAAAATAATAAGGGCACAGCAGTGACTCTGATATCTAGCCAGGTCCACTACTAATTCAGGCTCCAGGGCTCAATCAGTTCTTCATCTGAATCTGATTCAGGCAAAAAAAAAAAAATGATCTCCAATCAGTTATTTATTAGGAATGAGGAAGTAGAGAGGCCACATAGGATTTCAAAATGTGAAGGGAAGGCAATGGTCAATGAATCTCTAGGGAAAGGCTCCCATATGAAAGCAACAGAAGAAGAGATGTGGTAGTTGAGGCACAAGGTAATAAACCAACCAGCTGGCTCAGTGACTTCTTGCCCTGCCAAGAGGAGCCTGTTGTCAGCCAGATTCAGTAGACAGTCAGAGTAGAGATCAGACTTTCATTTCCTTCATGGCCTTTAACAAAATACTTGACATTGCTCTCTGCATTCCAAAGAATCAGTTGGCTAACTTTAAGAAGTGGCATCTAACTCCTGGCCAATTCTGGGGTCTCCTAAAGAGCAACAGTCCTGTAAATTTCTACCCCTAGTTTCTGCTAAAGTTAAAACAGGTGGTTTTCAGAGCATCACTTATAAATCATTATGCAAAATTAAGTGGTGAGCCAAGTCCACATTCCTCAAGGAACCCTAAACACAACATTCCAGCACTACTGTGTGCTGGCAGAGATCTCCCAAGCTGGTCGGCTAAATATAAATGGGAGTCATGCTCAAAAAGGAGCCAAAAATGTTTGGCACATTGAATGACTCTGGGGTGGCCAAAAAAAAAATAACAAGTTACAGTTAAACCCATATATAAACACTCCAGCATTACTAGAACTTACTCCTAGAAAACAAACAAATAAACAAAAAACCCTTCCAGGTGCCTATCCAGATTGAGTTAATTATTCTGAGCTGTAACTTAAACACTCATTGTTTATGGGGGAAAAAATATAAAGATACTCAACACTTATTAAGCATTTAGGTATTAAGTAGATATTAGAAATAGCTTCATAAGGGAAAGCTCTTAAGAGCTGTAAGTTAACTATCCAATGTGGCTAAGAGCAGCAGTTCTGGGATGAAGACAGTTCTGTGTAACTTCAATCTTATGTTCATGTTACCATGCCTCTGAGTATCTCAGAGTTAAGAACAGTGTGTAAAATGTCTGTAAATAATATCTAGAACAATTATAAATCCCACTCAAAGCTAGAGACACAACTCCCTGTTCTGATTCCCATGATCCTGTTTAAAAATAAAATGTCTGAGTGTGGAGCAATGACATTCTTGCATGGGAGGTCTCATCCCTTCCAAAATACAGTATAAAGTGTCATCCGATGTGACAAATGCTATTTCCCTCTGGTCCTGGCAATAAGTGAATTAGAAACTTTGTGGGGATCTGGAACAGACAGGAATTAAAGACAAGTTTGGGAACCCCATTCTGCTGCCATTGGGACCTGAAGAAGATAATTCAATCCTTTTAACTCTTTAAGCCTACTGTGGGGATAGGGATAGAGTCTAGCAGAAACTGCTATTTAAACTCTGGGTCTGAATGGTCAGAAGTGGAGTGGGATCTGCTAAGGTTCTTTGTTCCTCAGTTTTCTTATCTCTTAAATAAGAGATTAAATAATATAACTATGTATAATGCTTACAACAGTGTCTGGCATAGAGCAAACACTTAATAGGAGATAAATAATGTTATTAAAAGTTTGTCAAGAGCAGAGGAGAGCAGCCAGGTGTCAGAGTGATCAATTAACACAATGAGCCCAAATGAAAGTACAGTCACTGCTTTCATCACTTACTGCCATAGTGTAAGTAAAGAAGCTAAACAAGAAGAAAGTCCTGGCTCCCCCAATGCTGATTTTTTTCCCCATGGAATGGGGCTGGGCTGGTGAACAAGAGCAGATATGAATCTTGCTATGAAAGGAATCCAGAATAAAAGGTTGAGAGAGAAGGAGAAGGGCTAGGAATGGAAAAGAACTGACTATTGTCCCAGGCTAGCACATTTCAGTGTTTGAGGTTCAACCTATAAGCCAGGAAGTTATGGTTCCATTCCTGGTCAAGGCATATGCCCAGTGTTGTGCATGCAAGAAGCAGCCTATCAATGATTCTCTCTCATCATTGATGTTTCTATCTCTTGGTCCCTCTCCCATCCTCTCTTAAATCACTAAAAATATATTTTTTATATAAGAAAAGTACTGAGTCAGAGTGTACAAAAATGTTTTCAAGATCCACCCACCTCCCATAAGATGAGGCAGAGATATCAGCCTTAGCGAGAGGCCTCCAAATGGAAAAACCTGGGCTAGGAACACAGATATCTATAAAAGCGTGTCCAGCTGAGAGGGAGGGAAGGCCTGCATCCTGGACTGCACATCCTTCCAGGGTACCAGTTGTGCACCAAATCTTCAAGGGGAGGGTGGCTTCCTTTATGAAGCCTGTGGGGTAAAGCCTTTATAATTGCATATGGTAGAGCCTGAAAGATTCCACATAAGATTTTGGCCAAGCCAGATTCCTCTCTCTCTCTCTCTCTCTCTCTCTCTCTCTCTCACACACACACACACACACACACACACACAAACACTGTTTGGAACAATGTAGATACTGCTGACATTTCATTGAAAATAGAGTGTTACTTCACCCAACTAATTTTAAAAAAAGAATTCTTAACAAATATTTCTGGCCTCTGAGTTTTATTTTTTCTCTTGCAACTTTTTAAAATTGTCACAAAATATGCATAACATAAAATTTTACCTTCTTAACCATTTTTAAGTATATAGTTCTGTACTGTGAAGTATACTAGTATTTACATTGTTGTGCAATCAATCTCAGAACTTTTTTCATCTTGCAAAACTCAAACTCTAGACCCATTAAACAATCATTTTAACACTACTTCCTAGTCTTCCTGCTTCATCTACCTTAACTTTTTTTCACCCCTATTATGTAGAGCAGTTTTTCCTCTTCATCATTCCTAAGGCCAAATGTGGAATCTCAAGCTTCTCCTGCTCTTTTGCAGAACAAAATCCCAGTTCTCCACACCCAGAGTTATGGGGACATATCTCCTTAGAAGGATATAAGCAACCACCTCTTATACTAAGTATTCCCTTCAGAATCTTGGCTACCCATTCTATGTGGCTTAACAATTTTTTTTTTGCAAATATTAATAGCACTTGCCCCATGCAACTGCTAGAAACAAAATTTATTTTATTTCATTATAAAACAAAATGAGAGGGACAAGGAATTCAGTGAGAAATGAAGACTTTTACCTTTACAACCACATTTCTGGAATAATATCTAAGATCTTATATCACATTTTCAAATGGATTTTTTTTTTCTGGCTCTTTAGGTGATGTGTTGACATTCTTAGATTCTCACGTGGAATGTAACATTGGTTGGTTGGAACCTCTTCTGGAAAGAGTTTATTTAAGTAGAAAAAAAGTAGCCTGTCCAGTAATTGAAGTCATCAATGATAAAGATATGAGGTAATATTGTGATATTCCACAAGATGCTTCTAATTAAGTCTTTAACCAGCAGCAACAAAAAGTACTGATCACACTTGTCATGGGTGCATTTTTTTACAAATTTAAGAAATACACAGTTTATCCATTTAAATAAATGGAAATACATGATAGATATCTGGGATCAGAACAGGTGAATCTGTTTATTTGATCATCACAAATTCTTGACGCTTAACACCATTATCCAGTTGTTTACTCTTTGAGTCCAACTGAACAAAAATATGTACATATTTTCCTTAAGAGTAGTTCTTATTTTTGTGGTAAATACATATATATGCTTATAAGTTGGTTTTTCCCCCTCAAAAATGGCCAAGTTAAAAAGAAGCAATTCAGCCAATTGGTCACTAAATGCAAATTGTACTTATAAATTTTCTAGTAATGTTCTTTAAAAGTTTGTAATGATCTAAAGTCATTTGCATAAGCACTGGTTTTATTCATTAAACAAGACATGGCATTGGGTCTGATAAGTATATATATGTATGATCTCAGGTAGCACTTTTGGTTTTCCCCTAAACTAGTTACATGACAGTGGACAACTTTCAAAGAGGCATCTTTGTGTGGCCCATGAACTTTGGTTGGAGAACAATTCCTCCAGACGTTGTCGCCAGAAACAAAATTAAAGAAACTGATGTAATAAGGTAAGTGTGTGAAATTTAATTTTAGGAAACAGTCATGTGTTTTTTTAAACCCTAGTATGTTTTTTATTCATTTTTGTTTGTTTTTAGAGAGAGGGAGGAAAGGAGAGGGAGAGACACACACATTAATGAGAAAGAACCATTTATCAGCTGTCGCCTGCATGCCCCCTACTGGGGATCAAACCCACAACCAGGGCATATGCCCTGACTAGGAATTGAACCATGACCTTCTCGTTCATAGGATGATGTTCAACCAACTGAGACACACAAGCCAGGGCTCATGCTTTTTTTATATAAAGGCATAGGAAGCAGTTTCACAAAGCAAGTATATCCTGTCATTCATTCAATAGGATATCAAGAATTATAGTTATAGCCAATAGTCTAAAAGTAAACAAATTTTCCTGAAAAAAATAGTTTCCCATTACCAAAACTCATTTTTCAAATGGTCCACTGCACCCTAGTCAGCTCTGAATGCAGAGAAATTCACTAACACAATTTCTGTTCTGTGGGATTTACAACTCAAAAAACATTAAGCTAGTTGAATATATTGCATATATTGCATAGTTGAATATATTGCATATATGCTATATAAACATGAAGTCAATATGAGTGAAAATTAAGAGAGTAAATAATAGTATTAAAAATATCACTATAATAATAATAGCTACTGTTAGGGTTTTCTTTTTTAATCTAGTCTTACCCTTCATAGGAGAGCTGCCAATTTTTATGAATGAATTAATAAATAGATGCAGAAGATGGATATCAGTTAAAATTGGAGCTTTATTGCCAGAGAAGCTGGATTGAAGAACACAACTTATACTAGAAGTCAAAGTGAAGGCTTCCTAAGACTTGCCCCAGCATCCATCCCTGCAGGACAAGCAGGCAGCCAGCCCCAGGCTGTGCAGTGGGAGCCCTGAGCTTTCCCTGTTGGAGAAAGTTCTTATGTAAACTCAAGCCATGAAGTTCCAAGAGAGAGCCCAAACCCAGACTATGAGTTGCAGCATTTTTTCCCTGTACGTAATCCTCAATAAAGCACACTTATCCCTTGCCGGTATGCTGCTTCAGTATTGATGCTCCTAGCCAGTGAAATAGGAGTACTGTTATTTATCAAGTGCTCTGCTTTTAACTCACTCTATAACCTGGGAGAGAGGGGACAGTATTCCTATTGTAGAGATGAGAAAATTGAGACTTAAAAGAGTGAAGTAGCCCTAGGTGGTTTGGCTCAGTTGACAGAGCACTGGCCTGCAGACTGAAGGGTCCCAAATTCAATTCCGGTCAAGGGCACACGCCCAGATTACCAACTCAATCCTCAGAAGAGGGCATGCAGGAGGCAGCTGATTGGTGATTCCCTCTCTCTTTCTCTCTGAAATCAGTAAAAATATATTTTAAAAAAAATAGTGAAGTAATTTTCCCAGGGATACGTATAGTAAAAGCAGAAATTGGGATTGAAACCCAGATCTGCCTGAATTTAACACTCTTGCTCTGATCCTGCACCTAAAGAACCTCTTTGCCTTTGTTAGACTCTCATGTTGAAGATCAATGAAGTAGTTGAGTTCAGATTAAACTCAACATAATATTAGGAAGAGAATGTATTTTGAATAGTCTGGAAAGAGCATTTGGGATACAGGTCATCCTAGTTTTAGGTCCCACCTTTGCTCTGCCACCATAAACCAGGGAAGTTGCCACTTCAGTGCTGTTTGTGACTCTATTCCAAGACTTCCCCAGACTTGGCAGTTATTCTGAAAGCCTCCCAAGTCCATCACAAGCTATGATAACAACTGAGCTCCCATGAATGCAAGTGTAAAAATAACAACCTTTTCTCATTGTAGGTGCCCTGTCATGGCAGGTGGATTGTTCTCTATTGATAAAAATTACTTTTTTGAACTTGGAACATATGACCCTGGGCTAGATGTTTGGGGTGGAGAAAATATGGAGCTGTCATTCAAGGTATTACTAGTGTTTCTCAAATTCTATTTACAATTAAGAGTTTATAGTTTTAAATGAATACAATAAGATATGTGACTGCCTCAGGGTGGAGTGTGTATGTGTGTTGAGGGGGGAATTTCACAGAAATTTCAGGGCCTCTGGATTAATATTTTCATATCCAGAATTGGATTTGGAAGAATCGATAGCAGTCATGAAAGTTATTGAACCTCCCTAATATTTCACAGCACTGTTTCTGCATCAGAATATGGGGGAAATAATTGTCTGTCATCTCATGTAAACACTGTAGGATTCATACTTAATATAAAATAACTTTCTTGAAACATTTTTCTAATATATTGGAATTAATGAAATCATTTAGTTATGGGTCATCTTTGGAGAACACACATGAAAGCAAGTGACCATAGGACAGGCTGTGAACAGGCTGCAGTAACTTGGAACATATCAGAGGACTCTGGGTATTTATAAAGTCATTTATTAATATCTGAAACTGTGGCAGCAGCCGTAGAGGAGAGCATCCAAAAAGCAATGGCTCTCCTATGCAGTGGGGTAATATGTAGTAAAAATGGTATTATTTGAGCCCCTGATCAAGGAGAATGGTTTTTGAGTTGTGTGGTTGTGTTTGTGTTTTTTTTTAAAAATATGTACTCCTTTCCCTGATTCAACTAAAGCAGAAACTCATTTTATATAATGAGATTCTGTGAGGATTTCTTTGGGAAACAGAAATTTACATTGCAAAGGAAGAAAGAGGAAATATATATTTTACTAATTCTAAAATGGTCCACAGCAATATACAAAACTAAATAAACCTGTTGAGTTTAATTTTCTATTGAAGATTTTAGAAGTTGAGAGTACTACTTCAAACAGGGTGGGGAAGGGGAATAGTCAGGTGGTTTCTTGTCATCGTTAATTGCCCATAATTTATGGACAAAGATCTGATAATTGATGCTTATCATTAAATTGTTTCAGGTGTGGATGTGTGGTGGCGAAATTGAGATCATTCCCTGTTCCAGAGTGGGCCACATTTTTAGAAATGACAACCCATATTCCTTTCCCAAAGACCGGATGAAGACGGTGGAGCGGAATTTGGTGAGGGTGGCCGAGGTCTGGCTTGATGAGTACAAGGAACTGTTCTATGGCCATGGGGATCACCTCATAGACCAAGGGCTAGATGTCGGAAACCTCACCCAACAACGGGAACTTCGAAAGAAACTAAAATGCAAAAGTTTCAAATGGTACTTGGAGAATGTATTTCCTGACTTGAAGGCTCCCATTGTGAGAGCTGGTGGTGTGGTAAGTTCAAGCAGCTATTTAAAATCTGACTCCATAAAAATAAAATGTCAAAATACTTTTGGAAATGTTGGGGGGGGTGAATTAATTATTACATTATAAATACCAAGTATGAGTGCAGATGAGACAAAGCAGGGTGGAGGATGAAATAAAAGGTAAACTTGAAGAAGGCTTCCAGGCAGTGTATTCACTGATTAATTCAGCAAATATCTGTTAAGTATCAATAAACCAGGCAATATTTTAAAACTGAATTATTAAGTAGACTTGACTTCTTTGTGGAGCTTGGAGTTGAGAAGAGAAAAAATATTATAAAAATAAGCAAGTAAAGAGTGAATATATATATAACAGCTCTCCTTTGGGGGACATGCCAATAATGAAAAATCCTTCTAAGTTAGAGTGGTCAACTGAGGCCGCTGAAGGCTAGGTCTGAAAGACCAAGAGTCAGCCAAGTTCTAAAGAGAGCCCCAGGCACAGGATGCCCTTGTGTGAAAACTCTGAGACTGATAACCATTTGAGGTGTTCAAAAACTTGAAAGGAGATTAATGTTGTCAGGGTGTGAAGGAGGGAAGAATGGCACCAGGTGAAATTGAAGCGGGAGGAGGGAGTCATGTCATGTAGGTCCTTGTAGGTAGAATAAAGAACCTTCCTTCCTTCTTTCCTCCATTACTTCTGAATGTAATGGTAAGTTATTGAGTAGGGTTAAACAATGGGATGGCATGATTTAATTCGAATTTTATAGATTTCAAACACATGTTAAAAATAACAAATTGTCAGACAACAGCAAAGAAAATTCCAAAGCACAAGATAATGTACCAAAAGGGAAGAAGCCAAGCTAGATAGGTGGGATAGAGTATAAAGCGAAGAAAAAATCCAAGTAGAGGAGATACTAGACGAAAGCCATTTCAACCTATTCTAGGAGTAAGGCTCGACTTGAAGAGGTTGGCCAGATGTGAGGACATTTACCATAGGATGGGTTTGGAGATAGTTAGTCAGGTGTTGATCTGGAGCTCTTCCCTAGTTATGCATATTTTTAATTTCTTTTATTGTTTTATTTCTCATTTAAGTTTTACTGCCAGTGTTGTTTTATTTTCTTTGAGTTTCCTTTTTCTTCATGCCTGAGGTTCTCAGACTTGAACATCAGTAAGCCTGCTTTTATAAGTCAATTTTACTTTCAGTTTGCCTTTGAAAGGGGATTGTGCAAACCAGCCATTCTTTGTGAAGCAAATCTTCTGATGACAAGGACTTAGTAAAACTATTCTCCCTGATGGTATAAGGATATCCTGGAAGACTATGAAAGAGAGGAAAGTGGTCTGAAATTTTATTCAGTTGTTATGAAATTCAACTGACAAATGAGTACACGTGATCTGTTTGTATGTACCATAATGTATTATGAAATTGCCATCCTTATAGGTCAAAATAGAATTGTGCTGCTTCAGGTAGTTCAATCTGGTGTTTTATCTTAGGTAACTCAGTAGAAAGAATACCCTGGACTTATACACTATTTAAATGATATGTCTATAAAATAAATTTATATTTTTAAATTCTATCTTTTAAGCAGGAAAAGAAAAAAAATCCTCACCATAGTGATTTTTTCCTGTCCTAACCACACAAAATCTCAGCAAGAGCATTACTGAGCTTTAACCACCAGAGGGAACTAAAAAACTGTCTTTTGCTTCCTCTGTGCAGCTGACTTGTTTGCATTCCCATGAGATTTTTGAAGAGTTCTCCTAAAGAAACAGCCTTTGGCTGATGCCTGAGTTTTTATATATCAAAATGCAAAAAAAATATATTTTTAAATTATTTAAAAAATTATTTTGCTCACTATGTGTTGTCTTCCTTAGACAAATTTTAGTAAAGATGTGATTTGCTTTCTTCTGAAGCAACCAGTAGGGAGCATTATTACCATTAAAAATAATAATAATAAGACCTTTCTTCAGGCAATGCAGAGTGAGATGAACTAGAATGTTATTTTGAATAGACAATCTTGAAAAGTTCCATGAAAATGAACTCCACACCTATACACTTAGGAATTTAAATCCAGTGAAGTTTTTGTTTGTTTGCTGGCGAAGGGCGGGGAGGTTGAGGGAGGTTCTGTTTGTATTTTTCAGTGAGAACAACTAATTTCTTAGTGAACCAAAAATATTTGGAATAAATAAAATAACTTTACCAATAATGTATATTTATATTGGATAAAATTCTTAGAAACAGGCCTATAGCCTAATAATGTTTAACAATTCTGTGATAAAATGGGATTAACTCCCATTTCTTAATTTGGCAATAAAAGAATTCAAAATGAAAAGTTTAAAATTAATATACTACCTGATTTTTTAAAAAATATTTAAATGGTTTACAGTAAAATCATGGGTAAAATTCTTTAAAAACAAAATGAAGCCTTGGTCTGTTGCTCGGTAGCTAGAGAGTCAGCTCATGGACCAAAGAGTCTTGAGTTTGATTCCCTCCCTGTCAAGGGCATGTACTTCAGGTGAGGTTTCCCTGCCCCATAGCAGCATGTATGGGAGGCAACCAATTGATGTGTCTCTCTCATGTTGATGCGTCTCTCTCTTTCTCACTCTCTCTCTCTCCCCCTCCTCCCTCCTTTCCACTCTCTAAAAATCAATGGAAAAAATATCCTTAGGTGAGGATAAAATAATAATAAAATAAAATGACTCACTTTTGAAAACCATTCACAATGAGATCAAGAATCACAGTTCCTTAGCACTTCATCAAATATTTTGTTATGAAGAAAAGCAGTTTCTCTAGTAAATTTCTCTAGTAATCACTGATTAATAGGGAAGAGAAACATCTTCAGATTAAGTGGGGGAGCGGAGGGAACGCAAGGATAGAAAAGATTGCTCTTTTTCTTTCTAATGCCTCTCGGTTCTTGGAAGAAGAAATTGTACAAAATAAATACAAAGAAATCTATTGAATCTGGGGCTCCCAAACACTGTTCTGGGCCATGTTATTAGCTGTGCTGCCAAAACTAGGGATCCATGGTCAAATACATTTGACAAACAACATACTATATTTTGTCTTAGAGAAGCAAGCTGAACATTATGGTACCCTTCTGAAAGTTCTGAGAAGTTCCAGGGTAAGACCACCTGTTCAAAAGATTGAAGCCAGAGACTCCCATACCCCTTTGACGATAAAATATTTTCTAAATAATCCACAAGTAGAGGAGTTTATAATTATTTCTGTTAAAACTTCGTAGAACAGTTGAGGCACCATTTCTTTTCTTTAATCTCCAGGATTATTCTACCTTCATTCATCTCTATCAACTCTCTTTTCTGAAGTTCATGATGGTTGATTCCTTCTGTGAGTTCTGACTGCTCCCACTTACTAATGGTGGGTGGTCTTCTCCATATTTGCCATTTTAAATTGTGAACAGAGCTTTCTTGACTAAGTTCTGTCCTTCTAGAATTTCTTTTGCATTCCAGCCATCCCCAAAGTAACCAACCAGCTACTGCTTTTATGTTGTTTCAGTGTCTCAAGGATCTGTCAAGGTTTATATTCAATACAAGTGTAAATTCACATCTCAAATCCAAATGAAGGTCGCTATAAGGTTTTAGATCTGGCAGAATCTAGCCTCCCTGTGGTGTCCCTCTGCTAAAGGGTAGATTGTTCCAAGGCACCATTCCACTGAGGGCCTTACTCTAGTTTTGCATCATTATGTGGAGGACTGCAATAACACCTCTCTGGCTTATCTATGCCCAAGTTTTTCTCCTGTCCATAAAATTTTGGTCCCTTTCTTATAGTATTTGCAGTTTCCCCACTTGCTTTTAGTTCAGTTTAGTTTAGTTTAGTTTAGTTGTTGTCTTTCTGCATTTTCTGGTCCCTGAGGACATCTCTGACTTTCTTGCCAGCTAAGTTATATGTGGAAAAGTGAGGACCAACTCACTGAGCATCATGTTCTGAATGCCGGTAGTTCTGTGGGCTACACAGCCTGTGTCATCATCCCAGAGTTAGAGCTCTGTGTTAGGCACCTAGAACAGGAAAGGGCACTAATAGTGTCCCTGGCAACTAAGACCTCACTGCCTCTCACTCAGAAGACTCTCCAGAGTGGAAACTTGGTTCTGTACAGCTCTTCTAGAAACCTGAGAAGCCTAAATTGCACTATTAACCCACAGACTCATTAGCCCTGCCCAGGATGTGAAGGGGAGAAGGGAATCAACATTTTTCTGCGTTAAATGGTGACTTATAGAAATCTGCCTTCATATTTGACCCTGCAAATCCATTAAAAAGCTGGGGGCCTGCCAGAAAGTGCCTTTAAACTTGGCTCTGTATTCATTTTCGTGACTTTCCTGTAATGAATTGTAGGTTGCCTGAGTCATTAGGAAGATTCTGACAGGGAATCAGCTGGAAATCTGCTGTACTTGAAGGACTCAATTTATCTATCTATGATTCAGTGCCTAAGCAGTCAAGTAGCTTGGAGGGGTCAGCCAGGCAACAGAGCCTGTAGCTGTCGGTTTGATTAAATTGCAAGTGTGTGCACTGACTTTTAATATATGCATCAAACTTGAGCCAAGAAAATAACTACTTTTTCTTGCCACGTTGTACTCATTCCCTAGTCAGCAGTCCAGGCAAGGGTTAATTAAAAGCTTCTATTTGTTGGCTCTGTGGCTAAAACGACAGGCCTCAATTGACAGATTAAAGCTATATTTTAGCAGGATTACATTATGTCTTTTAGAAATAGCTGAAATCTTATAGTGCTAAGTACTGCTGAGCTATTAACTTAACTGTCTTTTAACCTTCCTAGAGTTTTATATTCTGTGCATTCTGAATGTCTTGATCTACTTTAAAATATTTGTTTCTTCATACATATTTTATATTTTGCTTCCTAGCTTATTAATGTGGCCTTGGGTAAATGCATTTCCATTGAAAATACCACAGCCATTCTGGAAGACTGTGATGGGAGCAGCAAGGTATGCTGGGCTGGTGTTTTCTTTTTTATAGTAGGTACAGTTCACGGTACTGATATAACTGATAAGGGCAAGGTATAACACATTCATCACTCACTTGAGAAATTGGTTTTTGCTTATAGAAACAACGAGAGACCTAGTACAAAAAAATCCATGCACAGGTAGGGTCCCTAAGCCTGGGTGGTGATCAGGGCCAATTGGGGCCTTCCTTCCTCCCCAGCTGCTGGCTGCAGGCCAGGGCCTTCCTTCGTTCCACACCTCCCCTTGGTGGTCAATGCACATCATAGCAAATGGTTGAACTCCTGGTCAGTCGAACTCTCAAGGGGATAATTTGCATATTAGCCTTTTATTACATAGGATAGTTCATTCCTATATAATCATAGGTTGATGATAAGAGGGTCCACCACTAAATGTAAAGATGTGGGTATTGAAGTCAACCCATGAGAAATGCAGATCCGGCTCCATCACTTGCAAAGTGTGTGAATTTTGGCAGTAATAGCGCTTAACCTATATGCACAAAATCAAATTAGATAAAACTATGAAGGATGTAGAACAACACATAGTACTTAATGTTCCATTAATGTTCACTGCTGTAATAACAGACTAAAAAAAGTGGAAAATAGCGTGAAGTATAAGGATAAAGTAATAAAGAAAAAAACAAGACATATTTTTAAATAATTAATCTCAGGGAGCAATTTGATTCTCTGATTCAATCCCCTGCCCCTATTCTTCTATATCTGAAGGAAATAATGTAAATCACATAATCCATGATCCATGATGGAAAGCCCTACAGCAACACTCCCATAGACTCAGAGCATAGTGGCTAGAGGAGAGAGTGGCCTGGGGAGAACCGAGCAGGGACTCTGCAGTGCTGGAGGGGAGCTGGAAGGGAGCTGGAGTGGAGCTGGAGGGGAGCTGGAGGTGATGGCACCTCCCTTTCCAATACATGCTCCCTATCCATTTTAATTCTGTGTGGACAGTCTCCAGTTTGGGTGCCAAATAAAACTCACAGGGACATCAATTCATGAGTACAACTCAGTCTCCTAAAATTGCAGGCCACTCTTAGGTAGAGAAATTATTTTTCGTAATAACATAGGCTTGCCAAAAC
The DNA here is from genome assembly GCA_011751065.1 of Lasiurus cinereus. Taxonomy (NCBI): domain Eukaryota; kingdom Metazoa; phylum Chordata; class Mammalia; order Chiroptera; family Vespertilionidae; genus Lasiurus; species Lasiurus cinereus. The sequence continues at coordinate 28,433,800 of JAAGEH010000393.1, read as the reverse complement.
ACACTACTTTGATTTGACTAAGAGATATTGCTTTTATTTTGAAGCACATCCCATCTCTGCCTCTAGAAGAAAAGGTATTTTGTCATCTCTGCAGCTGTTATTCAGCTGTGGATTATAACCTGAGGCTCAGGGGACTTTTAATTAGGAAAAAGAGGAGACAGTTGAAAGAGAAAATCAATGGAAAGAAATAATTTGTATGTATTAACAATCTGAGAGGAAACAATTCACAAATAGTGAAACAAAACTATATTAGTTCAAATTATATGAAAATAAGATATTAAATAGTGCACTCCTGCAAGTCTCATCAGTATTTCATCAGAAAACCCAAGTTCTGGTCTCAATAACTACTGAGTCTCTTAAGGGGAGACTAGGAGAGAAAGGTATGACTTGTGCAACCTCTATCTTCCACAAATGCATCTCCCTTTTTGTCTTGTTACTCCTTTCAGCCTCTGCCTCCTGTAGCTTATTTGAGTAATAAAAAGTAAAGAAAGTTGGTGGAAATTAAATTATTTTTGCCAGAAATAATGAGACAATATCAAGCCAATGACTACAGCATTTACAATTTTTTTTTAAATCTTAAAAGGAATAAAACCCTAGGGTTGTAGGACTGACCCATCAAGCCCTATCTTTCACCTCACTTAGAAAGTCTCTTCAGTTAACTTCTCAATCAGTTGAGATGTCCCTTTGCAAGGTACCAACTAGCTTTTCTTCATAGCTACATAGCTTCTTTGTATTATATCTATGCTTTTTGTCAACATAAGAAACATCCAAACCTACAGAAAAAATTAATGAGTTTATTTGAGCCAAACTGATGGCATATACCAGGGAGTAAGATCCCAAATGCCCTAAAGCAGTAGTCAGCAAACTCATTAGTCAACAGAGCCAAATATCAACAGTACAACGATTGAAATTTCTTTTGAGAGCCAAATTTTTTAAACTTAAACTTCTTCTAATGTCACTTCTTCAAAATAGACTCATCCAGGCCGTGGTATTTTGTGGAAGAGCCACACTCAAGGGGCCAAAGAGCCGCATGTGGCTCGCAAGTTGCAGTTTGCTGACCACGGCTCTAAAGAATAAGATTTGCAGTTTTTGTGTGCATTTGAGATGAAGGAAGGTATGTAAGGAAGTACATGAAGGTGGGAGAAAGCAAAGCAGGGATTGGGTTACAGGTTTGTAGTTCAGATTATGTGCTATTGCACATTTTTGAAACAAGTCTGAAAAGGTAGTCACGCTTTAGAAAGAGGGATCTTTAAAAGGGAACATTTCAAAGATGTGTTAACCTACATGCACAGAAACAATGGACAGGGCTTGCTTAAGGCAAAGTAAGCCTTTTGCCTAAGAATGTACATGCCTGGGGCATGACCATCCACCATGATGTGTCCTATTCCAAATTTGTGATCAGATCACCCAGTGAGGTTACTTTCCATAGAATCACCTTTTATTCCACATTCTCAAATTTTAATATGCACACAAATCACCTGGGGAGTTTATTAAATGTGAATTCTGATTCAATAGGTTCGTGGCAGAACTGATTCTCAGTATTTCCAACTATATGTAGGTGACCCTAATGATGGTCCAGAGAGTGGCATATGCCAGAGAGTAAGACCTTTCAGCAGAGAGGTCTACCCCAATGCCATACTTGATAATCTAAGTAAAATCTCAATCACATTACCAATGATTAGTTTAGATAGATTTCACCAGTGGCCTATTTTTCCTAATACATTTACAAATTTTCCACAGACTCAGAGCCTTGCAGTTTATTAACCAGGCAGATAGTACTAAGTTGTAAATAACTAGAGAAAATATATAAACATTGAAATCATGCTTCCATCACCTGAATTGGTATTTATTGTAGACCTTGGTGACTCCCCAAAACAGCACTTATCTAAAGGCAGTTCTTCACATTATCAGCAACGAAAGATTTTTAACGTTTCCTCTAGAGGTCCAATTGTCTAGCATAATATAATTTCCACAAGGTAATTTAGGACCCTGACTTGGACTTCCTGGAGCCCCATTGGCTCAAGACTATGGTGTTTCAATACTTCAAGCACCATATTGTCTGGGATTCTGAACTCATGGAATTACATTTATTTGCAGATATGTACTAACTGGACTACGGTGTATTGTTGCAACTAACACTTTTTGAGGGCTTACGTAAGTGTGCTAAACACTTGACAGTCATTACCCAAGCCTCTGAGACATACACATTGAAGTTGCTACCCAACTTAAAATGGAGAAAAATTAGATTAGGCAGGATTAATATTATGCTCCTACTATCATTGTTGAAAGTGGCAGTACCAGGATTCAAATACAAAACATCTGACCAGAGTGGCTATACCCTTCATCTTTGTAGGCAAAAACGTTTGACAAAGTCCTGCCTTGTGTTTTCCACCTGAGGTGACCTTTCTCTTACTAATTACTTCCACAGCTTCAACAGTTTAATTATACCTGGTTAAGACTTATTAAACATGAAGAATGGTGCTTGGCTCCCATCCCTGATCAGGGAGCCTTGAGGCTGCACCCTTGTGATAACAGAAACAAAGGGCTGAAATGGCTACACAAATCAACATCAGCATTTCACTCAGAACTGGTAAGCGAAATATGTGTATCTCTTCTCTACCACAAATCCAACTTCCCACTAAATGTGACAGAACACCCTCATTGGCAGCTAATCAATCTAAAGATTTCAATGTGTCTGTGACAACAGAGGCAGTGAGAAAGTTATTACAGAGAGATAGGCATATTTTTGTAAATTATCAGTTATTTTAAATAGAAATCATCAGATTTTGTTGGTTGTATTGCTATCATCATCTGTTTCTAAAGTTGCTTTTTAGTCAGTTAACAATGCCAAAAGTTGGGCTTATAGGCTAGAATTTGATTGCATCAGTTACTAGAAAAGCTCACAAGGAGATGTATAGGGAAAGTAAGAAGCAGTGTGCTCCCTCCAAGCTCTGCATTTTACTCTGCACCTGGTTCCCCATTCTGCTTCCTTCCAACAAAGGGCATTTGCTCATGCCCTCTGGTTTCCAGAGACCTGGGCTCTGCTGGGTGCTGGAGCTCCCACCAGGTTGCAAGAGCTAGTTGTTTTCAACTCTTGCCAGCTGCACCTTCAGGGATCCTGTTTTGGTAAATTCAAACCAGCCATGGTGGGTGTATTTATATCCATGCTACAAATCAGGGGGTGTTTTTCCAGAGATCTGGTCATTCATATTTACCAGAACATCTCAGCTTTTCCCAATTCTGTTTCAACAGGGTACATAGCATTGATGTAGGATCTTGGAATGGCAGAATTAATGTCAGGACTGCCTTCTCAAATTTCCCACTAGCTCACCAGGAAGTAGCCACCAAATCCACTAAATGCACTGAGTATATGGAGACCATCATTTTGCTCAGGAATAGCCCCAAAGTAAGCCCACTTTTTTACTTGGAGTGCCTCCATTCCTTTTGATGTCACAGCCAGTGAGTATTCTTCTCAGGATAATTTTCTTCCTGTCCAGGGTCAAAACCAGGGCCTGAGCCACACATCCTCCAGCCTTCCCCCATTTAGATTTTCTGTTATATTTCTGTTCTCTTGGAGAATGTTTTTTCTCTTTAGTAATAATGGTTATTGTTGAGTGTTTCTGAAAAATTGGAAATTACTAGTGCATAAACTGCTAATTTTATGTTTTATGGTGCTGGGAAAATGAATAAATATGTATCAAATAAATTAGATTAGATCCAGGAGAGAAGTAGAGATAGGGAGAGAAGTAGATATAAGGAGAGAGAGAGAGAGAGAAGAGAGAAAGAAAAAAAATACAGAATATGAGGAGAACAAAATCCTTACCTTACCTTGTTTGTGACTTTAACACAATAGATAGCTGCTTTCTGCCTTGAGTTCACCTTTTCAAGCTGCTGGGTATCATAGAAATGGTCTTTTTTCTTTTGTTAGTATTTTGGTAGTTTTCATACCAGCTCTTGTAAGATATGAAAGTTAAAAAGAAAAGGGAGAAATGGAAAATAAGACTGAATGGCAGGAGCATGTGTCCCTTTTCAGAAAGCATTAGGAGTTGGGAGCTTCATGGAAGGAAGAGGGGTAATGGTAATTTTGACCCTGGATACCAATAAATTTTTAAAGTTATATGTTTATAAATCAGCATTTAAAAAGATGTTCTCTAGGTCAGCCTTCCCCCAATGCTCCAGGATGAGGTCACCTAAAGGAAAATAATTTCATAGGTGGCTTCTAAGACTTGGGGAATGGAATACCCCTCTACTCCACGTGTCTTTAGGATGGAGACATGTTTTTGGTGTGGGGGTGGGGGTGGAGGTGAGGGGGGGCTGTTGTTGCTGTTAATCCCCACCTGAGGATACTTTTTCCATTGCTTCTTCAGAGAGAGTGGAAGAGAGAGTGGAAGGGGAGGAGAGAGAGAGAAACATCGACTGGTTGTCTTCCACACAGCCCTGACTAGGTTTGAGAAACACCTGAGACCCAGGTAGGAGCTCTTGCCCATAATCGAACCTGAGATCCTTAATTGTACAGGCCAATGCTCTAACCACTGAGGATATCGGCCAGGTCTGGGGATAAGTATTTTGGTTACCTCTTCACAATCCAGCAGCAGAACATTGTAGGTAGTCAATAATAATGTTACTCAAGTTTAACTCCTTTACAAAACCTTGAGCATATTCAAGCATCATATTGTCAAAGTTCTACAAGGGAGTTTGTTACAATGCAGATTCCATAGGTCTATAGTGAGGCTCAGAGTCAGCATGTCTAACTGTCTCCTCGGTGATGCTGATGATAATTTCAGTGGAGAGGTCTAACTCAATGACAGACTTGATCATCTAAGTTAAATCTCAATTACATTACAAATGATTCAGTAGATAAAAGCATTTAGAATGATTTTACCAGAGGTCTATTTTTTCTAACATAGTTTTGCAGGAACATCTGTAAAATAAATTATTGTCAGCCCTGTTTAATAATTTTTTAAAAGTATTATAAAACTATATATATGATCATCTCCTGTCAAGGTCCTAGATAGTTGAGAAGTTTAATAGGTAAAAAAAAATTACAAAGCCATGGGCAAGTTCTATGTACACCATCAACCATTTCTAGAATATTAAGTAATAATAGGACCCTGAAATGCTTTTGACTTTTTTTCTAATTACATTCATATTTCCTGGACATCAGGCATTATGTACTCAGAGATTATGGTAGGGAGCTCATAAATAGAATACATTATTTATCTAGCACTTTGTATTCTAAATTTGCATTCTAAAGCGTAGACTTAATTAAGAAATTAACTGACTCACTATCTGTGATAGTATGTAGTGTGTGTGTGTGTGTGTGTGTGTGTGTGTGTGTGTGTGTGTTTCTTTTCTGCCATCAGTGAGGGAGCCATCATCCATCAAATATAGAAATGCCATCTGGTACTATTTTCTTTAAATAATATAGTAATCAGCCATATGATCAGAAAATTCATCTTTGAAGCATGAGAACTTAGTTTGAGAGAGAAAGACAAACTTAATACTATTCAAAGCCTGTGTTTATATTATTAATTTAGCTCAGGATAATTCCTAAAGAATAAAAAATGTAAGTATCTTTTTTTTTAATTGGTTTCCATTCCTTTACTGTGGCTTATTCTCAGATCCTCTTTCTTTCCAGGTGAATCACATTGTTTTTGGAAACTATCATCAGTTGTTATGCTTGGAAGGAATTTTTTCTCAGAAAAATCTGAAAGTTGCTGCTTGTGACCCAAAGAAGCCATATCAAAAGTGGAAATTCGAAAACTATTTTGAAGACTGAAGAGAAACTGATGTTTTTATATAGTGAGCCCATTATACACTGTGAAAATGACAGTGAACTTGGTGATTATATTTCTCCATGGTCATTTCAATTTTTAAAATGAATAGCACTTGAAAAGAAGATTTTTTTAAATCACAATATTTGAGATACCAAAAGTTAACTCAGGGAAACAGTCCAACATTGGATTGTAGTCCTTCCTCAGCACTAGAAGTCTTTTTGAATTGACTGCTTTCTGCTCTGTGCTAAAACTCAGCTTGTAAATTTCCCCATACAGCCTATTAGGCACTCGGAAATAAAGACTTGGGGAAGTGTGATGATATTCATTATGAATGTGTTAGATAACAACCAGTTCTTTGGCCTGCAAGTAGCAAGAACCTGGTCTTTTATTTACTTTTTTTTTTCATCAAAAAATTTACTTGAGTTTTTATGGCTATAAGTACTCATGAACACACAGCTATCACCTTGGCAAAAATCACTTCAGATTACACTCATGTTTACCATGCCCAAATTTCATGGGTAGGGTCTCTAAGTCTGGTTGGCAATCAGGGTCAATCTGTGCAGTGACCAGTGGGGTAAAATGGGAGCCCCCACTGGCACCCACCCTGTCTGGCCTGGGATCTGTGGGCTGGGGGCAGCTCCTGCATTGAGTGTCTGCCCCCTAGTGATCATTGCATGTCATAGTGACCAGTCATTCTACCAGTCCTTCCACCATTCCATCAATTTGCGTATTAGGCTTTTATTATATAGGATACTCCTTGGTGGCGGGTTTTTTTTTTAATCTAGATTACTATATGATGCTTTTTTATTATTCTGAGTCAGTGGAACATTTTTAATTAGGAATGTCAAATATTTGTTCAATTCTAGATGTAGACATTGCTTCAGTTTATTTTATACTTTTAAAACTACATTTAAAAAATGGTTATGCTAGTAACTTCCTATACTCATGAATATTAAAAGCAAAAAAGACAAAGTAAAAGAGGCTTCATCACAATACATTATAGTAACCCAAAATTCATTTAATCACTGAACATATATGAAGAGTTGAAAATAATAAAGCAGAGATAGAGCCTTGAAAAATCTTAAGGTTCTTATATATAAAATACTGCCTTAGCTTTAGCAGCATTCTTAGGGATAAAGTATACTAGAATGGACTCTAAATATTTTAAAATAGAAATAAAATGAAGGAAAAAATGAAAGGGGAAGGGAATGAGGAAAGCAATCTTTAGAAAGAGAGGTAAGAAAAAAATTGCCCTAAATTTGGCCAAAAAGAAAGGAGATCTGGCACCTATATGGGCCAGGGTGCGTGAGGAATAATAAAGCCTTACATGTGAACCTAAGGATAACACTGGAGAAAAGTAATATTTCTTTGATTTATATTGAGCCCTAATCTTAGGTATGTCAATACTTAGGCATATCAGAGAAGATCTTAGAAATCCAGATTCATTTTGGTAAGAAAGTTGACACTCAGAAGACACATGACCCATCTCAAAATCTCAGAAGAGAGATTCAGGTTTAGAACTTGCATCTCCAGAGATAGGGCTCATTCTATTGCCCCAGGTTACTGGCCTACATGTCCTGTTCACAGCATTTCTATAAAAGAAATGAGAAACTATATTGCTGGGGGTGGATCTCTGGAAGATAACCATAACCACGCTATCTGTTTGTAATACTTAAAAACAAACAAACAAACAAAGCTTTGTTCAGATGAAGGATTTTTTTTTAAGAGAGAAAAAGAGGAGAGAGAGAGTCATTGATCCGTTGCTTCCTCCAAGCACCTGTCCAGGAATTGAATCTCCTTTTGATGCGTGGGATAATGGTCCAACCAACTGAGACACACAGGCCAGGGCTAAACCTGGGTGTCTTTACTTATGATTTCCTATTTAAAATTTATTTTTAGCCTGGCCATTGTGGTTCAGTTGTTGAGCATGAACCAAGAGCATGAACAATTCCTGGTCAGGTTTTAGGCTTGATCTCCAACAGCAGGTTTATAGAAGGCAGCCAATTGAGGTGTTTCTCTCTCACCAATATTTCTATCTTTCTATTCCTTTCCCTTTCTCTCTCTGTAAAAAATGAATAAAAACATATTTAAAATTTACTTTTAATTCCCAATTAATTCCACAAGAACAGAGCAATAACCAAAAATCAGAAGAGGAACCAGTTTTGCATATTTGCATCATATTTGGGATGCTTTTTTCAAATATTGACATTGCAGATGAAATCAGAGAATGATTAGAAAATGAGCTAATTCTTTCAATGCAGAGCCAAGTAGGGGAATAAAACACAAGTTGGTTGCCAAATGTCTAATTAAATGGCTGACCAAACTGAATATGCTAGGTGCTTCATGTGATTTTTCATGTAACTGAAAAATGTTGAACAGTTATTTTCCCCTGGTCTAAAGACTGTATTTTTATTCAAAAACAGATTCCATCAAAAATGTCAACTCTGCTCAGAAAAAGAGTAATTATGGTTTGCATACACTCTACTTTGGGTATAACAGCAGAAGAAATTTGAATGTTTATCTCAAAAAACCTATGAGTCTGTTCAGTGTATGTTCTTCCCAACTTTCTTTGACATACTTATCATATGAAGCTATGTTTGAATCTATATTGTCAATACAACAAAGGATTGTTTTCATACATCACATATTTGTTCTTGGGTGAATTTTAAAACCAGCATTTAGCATATATTTTTTTCAATCCCTCTAAGATCCAAATAACTGATCACTAGTTAGACCTTTGCTAGGCCTGATCTTGCCAGTGCTAATTGTAAAATCTATTACCATCAGTTTTTTTTAAAGCATTGCCCTATAAATTGTGTTTTCAGAAGGCTGTAATAAAGGTAAAAGTGTTACAAGGTTTGCTGATACTTCTAATGAGAAACCCTTGGAAGGGACACAATAAGACCCTTATTAGCCCTGAATTTTTCTATATGGGCTGTGTTATTGGGGATTTCAGAGTTTTTCCTTGATTGATTTGAGTTATTGCCCTTCTTAGAAAAATGTCTATTACCTTAAACAAAAGTGTAGTGTTTATAATATTTTGCAGGAATTATTTGACCAAAAACTAACTTACCAAACCATCTGGGTGCTTCTGAGCTTTTCAGTTTGCACAATTTCTTTCTCTTTTTCAACAGCTACCCAAAGCTTTTACCCTACTCCCCGAAAAGGATGGCACAGCTGTTGTTGGTACAACGATGTTTTATCACCAGCATGAAATTTCCTCAATTCTGCTTGCTGACATTCAATTAGCTGTCACTCACTGGGCCAAAAACCATTATGTATCATGATCAGAATGCATTGTTGGTTTCTCCACACTAATTTGGAAATATTCTATGAGCTTTTAAAACACCTTGTTTCTAGTATGGCTTTAGGGATTATAAAGGGACAAAAATATAGTTAAAGTATAGGAATTCTATTTCCCCAGGCAACCTTGATTTCATGAATAGGTTACAGTGATTTTAAGAAGGCTCTCATGCAAGATAATGGGGTTGAGATGAACCAGATAGTACCAACTTTATTTGTTTTAACACTTTTAATTTAACTTCCACATGTAAACACAGGAAATAAATTATGCCTCAGATGAAGGCCCCAATACCTTGGATAAAAACAAGGAAATGACAAGGAGTAAATGGGAAAAGAATGAAAACAAATTATCTTTGACTACATACTGTTGTACACAACTCAGAGAGGTAGTTCTCATTCTCCTCATTATGCAGACAAGAGGATGGCTGAGAAAGATTGTCTAATGTCATCCCACTGTAAGAGGTAAAAACCCAATTTTTATCCTATGTGGCTCAAAAAGAAGGAGGAGGAGGAGGAGGAGGAGGTGGGGGGAGAAGGAGAAGGAGAAGGAGAAAAAGGAGGAGGAGGAGGAGGAGGAGGAGGAGGAGGAGGAGGAGGAGGAGGGAAAAAGGAGGAAGGAAGAGGAGGGGGAGAAGGAGGAGGAGAAGGAGGAGGAAAGAGTTTCCTTCATTTTGCCATGTTACTATGATATTTCTTTTTTCTTTTTTCTTTTTTTTTTTTTTAAGTAGGCAGTTAGCTCAGTGGAGCTCAGTTAAAATCCTTTGGTTGTGGAATCAAACCTCTTTGTTTTCACTCTTGGGTGCTCTACATACAGGAAATAGAAGTTGTACTCCTTCTGTTAAACAACTGAAGTGTAACTTAAGGATAGCCATCCCCACATGTTTTGCTGTGATGTATCTCCTTGACTTCCTGTAGGACACATTCTTTTCCATTTTCTGGAATAAATATGAGAGGGAGAAGTGGCTAGAGAGAGATTGCTTCTCTTTGAATATTATGAATTCTTTCTTCCCCTAAGCATTAATCAAAGCTGACAGATTTGAACAAAGGTGGGAAGTGAAAATTTGAGTTCATTTTAATTTTTACTTCTATGTGTTGCCATCATAGTGTTTTTGCAACAACTTTTGCATAGGTTACTCAACAATTCCTACAAACCAAAATGTCTTGCAACAAGAAAAGGAACACTAACCAAAACTAATGTAGAAAATACTTATTTTTGGCAAATAGCCGTCTCATGGACAGATTTGAATAAAGCATGTAAAGTATTATACTGGTATACTTCTGATGAGGTTTATTGAATGGTATATCAGGTGTTGGTGGTGCCTGTATCTAAAAAAGAAAAAGAAAAAAAATACCTATACACTAAACAGACTTACTGCCTCTGTTTTCAACCTAATGAGTCAACTAATAGTTACCACTCCAATTAGGATCTCTTTGCAAGTTTAAGTGAATCTTTGTTTTGCAAAAACATGCATAAAATTATCATTTTCCAGCAAATAGAGCAACTGCTAATATGCTGATTCTCTAATGGTGATAGTTGCCATCAGATAAGTAACAAATAATTTCTTTAAAAACAGAGGCTTTCTATTTTACTATTGATAGATATTTGCCATTTTTAGAATATTAGTTGTAATATGTATATAAATAAAAGCCTTTATATTATATATTGAAATTAAAATTTTTGATAGCAAATCTTCACTTGACTATTCAAAAACCTATTGATCTTTATAAATAAATGTGTAGTTTGTATATATGAATACATACAAATACACACATACATTTATTTTTATGCATTTTTATGTATATATGAGTCTCTATATTTTATGATTTGAATTGGGAGAAAGTAAAACTCAGAGTTTCTACTTAAAAATAAAGAAAATAAAAAATTATGTTTTGATATTTTTAACTCTTTTTAAGTGCATAGCTCTGTCTCCATCTAGCTTTCTGGACAAAAGTGTAGGTGGACTTTCACTTCGGGTATTGTTTTCCATATTTGAAGGAGTAATCAAATCCTAAATTTTTGAAATATTTGTCATTCAAGTTAGGGTTATACACACACCTTAATTCTCTCCTTCAAAACAACTGCCCAAATGTTGCTGGTTTTGTACACATTAGCAATAAGAGGTAGAGATAAAAATTAGAAGAGGCAAAGGTCAAATTAGTGAATTTTGTTTTTTATTATCTGAAAATATCTGTCAATGGAAAGAACTGGATTAAAACTAGGGAGTATACAGGAATTTGGAGTTAAATTGAACATTTTTAAATACCCAGTGTTTCTGCCTCTGACCAACTGAAGTTATTATAAAGAAGGAAGCGACCCAATGCATAGATTTGTGCATGTTTAAAAGAAATTAATTAGAAGGTGGCCAACAGGGTGGCGCTGGGTGATATGGGCCAGACATGCCCTGGGGCAACCTCCTGCAGTCCCTCCTCAGCAACTACAGAGTGAGCCCTCTGGCAGGTGGGGTCCCTCAGCCTGGCCTGCTGTGATTGGGCCAAAACCAGCTCTCCGACATCCCCCGAAGGGTCCCATAGTGCAAATGGGCACTCTACAAAGTTGCTATTGTACAGGGTGTGGAAAGCAAATGCAAGTGTGCAGTAAACCAGATTCAGGTCCAACAGTGCCCTAGCACCAACAGAATCCATGGTGGAAGGTGCAATTGTGTGGTCCCATGAGGCTCTCTCCTCTCCAGTTTAGATGCATCATCTAGAATCACCACTGCCAATTCACTGCAGCTTGGCAGCTCCTGCATTGAGCATCTGCCCCCTCTTGGTCAGTGGGTGACATAGCAACCAGTCAGACACAGCATAATAGCCTTTTATATATTTAGATTGTCTGATATTGCAATGTTGGCAAATGTATGCTATAACTTTTTACCTTACTTTTTATTGCCCTTTTTGTTTTTATAGAATAATGAAAGTTCAAGCTTTAAAAAATAAAGTTGTCTTTCTCATATGGTCAAACATATTTCTTCTTTATAATACTCGAGTGCTTCATCTTTTCCCATAATTCTCTATTATTATTATTTTAAATATTTTATATCACTTTGAAAAACTTAAATATCTATTCGCCATTTGTAAGTGTACGAAGAACACTACCCCATGTAAATATGCAGAAACAATTACTATAAAAGCATTGGCATAGTTTACATATATTACCTTCATGACTAAAAATATTTTTTCCAAGTTTTGGAGTTAAGATGCATCTAAAACAATAGCTCAGTTCCTGTAAAAATAATAGAAATTTTCATGAACATTACATAGTAGCCATTAGAAATGTTTGCAATTTCATATATGATCATTTGAAGACCTATAGAAATAAACAATACAAATGAATTGAAATAGCATGTTCTCATGATTTTTGAAGTAGCATTTATTGATCTTCTTAATAGTTGCTGATATGTAAGGTTTCCTTCTCAATTTTAAAGGGCAACTAAAGAAAATAAAATCTAGACACCAAAAACAAGGATCCAAATTTTTATTGAGGACAAGTCAGACACAGAAGTTCTTTAATTAATTTGTTACTGGATGAATAGACTGTGACATATTCTGTGTCTTCAAAATTAGCCTTATATTAAAGGTACATTTTAAATTGACAGAGAAATAGAGCTGTTATTAATTCCTGTTCATCCAGCTACTGAAGAAAATTAAAAAGTCATGTAAGAAATATCAGCATTCTTACAATAAATCAACTCTCTCTCCTCCCAAATACCAGAGTCCTTCTTCCAACCCAGAACCTTAAATCACAAAAGTAGTAAACTTTCCTGTATAGTTACTAATTTGTTTTCTAATATGATAATATCCTTCATGCAATCTGACCCAGATCCTTGTCTTTCCTAGGCTACAAAGAATCAAACAGCCACCCTTACTGCCAATGTTATTTATGGTCACCTAACTCTGTGGCCTTAGTGTAAAATGGCAGCAGCACAGGAAAATGTCAAAGAATAGTTTCAGCCCTTGCCAGTGTGACTCAGTTGGTTGAGCATCATCGCATGCAGGAACAGGTTGCTGGTTTGATTCAAGACAGGGCACATGCCCTGGTTGTGCTCAATCCCCAGTGGGGGGTGTGCAGCAGGCAGCCAGTAGATGTCTTGCTCTCACATTGATGTTTCTCTTTCTTCCTCTCCCTTCTCCTCTCTCTAAAATCAATAAAAACACATTTTAAAACAAGAATAGTTTCAGTGCTCTTTGCAACTACATTGCTTCATCCATGAACATTCATTAAGTATGTACTCATCAAATATGCCCTGAAGAAGTCTTTGTTGACAAAATCTTTCATGCTTCATTAATTGTTTGGTAAAAGCACAAAGCTAAAAAGACCAAGGTTACTATATATATGTGATGGAGCTGCAAAAGAGCTAGTTGCTTGGCCATATCATAAGGCCATAGACTACATCATCATCTCCTTTGGAATAATTTAAAATATAGGCTCTGTTCATGGTAGATTAACAATATGATCCTGTTCTGTAATGGCTAATGCAACACTGAGTTTTGAAGTTAAATAGAAAATTGTAGGGATCATCAGTCACCTACAAAAGAAAATAGGCTGTCCTATGGACAGGTTTAGAGGATCTAAATAAACAGGAAACTGTTCTGGTGCATTCATTTTCTATCGCTGTTTATCAATAAAGACCTAATTTTCCTAGCTTTATTCTGAAAACTTGCCTTGTCAAGAATGAAAGCTACAAGTTCTACTGATGAAGGATGGCAGAACATTTATACATTCAGGATGCAAAGTATCTGTTTGAAAGAATAAGAATAAGAATCCTATTTCAAAATTGAGCCTTGTAAACTCCTAACTAAAAGTACATAATACTTTGGAAATATATTACATAACCAGGAAGAATTAAAGAAATTGCCATTAGAATGTGTAGGATTTGTTACACATAAATAAGCAATAATCTAAGAAGGGAGAAACCAGGGTTTTTTACAAAATGAAAAAGAAATAAACAAAGGGTTGAATAGTACAATGAAGACTGTATTATATTCAGACAATAAAGAATTGTCTTTATATTTGCAGGGCCAAAAAATATGTTTATCTGTGGCAACAGAAAATACCAAATAATATATATGGAAGCATGAAATAAAAAAACTATGAAACTATCTAAGAAATCTATATAAATGTAGACTCTTTTTTCATAAATATTCAATACATTATTTGACACATTGGTTTGATGAAACTTCATTTAAGCATCTCGATTTGGGCTGAAGTCCAGTGAATCATATATTCCCAACAACTATCAGAGCTTTCTCACTAAAAATGCATGATCACACTCTACTTTGAGAATATTCTAAGATAATTACTCCCATTTTCATAGTAACTAGCACAGTTATGACTAGAGTTGTCTCAGGTTTCTAAGGAAAGAAAATTATTCTGAGATATAATTAATAAGGAAAAGTGTGATAATAAAGAGGGGGTATTTTCTTTAAGTTGTGCTAAGGCCCTCATTTTCATTTTTAATGCCTTTCACTTTGCTAAACAAGATTTTATTTTGTCACAGAAATAAAACTATCCAATATAATTCTTTAGTCAGAAGCCCATCAATTATATAGCCCCTCCCTGAGCCAACCTCACAATGGATTTAATTCATCTTGACAGGATAAAGGCAACATTCAGTAAACAAAATTCTCTGGACTCATAGTTGCTCAGCTCCTCTAGTGAGAAAATTCAGTGAATGGTAACACTGAAGAAGAAGCCTGTATCAAATTTTCACTCTGCAGATGCCAAGGAAACCACTTAAAATCTCTTTTGAAGGTAATAGGAAAGGCAAAGTCTTTTGAAAAGTTTACTGGCCGAGTCTATAACATAGTGCTTAAAAGTTAAGAAAGGGTTAACAACAGACTTTCTATCAGCCTCCAGGTACAGGAAGAAAGACCCCAAAAGAAATACAGGAATCATATCAAATGACTATTTTCCAGCGCTGCTCTTTTTAAAGCCAAACCATGCCAGATTCCTCAGGGGTTCCAGCTGTTCAGAGCTTATCATATGTGCTGTTAGTGAAGTTTTAAAGAGCAAATATCCACGAATAAACATAAAGGTTTTTGATATGAAGTTACCAGACTGAATTGTGTCTAGGGTTATTTCCACATTATTCTACAGTGAAACAGAAAGGAAGCTTCCACATTTTTAAAGAGGATAACTGACATGAAGCATGCAAAAATGTATCTCAGGAAAACAAAATTAGCTTTTGCTTTAATGGGGCTGAGAACTTAGATTCAGTTAGTTTATAAATTCATCATAGACTCAAATTCATCAATTCTTTGCTTGGTATTCCCCTTCCTGATTTTCCGGTAGGATATTGTGTTGTATCGTGAATAAGCATTTCTGGAAATATCACTCTTCTTCCCAAAAGGCGGCTGCTCATCAGGGGTCACAGGCTGGGAGCTGGGGCTGCTCAGTGGGGAGTCCTCATTTGGATCACCTTCTTCTTTGAAGTGAGAGCCCTCTACATTTTTTTTCTTAAATTCTATCACTCGAACTTCATCTTCATCTTCGTCTTCATTGTTAGTTTCTTCATCCCAAACCTCTTGCTCCCCGTCATGCAACACATCAACTTGGCCACCTTTTTGAAATCCCAGCCATTCGATTTCAGTTGCCTGGTAAGCTTTGTTCTTCCTATCACCATCTTCTCGTTCTTCTAAAGGTTGTTCAGCAATCCTTTCCTTTTGTCTACTTATTTTCTGGTTACTGCTGCTTAGAGGAATCTTCTTCCACTGATGCCCTGTAGCAAAATCAATTGATAGCTGAGATGTGCCGAATTTCCAAAACTCAGATGATGTTCTCCAAATTTTTTCTGGACAATCATTTCCCCACATATGTTGTATGAAATACTATTTTTTGGGTTACTAATCTATTTTATACAATAAAATGGGGTAATCCATCAAATTCATTTGGAAAACATTGCATTAAACACTATTAAGCAAGCTTCCTCAGAATTCATCCAAGCCTTTTAAATGCTAAAGAATATTGTAAATCTCCAAGAAAGTTAGCAACTCAATCTCACTTGACTATGGATTTGTTGTTGTGTGGACTATTGTATTGAATGAGACTGGTATTCCCTGAGACACACTTCTAAAAAAGTGTCTAGCCTGTCATGACTGGATGTGAATATGTAAAATAAATATTTGGACCTATATCTTACACACACACACACATACACACCTCAAGAAAAATTAGGAAAAATATCTCATAGGGAAATGAAGATGGCTTTCTTCCAATAGTAAAAACAATGACGGCCCCTATCTGTCATGCTCAGAGTAACACATTCAGTACTTGCCACCACGCTTCTAAGATACCAGGTACAGAAGGAGGAGGAGAGGACCACAGATTGTCAGAAGTCATGAACTGAGGCTAAACCAAACCCACAAGCACACACACTTTAGTCTGATACCTGCTATGAATTTCCAGAGAGCCAAGATTTAAAAATAATGTTGAATCATATTTACACAATAAGAGGTTAGCTATTGCTTTAGACATGTTCCTGATAACAACTAATTAATGTAAGTTGTTTAGTGCCATGTCCTGGTTTTTAAAAGGCTTAATTCATTGCAAACTTCACTTTACAATAGCATCATAGTAGGATATTCTCAACAATATTTATTGAGAATGCAAAAAGAATGAATTTTAAGAGAGTAGAGGTAGCTCTGTGAGCTTTCATCCCAGAGGACACGTGTAGGGTGCCTCTGTCTGCAGTGCACATGATTCAGAAAGATCGCCTGTGTTGAGTCCTTGTCGGGCCTGGGTTCGCTATTCTCTTTCAACACTCTAAGAGTCTTGACCTAAAGTGAGAGACGAGATTTCTCTTTGACCTTCTCCCCCCACAATTTTCTATTTTCCCTGAAAGATTTTCACAAGCTCATTTCCATCAAATATTTTCCATTCTCTTTTTATTCTTCTGTTTTCCCAGCTCTAGGAGTCAAATGGTAAACTTACAAAAAGAGAGAGAATTGAAGATGGCTTTTTCAACTCTTCTAAGTCATTGTGCACCAAATACCCAGCCCATGTCCTTTATTCTATAAATAAATGTGCCTGAGGATGTTTAACTTTGTTTTGTTTTATTTTTTCCCTAAGAACCAAATAAAATGATATTTTTGCTCATATTCATGACTTGGGCATGGAGTTGTCATGCATGAAATTACTTCTTGAATTTAAATTATAGTTTTTCTTCAATATTTTTAGCATCTTTTTTTTTAACCCAGGACTATTCTCTTTGGAGACTTTATAGCTGCTTGTCATTGTGAACATAAAAGGCAACAAAACATATACCTCTAGCTTACAGGAAAAACATATGTTCCACCAAAAACAAAAGGATTCATTCAGGGAAAAATTCATCCTTAGACCCAGAACTCTGAAAAGCTAGACTGCTTTTGTTGTCTATATGATAAAAATGAAAGATCCTAGAAAACTGTTGTCTCCACTAAAATTCCTGATTAGAAATTTGAAAGGGGCTGTAGATGAAAATTAAGATCCCTGGCTTCAAAAGCACATCTCCACCATGGGGGCGTACAGGAGGCGGCTGATCGATGTCTCTCTCTCATCGATGTTTCTGACTTTCTATCTCTCTCTCTTCCTCTCTGTAAAAAAATCAATAAAATATATATATTTTTTAAAAGCTACATTGTAAGCACAAAGATCAGAGCAAAGAGTTTTAGCTCATTTTACAGGGGCTTAAGTGACTAATTGTCGGTGATAAGATAAAAGCTTGACAATGTTGTTGACTGCATTCTTCCTTACGTGTCTACACAATGGACCACTGCATGCGGTCAGTGGGCAGTCTGAGAGGTGTCCAGGCAAAGTGGACAAACCAAGGAAACTGCCAATCACATCCATGTCTTCCCTGGTATCTATTATTTTACTAGTATGTGATGTTTAAATTCAACCAATAATCTCATCAATATTTTTCCTGTTACGGTTTTAACTAAACTAAATTGCTTAGGTCTAATAAGCTGACTTCAGTTTTGAGATAAGAGGCTTATGGCTTCAAGAGAGGACACACATTATTAATTAATAGCTTTTTATCCTTCTCTGAATTTGGAAATTGCTTGAATATAGGTGTCTCCTTAGAAGAGAAGCCTAAAAAACTGTGTGTCTCTTAGTCTCTTGAGTTTATTTGAAATGTAATATATTCATTTAAAAATCAATGTTTGTTTGTTTTTATTCTCACAATGTTTTTATTCTTAAAAACACAATTAAAATTACCACCTCGGAGATTTCTTTGACAAGAATTAGATAACCATTTTGTGTATACCTCAGAGGCTTGGAATTTTCCTTTATAACAAATAAATTTATAAAATTATTTTAAACTGTACGTCAATGGTAAACTTTTAGGATAAACCCTTTTGAAGACATTTATATTTCACAAGTTGACTCACACAGATTTTGAGATCCTAAATAAATTTTAAAAAACATTGATTTAGTGGACTAACTTATTAAGAGGCAGACGTATTGTCAGGTTAAAATGTGCCAATTAGTTACACCAATCCATGTAGTCTGTCTTGAAGCTTCTAGAATACTTTCTAAGGTGGAACCCACAGATAATCAAGACTCCCTTATTTGCCTACAGTAGCTTTGAGCTTTGGAAGACATGGCCTGGGTTGCGTTTTCAGTGCCACAACATCCCATGTCAAAACTGTCATCCACACCCAGTCACACAAACTGTGTACAAAATGGAGCAGTGCCTCTTACCTTCTCTGAATGTCATTTCATCAACACTAGTTTCTTGAAGAGAAAGATCTGTGATGGCCTTATGAACAATGAAGAGATGCTCTTCTGGTTTTTCTGGTGAGGGTGAGGGGGGCACACTAGATTAATATTTTAATGCTTAAGTAGTTCAAGGTTAAATAAATTATTAATTTAGACTCTAACAATTGATTTTTAATTGTGATTATTATAAATAACTATTTCACTCTTCTCCCTCATTTTTCACTGGTTCCTTTTTTTTTATAAACATAATGCTAATCTTCCTTTAATACCTAAGGTATATAACCATGATTCAAACACTTCATGATGTATTTAGAAGAAAATCTGAAAATTCTGAATTCTTTTTGCTCAAATAAGAATGGGGCTGTCCATAAGAATAATAAATAACAGTAGCTAACATTTAACCAATACTGAGTAATCCTCATAACAACCTGACAAATGTCGGCACCATTATTCTGTCTTCTGAAAACTAAGTCTTCAGGAGGCTAGAAAAGTTGTCCAGGATCACAGAGCTATCAAATAGATAAATCTGGATTTGACCAGAGGCACAAGTTCAGTCCTAATACTACGCAGCCCCAGTAGCAAAAGCCACCACTTTTGGACAGGAATGGGGATGGGAGGATGTACATCTCATTCTTGTCATGACAATTTATCAAAAGAATTCTGGATGACTTTACAAATCAAATCAAGCAAATTGAAAATAAGGAAAATGTTTTACCTTTTAAAGTCTTCTCATCCTTGGGCCAGTTGAGCAGCATCTTTCCTTGTAATTTTTCACTTTTCTCCTGATTCTCTTCTGTGGGCAAATCTTCAAGACTCGGTTCTACCCTGTAGTACGGTGGAGTACCATCCATATCACTGACTTTGTCATTAGTTTTAGGGATCGGTGGGTTACTCTTTTCAGGTGGTGTATCCCCATTACACTCAACCTGACTAAATGTCACTGGAACATCTGTCATGATGTACAGTTGAGTCTGATTTAGAGAGAGCTTTGGGAAACTGAGTAAACCGATCCTTGATAAGTCTTCTTCCCTTCAAGTCCTATAGTTCCAACTCTGACTCTAAGAGTACAAGTTTTTTACTTTAGTAAAAATAAAACATAATAACAAGCTTGTTTTTCTAAAGGTGCCCAGAGAGCACTTAGAATAAAAGCAATAGGATTTGTCAGATTTGTCACAAGCCCACTAGCAAGATTTGGGCCAATAGCCACCTTCTTTGCTGTTTAGCAGTCCTACTAGCAGAATTAATGGTTGCCTTTGATTTACATAAACAAACAATTGGAGGCAATCAGGCTTTTGTGTTGGCTTGTAGAGGAGGACTTTCAGCTTGTCAGCCCCCCTCTGGGAAGAGAGATTGTTGTCCCTTTTCATAATGGCCTTTTGTTATTTTCCTTGTAACAGGAGCCACAATTGTTCCACAGCTTTAATCCACAGAGAATGACCACCTTGAGGCAAATTAGTTCTGTGAAACCAGCTTAACATTTCCAAACAGATTTTGTTCGAGTAAAGCATGAGCTATTTTGTAGGGTACAATGGCATCGTTTCTTATTTATTTAAGAATAAAAACAGCTTATCAAAAACCTGTAAACAGGACAACTTTATTAGAAGCAGTTCTGGCAGCAGATTCCATGCTTTCCTTTCAGGAGCCCAGAGAAGGGACCTAAGAGAAAAACACAAGCAAAAAAATTCTGCCTTCTTACTAATAGCAAAACTATTATAATTTTAGAGTAATGCATTTGGTCTATAGCCTCTTATTCTCTAGTTTATTTACATCTATTGAAGCCCAACCCATCCTTTAAACCCCTCACAAAACTTCCTCTCTGAAGTTTTGTCTCCTCTAATCAGAAATTGTCTCTATATTCCCTACTGATACTGCATGATGTTGGTGTTAACATAAAAACATTCAAACCAGTAAAGAATTTTTGTGAATTTATTTGAGCCAAACTCTTGACAATTACCAGGAAGCAGAATCTCAACAGATTGGGATAATGCTCCAGAGAATGATGGTTTTTCATCTATTTTCATATCTTACAATCAATAAGTGGGTTACATGAAAACCAATGGTGATAGATTAGGGAGGCCAGAGAAAGCAAAGGGGAGAGGACCTCTGGGGTTGGATAAAATGCAAAATGATAGACACAAACTTATTTTACATAATGGGTGCTGTATAGTTAACAGTCAACATGGTAACAATAACAATGAAGGAATTTGTGGTCTTCTGTCCTGACACCCAGGGCATTTGGTTGTGCCCTGTGTAGTCCTGAAAAAAGGGAAGTTATAAGTTACATTGCAAAGATATGTTATCGTAGATGCAAAAAGACAATAAACTCCTTCAAGGTAGAAGATACTAGCTTAGGAGGTGACTATCCACCATAATTGCTTTAGTTAAAGTTTAATTTCAGACCATCCGTTGTGGTTACTTTAGGTCTCTGAGTTTGCAAGACTGCCATGTAGGCCTTCCCTGAGCTTGTCAGATTAGAATGTGGCCCCTTTTGTCCACACTGGTAAAATGATATATCACCAACATAGCCTGCCCTTAGGGGAAACAGGTGATTATGTAAAACATTTGCCACAACCACACCTTCCTTTTCAAAGAAGATATCAATTATTTTTCTTTTTTGGATCTCATCTAGTGCAAAATGATCCCAGAGCCTTTTGTCCATGTTGCTCTCACCTCCAGCCTTGGAATGCCTTCTCTGCCTCAAGGCCAAACCCTTGTCCTAACAAGGTCCTCAAATATCTTTTCTTTCATGACACTCTCCCTGACACACAGGATTAAAACAGGATTCCTTCTACACATTATCTTTGTCCTTCAGAGTACCTTGAACATTATGATTAAACAGGTAATTGTACAATTATCTGTAACATCTCTTTCACCAACTAGAATCTAAGCTTTATCTGGGCAGGAACCATTTTAGTTTCCTTATAGGTGTCCTCACCATCTAGCATCTGCCTTGAACTAGGTAGGTACTCAATAAAATAATATATTATTGAATATTATAAATGAATAAATTTTACTCCCAAGAGAATACATTGTTTATTAACAAGTGTATCACAGGTATACCTTGGAGATACCCAGGGAAACTGAGTAACTCCCTGAGATGGCCCAAGTTACTTAAATATCACTTTCAACTAAAGACATAGGAAAGAAAGGGGGTGGGAGTGGGGTGTTATGAGGGATTACCAGGGAAGCACAGTAAATGAGGGCAAGGTTTGTCCTGCAGTAGTTATGCCTTCTCCATTGATGAGATTCCCCTGTGGTTTCGAGTTATTCTTCTTTCTCTAGTACAAAGTGGGAAACACAATTACAGGGATTTTCTTTATGAATATCCACCTTCCCCCTTCCCCGCAAAAGGGGAATGTTCCTACATCCTCTGCTTTGTTTTCAGAGATTCTCCAATGTCTGCTGTTTCTAAAAAATAATTGGCTCACAGTAATTCTTAGGCCAAAGAGACATATTTTGGGGTAGCATAGTACTTATCTTTCATTTGTTTGATCTTATTTTGTTTGATAAACATTTATATGGCACTTACTATATTCCAGGCACTATTCAAATTACTTCACAAATAGTCCACAGTTGATCTGCATAAAAGCCCTGTATTGTTGGTAGGTACTATTATCTCTTTTCAAAAGACTAGAAAAGTGAAACCCAGAGAGATTGAGGAACTTGTTCAAGGTCACACAGCCAGCAAACCTACCAATGAGAGTTTGCAGCTGATTGATCAAGCTGATTGCCATCCCTTGCCTGGGTGCTACTGTCTCTTCAGCCATAAGTTCCACTGAGCTCCAGCCTGATGAATGAACCACCTTGCCGCAAGAAGTAGTTGCACCCAGGAAAGGGTAGCAGAGTGCCTGAGGTGGACAAGACTTCCCTAAGGTGGACACCCCAGCTGCTGAGGACAGTGTTGGGAGGGCCAGATTGTTTCTCTCACCAAAAATAGCAGGGTTAATCACTTGATTCAAAGATCAGAATCTGGAGTTTGATGGCTAGGTCAGTCCATTTCACTAACTTGGAGTGAAAACAGCCTAGGATCTAAGGCAAAAAAAATATATATATATATTACATGAAATTTGATGGAAAAATACAAAAACCAACACCAAAGCTAAGAACACATGGGGACATTCTAGATTGTGAGATCCTTAAGAGCAGGAAGTTACACTATTCTATAGAATGCCCTGCAATAAACATACAGAGAAGTGCTTACATTATCCTTGAGACCTGTCTTCAATCACCTTTCATTCCTTTGAGACCACCAAGCTCCTTAATCCAGGGACACAGCAGAGTGCAGAAAGTTGAGTTTATTTTTTCCACCCCTAGATTTCTATGACTTTATAGCAACCTCCTATTCATGCTCCTGGCTTAGTTTTTATAGGAGTTCAATTATTTTTAATATCTTGTTTTCCATGCCATGCTTTGACATTTTTTCCCAGCATTCAATTTCAGATTTTGAAAGACAGAGAATTGATCTAGAATTCCATCAGTATCAACCAACCAGTGTTCATATGCCGCACTACAGAATAATGGACATCAGGTCATTGGTTTGCAGGATGTATTTTGTTCCTACAAGTTGTTGGCAACATGAGATACATTTACACCAGGATGAGTTTACCCAACTAAAAAATAAAACAGAGTCTTTTAACCTTAACTAGGTAAGTTGCCATTCATTGTATATAACAAACTATTACTTCTAAAGTATATTCGAATTTGCACTGATGATCCTTAATTTAAATACTATTGCATAATCTCCACAGCATGAAACATGTTTTTTTAAGATGATTTACTGAATTAATTGTTGTTTCCCCTAGTTATTATGCTTTCTAGTAAATGATATTATGTAAATTCACATAAATGTATCAATTATTAAATCTATAAAAAATATGACGAGAGTTTCTTCATCTGGGTTTATAAAGTATCAAAATAAAATTATGTAAATATCCAAATTCTATTTGTGAAATGCCAATTGATTAACATTAAGGCTATATTAGGTCCAGAAACAAGATTTAAGAAAAAGTCATAGCTCATGACCTTTAATAACATGTGAAAAGCCAAGCCACAAGTTCATGTTATAGCTCCAACAGCCAATGAGCACTGAATAAAAATAAGAAGTAAATTTAAAAGATCAGGGTTTTATCCTGGCAGGCTGGAGGCAATATTTATGCAAATCTCAGGTTGACATAACAACATCACTACTTTGGACTTTCAGCATCTTTCAAAAACAGAGTGATATCATGTGCAAATTTTCAGCTCAAAATCCCACTAATAACCCACAGAATCTTCTGTAGAGAATGAAGTAATACCTCAAGGAAGTGTGCAACCCTGAAGGTCCCTAAGGAGATAGGATAATCTGACATGTTCACTTAAGGAATTAACATTCCAAATTTATAAGGCAGAAATATAAAATGTCATCATAATACAATAAAATCAATTAGTTTCCAAATATTTTAGTTTAAAAAACAATAAGTGCCTTCCACCAGGTGTAAATTAAATCGGTACCTTGGGTTTGTGTTTATGCCTAGTGTGAAGCAACAGCTATAATTTTGGCAATATCAGATCTCAAGTAAAGGATGGCTTCTCCCAGGAAGCCAGTGATGAAGTATATGGATAGTACTTAAGTTTTAAGGATTTAATGTAACAGAATTTGAAAATTCAGTTGCATCTTATAAGAAGCATGCTTTCCAAACTTACAGGCAAGTCACTTTGTGTGTGTCTGTGTGTGTGTGTGTGTGTGTGTGTGTGTGTGTGTGTGTGTGTGTGTATTTGGGGGAGGGTGTCTATCATTTCTCTAAAAACAAAGCCTTTCTACCAGCAATGCAAGAAATGTTAAAGGGTCTGCTGTAATAAAAAAAAAGATGAAGCAAAGAAGGAACTTGGGGGTAAGGACTAAAAATAGCAACAGATAAGTATTTATCAATAACAAATTTAAATGTAAACGGATTAAATGCTCCAATCAAAAGACATAAGGTAACCGACTGGATAAGAAAACATGATCAATATATCTGCTGTCTGCAAGAAACCCACCTCAGGAAAAGAGATGCACACAGATTGAGGGTGAAGGGATGGAAGATGGTATTTCGGGCAAATGGAAATGAAAAAAAAGCTGGGGTTGCAATACTTATATCTGACAAATTAGATCTCAAAGTGAAGGACATAACAAGAGATAAAGAGGGCCACTTCATAATACTAAAGGGAACAATCCAACAAGAATAAATAACTCTGGTAAACATATATGCACCCAATATAGAAGCACCTAAATACATAAAAAAAACTCTTGGAGGAAATTAAGGGAGAGATTGACAGCAATACAATCATAGTAGGAGACTTTAATACCCCACTGTCACCATTGGACAAATCCTCTAAACAAAAAATCAGCAAAGAAACATCAATCCTAAATGACACACTAGACCAGATGGAATTAATTGACAACTTCAGAACATTTCACCCCAAAGCCACAGAATATACATTCTTCTCCAGTGCACATGGGTCATTTTCAAAGATAGATCATATGTTGGGTCATAATAAAAGTCTTTTCAAATTCAAGAAGATAGAAATTATATCAAGCATTTTCTCAGACCACAGTGGCATAAAACTGGAAATCAACTATAATAAAAACAATAGAAAGAAATCAAATGCATGGAGACTAAACAGCATGCTATTAAACAATGATTGTGTAACCAGAGAGATCAAGGAAGAAATAAAAAACATCATGGCAACAAATGACAATGACAACACACAAAATACAAAATTTATGGGACACAGTGAAAGCAGTCTTGAGAGGGAAGTTCATAGCCCTACAAGCCTACTGCAAAAAAACAGGAAACAATGGTAATAAATTACCTAACCCTACAACTCAAAGAGCTACAACAAGAGCAACAAGAGAAGTCCAGTGTACTCAGAAGGAAGAAAATAGTGAAGATCAGAGCACAGATAAACAACTTGGAGACCAATGAAACAATTCAAAAGATCAACAAAACCAAGAGCTGGTTCTTTGAAAGGATAAACAAGATTGATGGACCTCTAGCCAGGCTCACCAAGAAGCAAAGAGAGAAGACCCAAATAAACAAAATCAGAAATGAAAGAGGAGAAATAACAACAGACCCTGTGGAAATACAAAGGATTGTTAAAAAATACTATGAACAACTCTATTCCAACAAACTGGACAACCTGCAATAAATGGACATTTTCCTAGAAAAAAATAACCTTCCAAAACTCAGTGAGGAGGAAGCCAAACATCTCAATAGTCCAATAACTATGGAAGAAATTGAAGCAGTCATCAAAAAGCTTCCAGCAAATAAAAGCCCGGGACCAGATGGCTACACAGGAGAGCTTTACCAAACATTCAAGGAAGAATTAAAACCTATCCACCTCAGACTACTCAAAAACATTCAAGAAGAAGGAACACTTCCAAACACCTTCTATGAAGCAGCATCACTCTAATACCAAAACCAGATAAAGACAACACAATGAAAGAGAATTATAGGCCAATATCTCTCATGAACATAGATGCCAAAATCCTCAACAAAATTCTAACAAATCGTATCCAGCATTATATCAGAAAGATCATACACCATGACCAAGTAGGATTCATCCCAGGAATGCAGGGATGGTACAATATCTGCAAATCAATAAACGTGATACATCACATACACAAATTAAGAGATAAAAATCACATAGTCATATCAATTGATGCAGAAAAAGAATTTGACAAAATCCAACACCCTTTCTTGATAAAAACTCTCAGAAAAGTGGGAATAGAAGGAGCACACCTCAACATTATAAAAGCCATATATGATAAAGCCACAGCTAACATCATACTCAATGGGCAAAAACTAAAACCATTTCCCCTAAGAACAGGAACAAGACAGGGATGCCCACTCTCACCTCTCCTGTTTGACATAGTACTAGAAGTATTAGCCATTGCAATTAGACAAGAAGAAGAAATAAAAGGCATCCAAATTGGAAAAGAAGAAGTAAAGCTGTCCTTATTTGCAGATGACATGATATTGTACATAAAAAACCCAAAGGACTCCATCCCAAAACTAATTGACTTAATTAATGAATTCGGCAATGTAGCAGGATACAAAATTAATGCTAAGAAGTCTGTGGCATTTCTATACACTAACAGTGAAATTATAGAAAGAGAAACTAAAAAAGCAATCCCATTTACCATCGCACCAAAAAATTAAGATACCTAGGAATAAACCTAACTAGAGAGGTAAAAGACCTATATGTAGAAAACAACAAGACACTGAAAAAAGAGATAGAGGAAGATGTTAACAGATGGAAGAGCATACCATGCTCATGGAATGGGAGAATCAACATCATTAAAATGTCCATACTACCCAAAGCAATCTATAGATTCAATGCACTCCCCATTAAAATACCAACAACATATTTCACAGACATAGAAAGAATCCTTCATAGATTCATCTGGAACAAAAAAAGACCATGAATAGCTATAGCAATTCAGAGAAAGAAGAATAAAGTAGGTGGGATCTCAATACCAGATTTCAAGCTATACTACAAAGCAACTGTTCTCAAAACAGCCTGGTACTGGCACAAGAACAGACATATAGACCAATGGAATAGAATAGAGAACCCAGATATCCACCCAAACCACTATGCTCAACTAATATTTGACAAAGGAGGCATGAACATTCAATGGAGCGAAGATAGCCTCTTCAATAAATGGTGCTGGGAAAATTGGACAGATACATGCAAAAAAAATGAAACTGGACCACCAACTTACACCAAATAAAAAATAAACTCAAAATGGATACAGGACTTAAACATTAGAAGGGAAACCATAAAAATACTAGAGGATTCCACAGGCAGCACAATCTCAGATATATGCCGAAAGAACATCTTCACTGATACTGCTCCAAAGGCAATGGAAGCTAAAGAAAAAATAAACAAATGGGACTACATGAAAATAAAAAGCTTTTGCACAGCAAAAGAAACCATCAACAAAACAACAAGAAAGATCAATGCATGGGAGAACATATTTGCAAATGATATCACTGATAAAGGTTTAATCTCCAAAATCTACAGCCAATTTATACAACTTAATAAAAGGAAGAAAAACGACCCAATAAAAAAAATGGACAAAGGACCTAAATAGAACCTTTTCGAAAGATGACAGAAGAAAGGCCAAGAGACACATGAAAACATGTTCAAAGTCACTAATCATCTGAGAGATGCAAATAAAAAGGACAATGCGATACCATCTTACACCGGTCAGAATGGCAATCATCAACAAATCAACAAACAACAAGTGTTGGCGAGGATGCGGAGAAAAAGGAACCCTTGTGCACTGTTGGTGGGAATGCAGACTGGTGCATCCACTGTGGAGAACAGTATGGAGTTTCCTCAGAAAACTAAAAATGGATCTCCCATTTGTCCCTATAATACCACTCAGGAATTTATCCTAAGAAATCACAAACACCAATCAGAAATGATTTATGCACCCCTATGTTCATAGCAGCACAATTTACAATAGCTACAATTTGGAAACAGCCTAGGTGTCCGTCAGCATATGAGTGGATCAGAAAACTGTGGTACATCTACACAATGGAATTCTATGCTGCCATTAAAAAGAAGGAATTCTTACCATTTGCAGCAACCTGGTTAGAACTGGAGAGCCTTATGCTTAGTGAAATAAGCCAGTCAATGAAGGAGAAGCATCACATGATCACACTCATTTGTGGATAATAAAGAATATTATAAACTGGTGAACAAAAGGATAGATACAGTGGCAGTAAAGCATCAAACAGACTGTGAAATTACAGCAGGAAGATTAAAGTTAGGTGAAGTAGATAAGAGATCAATCAAAAGACTTGTATGCATGCATATAAGCATAACCAATGAACATAGACACTGGGGGGTTGGGTTATGCCTGGGAGAGAGGGGGGGCAATGGGGAGATATGTATAAAAAATTAATAAAAAAATAAAAATAAAAAATAAATAAATAAATAAAAACAAAGCCTTTCTTATATCCCAGGGAAAGTGTTCCTGTTTGTGGTCCTAAAATCTGGGGCCTGGCTTCCCAGTGAGTCATTGCATGTCAAGAAAGACAATTTGGTGAGGATTCGTGGCAAGTTTAGCTCTGAAAGGAACCACAATGTAAGTCCCTGTGGCCCCTACAGAGGTTTGAGATGGGGAAGGATAGCACCAAACAAGAATTAAGAGGCCCCCTCAAATAGAAGACACGTGTGCATTATAATCAGTGACTCTTATAGTAGTCAAGAGAATGAACTCATGTATCAGATGACTTAGAATGAAATCATGGCTCTGCTGTTTTGTGACCCTGGTCAAGGCCTATTTGCATTGCAGACAGTCCAGAGTTGGCTTTATATTTATTTGGATCCAAAGATTTCAACAATTTCACATAACCTTTCTCAATTACAAAGAAGAAGAATATTAGTAAGCACTTGGATGGATCTGAGGGTTCAGTCTTCTTTGGAGTTCTCTAATATCTCCAGCTGAGTGTGTTCATCTGAATGATGACAAGCCCAAGTGGTCATAGCCTGTGAGTGTTACCTTTCATGGTGAAAGGGACTTTGTAGACATGATTAAAGTAAGAATATTAAATGAGAAAATTATCTTAGATTATTATATGTAATCTAATGTAATATTTTTCACAGGAGGCAAAGTTCAAGAGAGAGGTATGGATTGTAACACCACAGCAAGAGGATGGAGTGATGAGAGGAAAGGATCATGGGATAAGAAACATGGGAAGATTATAAGAGCTGAAAAAGGCAAGGAAACGGATTCTCCTCTGAAGCCTCTTAATGGAATACAGTCCTATCAACACCTTGATTTTAAACTTCAAACCTCCAGAGCCAAAAATATTAATTTGTACTGTTCAAGTCATTAAATGTGGTAATTTGTCAGCACAGTAATTGGAGACTAATACACTAATTATCCTGTCTCTGACTTCATTTTCATTGACTGGCTAGAAGCAGAAAATTCAACTCTTTCAACCATTGTGGGGCATATAATTTTGATACTCATACTCAACTATCTTGAATTGCTTCCTACTGGCCAAAAATGCTTCTCACAATCAGGTTGTATTAGCTTCTCTCTCATCTTTCTGACACTACAAGTTTGACTGAAGCTTGTAGCAGTTTACAAAAAACTGTAAAAAAAAAAATTACAAACACTACAGCATCCTGATAGTTTTCTACCAAATTTCCTAAAATTCAGTTTTAAGTAAGAAATGGTCTACATCAAGTTTTAAGGGGACTCTTTAGAGCAATGAAGGTCAGTTTCACAATCAGGCATGAGTGAATTCTAACCTCTTCTCATTGCTCCTCCATGAAGAGTATATATTATTTTTATTATTATTTGAGAATGAAAGTCTCCTGAAAGAACAGGGCATGTCTCATCTACATATGCATGAATTTTTTTTAATAACCTAATCTCTGAAATTTGATTTCTGAGGCCAGACTGGTGGAGTTAGGTAACTGAAAGGTTCTATTTACTCAGTAGAAGGCAATGCGGAGGCTATGACATGCCTACTCTTGAGATTGGTACGCATACATGGAGTTTAGATCTAAAGTGGCCTCATTCCTATCCTTTCTGCAGTCCTCAGAAAACCTTCAGTCATTGGCATCCTTTAGAATTGCTTGTGGTAGGATGTCACTGCAAACAATGGTGGCATCTGTCCTATCTTATAACACTTTGGGTGAGTACCGTGGTTTCATCTTCCTAACCCTGGATAGGGATTAGTGTGTGATTAGCCTATGGTCACCACAAACACCCTAGTTCATTGACTTGGTGGAAGCTGATACTAAAAGAGTGTGAAATAACAGGGTGACTATAGACCTTGACCCATAGATTCCTCTTCACATGAATCCATGCAGTAGATAATGAATTGTGAGACCATTGTAGAGCAATCACACAGGTAAGGAAGGGGGCATTCCCACAAAATAAAATCATTTCCCTCTCTTGGTCATAATTTAGAGATATGCTATCCCAGATGCACAAGGGAGTGCCCCCAATGAGCTGGTTCTCTGGAGCTTTAAGCTAAGCAATTATAATTCTGTCTACTTACAGTGGAATTTTTCATAGTGCACTTTAATGGAAAGAATGGTTTCTCTGTTCACAGAGACTCTGTCAGCTACATAGAAATAGGATTTGTGCAGGTGTTTATAAAACCATAGAGAGAGAATTTTGAATCATATATGCATACATACTCTTCGGTAGTTTGAAAACATATTATGATCCTACTGGGGAAGCAGAACTGCGTGAAAGTAATGTCACTGTCAGCAGCCTCTCATTTTGAATGTCACCAGGAATTTAAGGCAACATGCTGTTTTTCAGTGGAGAAATGCAACAAAATAATTAAACACATTTTTCCTTAAGGAACAAGGAAAAAAAAGTTGTCTCTGATTTTGCAAGAAGGTGACCATGAAAAAATACAGTTTCTCCTAGGATGTCTATGATAACTTAGCCCAGTACACTGTCTGAAGAAAAGCAGGGAAATCGCATGATCTCAGAGAGTGAGATAAATCCCCAGATATATTAGAAGCTCTTGTAAAGCCTTTGTGTTGAATCTAAGAAAGGAATATTGGCCAGCTGTACTACTGACCTTTAGATGAGAGAGCTATGACTTTAAAGCTCTATTTTTTGATTAGCTTACTCACCTCCAAGAACTTGAAGCCAGACAGGAAATGTACTTCGGAGCTGTGCAACTCAGAGACATGTGGCAGCAGAGCAGCACAGGGACTCAATGGAGTCCCCACAGTAAAGTGAATTTAGCCTCTGAGATTTGCTCATGTGGGCTATTATAATAGCTTTCAACCCAGTCTCCTACCTCATCTCCAATCCTCTTGTCACCCACCTCCAATTGGAATAATAATAGTAAATTGCACAGTGCATTATCTAGTCATAGTAAAATTCAATAAAAATTAAATTTAGAATATTCTATATTTGCCATAATCTCCTACACACACACACACACACACACACACACACACACACACACACACACAAACAAAAAGCTCAGTTTTTGCCAATTGACCCATTGTTATCATATTAAGTACAAACTCCAGCTACTTTTCAGGTTTTTCAGGCCACAGTGTCCAGTTCTTTTCTCACCCTTCCATAGAGAATTATTCCATATTACCAAACATAATTTCCTATGTTCATTTTTTGGCTTATTCTTTCACCCGTATCTGGAACACCCGCCTCCTCATAGTACCTAGCATCCTCCTCACTCTCTCTTCCAAAGCCAGAACCCTGTGTCAAGCCCTATTTCAAGTATTACATCCACCAGGAAGTATTTTATGACACTTTTACCCAAAGGCTCGACTTGTCCTCTTCTTTGAGCCTCTTAGCAATTTATGTTGTTTCAGGTTGCCTTGCATATTTAGGCAATTGTCTTATCTCACTACCAGAAAAGCTTATGTTGTAATGAAAAGACTCTGATTTAAATCTCAGTCTTGCCACTGAAAAGCTGTATGAACTTGGGCAAATTATTTATTTGGGAGAATGAATGTCTTTCTCATGGAAGTTTTTTATTAAATTGCATGAGAATATGCATGTGAATCAACCACTATAGTGTCTGACACATTATGAGATCTGAGCCATAACAATAATGCTATTAATGTATTTTCAGGTCCTTGCAAACTTTGTGTGGTTCATTTTTGTACTTATGTACTGCCGGAGACCAAACACTGTCTCACTGATAGAAAGATGTGAGCAGGAGACCTGAAGGCTGGTCAACCTTAATTGCTCTGAAAGGTCAGAGCTAATCACTCACTGTTTAGTTGAAACATTGTTAGCTGAAGCAGCCTCTACCTGTTTGTTTCATGTTAATTTCTGTTCTTATAATGTCCTGCCTAAAGGCTATGGGTGTGTCCCAAAACCTTAATAAAAGGGAGAAAAAGGCCAGAGCAAGGGGTAGTCTTTTCCACTAGAGGAAGGCTCCCACCTGCCCTCCCCCCAAATATCACCACATTAATATTTTCTAGTTTCTCTCTTCATTTGCATGCGGCCTCCTCGAGAACCAGAATCCTGAACCGGAAACCCTGAACCACGCAGGACGAGGAAAGGGGCTCCAACACTGTAGAGACAAACATACTGCATTTGAAGTCTATGTTGTATAAATATGATTTGAGTGGCAATGGAGGTTTCTAGCATTAGAAGGTGACAGGAAATTCATGTGAACACATCTCTGACCCCATTTTTCATCCTTTCTTTATAAATCCATTTCTATCTATTTAAATTAAAAATTAGGGATTCAGCATCTAAGTGTTTCTTTTTTTAGTGTAGAGTTGATGTATGATTGAGAAGACGCCATCTACTGGCAGACAGGCAACGCTTAAGTTAGAAAATAAATGAACACAGCTCTATGGCCCCTCAGATGTTTATTCTGTGTTCTGTTTTTCACCATCCTCCGGCTGCAGAATGTACTCTTGCTAATACATTCCCCACATAGAGGGTTTGCTACGTCAACCCTGACTAATCTGGAGGTGAATATTCTGGGTCTGATTTGCCAGAACTGAAAACCTCAGCAGAGATTTATGTGCTCCGACAGAATGGGACTTGTTCGACCTATTAAGGAACACCTAAACAGCTAGACCTCACCCAATCTGGTGCCCCTTACCACCAGATTTTGGGCAAATAATTGAACCTATAAAAGCCATAATTTCTGACCTGAAATTTTTAAATCATGATAGAACCTACCCTCCAAGGACCCTTGTGAGGGTTAAATAAAATCCAGTTTAGAGAGCTTAACGGCTGGTGTCTAATATATGCTCAAGAAATGGACCTGTGCCGAGACCAGTTTGGCTCAGTGGATAGAGCGTCAGCTTGTGGACTGAAAGGTCCCAGGTTTGATTCCGGTTGGGGGCACGTGCCTTGCTTGTGGGCACATCTCCACTGTGGGGCGTGCAGGAGGCGGCTGATCGAAGTCTCTCTCTCATCGATGTTTCTGACTTTCTATCTCTCTCCCTTCCTCTCTGTAAAAAATCAATAAAATATATTAAAAAAAAAAGAAATGGACCTGTTGCTGTGATAAGCAAAAGTAGGGTTTTGCTTGTTTTATTCAGTTTTCTTCAAACTTCAGTTGGCCTTGAATTTTCTGGATACCCATTCAGAACAAACAGGTTTCTAGACCAGTCTCAGATATATTCTGTTTTTGGTTGAGACACAGAATATTCACTATCAATAAGAACTTGCGTGAGTCTGGTACCCTGTCTTGTAAGCAATACTATGCTTCCTAACTTCCAGCTCATGCCTTCACAAGGGGAAGGAAAGGGTAGCAGCTCTCTTGGAGGACAACACTTTTTTTATTATTATTCATATTATTTAAGAACTTAAAACCTTGGGACAAATAAACTTCTGGGAGTAACAGGAATAATAATAATAACCAACACACACTAACGCATTATTGGACCAAGATTGGTCAAAGAGTTTTTAATACACAATCCCTTTAATCTTCCCAACAGCCCTTTGAGATAGATAACTCCTGTTCTCATCATTTTACAGGTAGGAAAAGTGAGGAACAGAAAAAAATTACGCAACTTGCCAAAGTCACCTATCTAGAAAAGGACAGAGCCCAGGAGCAACAATCTGAGTCAAGAAAAACTGGCTCAGAGCCTCTGCTCTTAAACACAAATCCACCCTTTATTAAAAGCATAGTAATAGTCACTACCAAATCAGTCACAAGGACTAAACAGCTGTTCTTCAAAATAAGGGCCAAGTTTCCTGCATGGCATATAATGGAGGCCTCAAGGGATCAGGTAACTAATACACCAGTCACATGACACCTTTTAATGCTTTCATTTTTTTTTCTTTATCTTAAATTGGATGGTCTCAACTTCTTTTACTTTTCAGAATCCCAGTGTTCCATTTCACACACTGTTAACATTCTTTAATCTGGTGTTCATGGATAGACTTGCAATGATCTTTACACTTACTGCATTTCTAATTTAGAATTCGAACCCTTTCTTACAAAAAGACTGAAGGGGTGGAGAGGACCTAGAACCTCAAAGGCTTAGCATATTCTCTTTCTCTGCTCTTTTGCATCCCTTTATAAGGATCTCTGATTATATCAGGTATACTTGGATAATTCAGATAATCCAGCTCAGCATCCTTAATTTAATCACTTCTGCAAAGTCCCCTTTGCCTTGTAAGGTAATATATTCACAGGTTTGGAAGATGTGAACATGGACACATTATTCAGCCCATCACAAGTAGAAAGTAGAGAGAAATTTCTCAATGATACATTCTTTTTTCCAGTTTCATTGAGAAATAATTGACATACATAATGTATAAATTTAAAGTGGACAGCATGGTGGTTTGATTTACATATATTGTGAATGTTTACCAAAATAGGTTCAACTAAGACCTATTTTCTCATATAAGTATAATAAAAATAAAAGAAAGATAAAAGGAAAAATGTTTTCCCTTGCAATGAGAACGCGTAGGATTTACTCTCTTTGCAATGTTTCTATGTATCATACAGACACATTAATTATTCTTGATTGAACTTTTTGGAGCGACACAGAACAAGTCTAGTCTGTGTTCTAACTAACAATCCTTTAAATAGTTGAAGATAGCTTTCAGGCCCCCTCCTTTCAGCAATTCTTCATTTTCATGCTTATGTGAATTCCCTGTGTATACAAATTAAAATCTGATTTTTTCTTATTAATCTGTTGTATATAATTTGAATTATTAGCCAGCTAAAAGAACTTAGAAGGTAGGAAAACTTTTAGGTTTTTTTTTTTAGTCCCCACAAAAGAGAAGAGCGAAATATCAAGATGATTGAAAGAAAAAAACTTCCACTAACCTAGAATTCTATATCCTATGAATTTATCCTTCAAAAGTGAAGATGAAATAAAGACTTTAATCATACAAACAAACACTGAGGGAATTTGTCATCAGCAGACCTGTCATGCAAGAAATGTTAATATGAAAATATCTAGTGAGGCAATAGAAGAACCTCCTCTTTGTATGATATCATTCTATCAAGCATCCCTGTTCATGCACATATGAAACTTCTTGCAATAGGGCATTGATCATTGCATTAAATCCTTTCCCTAGAAACTTTATGAAAGCAATTTCTGTTTTAGACATATTTTATTGATTTTTTACAGAGAGGAAGGGAGAGGAATATAGAGTTATAAACATTGATGAGAGAGAAACACCAATCAGCTGTCTCCTGCACACTCCCTACTGGGTATGTGCTTGCAACCAGGGTACATGCCCTTGACTGGAATTGAACCTGGGACCCTTGAGTCTGCAGGTCGATGCTCTATCCACTGAGCCAAACTGGTTAGGGCATGAAAGCAATTTCAATATGCCTATTGAATATCAGACATACTCAAAGAACACAGAATGTTTCTGGCTAAAGATGAAAATTATGTTATTCTGTTATGAATAGTGAACTTTTGCTTAAACCCCTTCTAAGATTTTATGAATCATCTCTTAAATAATTTATTCTGGAACCTTGTCCAACATTCATTTAGAGTTCACTACTCTGGAATGGCAGAATATAATCTTCTTTTGTTCCTCTTTTTAAAATATGAATCTACTTTTGCATTTTCCTATCTTCCATTTTTCCCTTTATCTTTCAAATTTATTGACATATAACTGTCCTTACTTGCACCCTAGGATATGTCCACTCACCCGGACTATGAGGAGGTAAAATAACCTAATTATGAAGTAAACCCATGTTCTTAAGCCTGTTCATTTGATGATCATATTTTTTTTAAATATACTTTATTGATTTTTTACAGAGAGGAAGGGAGAGGGATAGAGAGTTAGAAACATCAATGAGAGAGAGACATCGATCAGCTGCCTCCTGCACGTCCTCCATTGGGGATGTGCCAGTAACCAAGGTACATGCCCTAACCAGAATCAAACCTGGGACCTTTCAGTCTGCAGGCCTTCGCTCTATCCACTGAGCCAAACCAGTTTTGGCTTAATGATCATATTCTTGTCCTAAATGTTACTAAGGTCTTTTGATATCCATAGACCTATTACACTATATACAAATGCAGATGAATAAAATGTACTTACTAATCAAGATCCCTGTTGAAATAAACCATGAGGAGATGCCAAATACCTCTACAGTTAATCAAATGTTTATCATCAGGGTACTGAAATGAGGAAAATAAATGCCCTGTTTCTTGAAGAAAAAGATATATGGTAATTTTCATTGTTACTTATTTGAGACTAGAAGCCCAGTATATGAATTCATACATGGGTGGAGTTGATGGGCGCTGTCTCGCCCAGTCCCACGGCTGATCAGGGTTGGCCAGCCAGGGGGAGGGACTGCAGGAGGTTGGCCAGACATGAGAGGTTGGCTTTGGGAGTGCACTGACCACCAGGGGGCAGCTGTTGCTTTGAGTGTCTGCTACCTGTTGGTCAGTGTGCATCATACCAACCAGTCAACTAATCATTTGATTGTAATGGTTGCTTAGGCTTTTATATATAGAGATAGTTAATAATAAAGGAGCTTAAAACAATTCAGACAGAAAGAAATACTGAATGATATCACTTACATGTGGAATCTTAAAAAGCTAAACTCATAGAGTAAACTGGTAGGTGTCAGGGGCTGGGGAACTGGGGGTTATGGGTAGATGTTGGTCAAAAAGGTCATATTCCCAATTGTAAGATGAATAAGTTCTGGGGAAGGGGTGATGGCTAATGTATTGCATGGTAATTATAGTTAATAATACTGTGCTATAGGCTTGAAGTTGATAAGACAGTGAATCTTAAATGTCTTTACCACAAAAATAAATGGTAACACTATGGTTGTAATCATTTTGCAATGTATAAGTGTATCAAATCAACATGATGTGCACCTTAAACCTTGCACAATGTTATAGTCAATTATATCTAAACTAGAGGCCCGGTGCATGACAATTCATGCACTGGAAGGAAGGTCTCTCAGCCTGGCCTCCCCCCTCTCACAGTCCAAGAGCCCTCAGGGACGGGAGGCAACCCAGCCATCAGGGGAAGGCAAAGCCCCCATAACACCTCTGCTGCTGCCACTGCCAGCAGTGCAAGCCTTGGCTGGCCCTGATTAGCTGAGGCTCAGAAGGCCCTGGGTGACTGGGCAGCTGTCATCAGAGGCTTGCCTGGGTGGCTTGGAAGCTGAGGGGACTGGGGGACTCCAGAGGCAGGCACACGGAGCAGCCACACCTGCCTGGGTGCCAGCCCAGCTGTGCCACGCGCCTGCCACCCTGGCAGGGCTGAGGGCACTGGGTGCTGCCATCTTGTGGCTGTGGGCACCGCCATCTTTGAGGGTGTGGCAGTCAATTAGCATATTCCCTCTTTATTAGATAGGATGAAGCTGGAGGTAGAGAAAAAAGTTTGAGATGATAGTTAGGTAATGTATAATATAACAATAGTGTAGAATATAATATTATATGTTGATTGTATAATGAAAAAGGGTTTTGGTTTTCAAAAATCTGGGTTTGTGTCTGTACCTAACACTGACTAAACAAAAGGCGGAATGGGGGCTGTATGTCTTTTAATCTGTTTGTGCCTTTGATTCCACATCTGTAAAATTGTGTAAATAATTGAATATGCTGTTAACACCAACTGCATATGTTTCTTGAAAGGGTAAATGAAATACAATACATCAACTTGATCTTGGAACCTAAGAACAGTGAATTCCAAAGTGTAAAACATGATTATTCTAGAAGGCTATTGTATATGTATTAAGTAACACTAAATCACATAGTAAAAATATTGCAGTTCTTTTTTAATCCTTCTAAAAACATAAAGAAGAAAATGTTTGGTGCTAGTATGGTTTCCCACTTTTCTAGCATTTGTTAACCTCCCTTTGAAACAAAAGGTCAATACAGTGGTACCTCGAGATACGAGTGCCCTAACATACGAGATTTTTGAGATACGAGCCATTGAGCAAGCGATTTTTTGCTTTGAAATACGAGCAACATTTAAGATACGAGTAATTGCGCGGATCGGCCGGCTGCACACGACCCACCAGTTTACCATGACTGGAGCATCTCATAGTTTCCCACACCTCAGTCAGTGTGCTTGTTTACCTCATTGTCGAAGCATCTTTTGTGCATTTACATACTTTATCACATTTCTTTTTATAACCATGGTTCCAAAGAAAGCGAGTGGAAAGGTCAGTGCTCAGAAGAGGATGATGTCTATTGAATTAAAGCATGAAATCATAGAAAAATATGAGCAAGGTGTGCAAGTGGCTGACTTGGCGAGTCAATATGGGCGTAGTACTTCAAGGATATGCACTGTGCTCAAACAGAAGGAGTCGATAAAGGGTATAACGCCAGCTAAGGGAGTTACAATAATTTCTAAGCTCCGTAGCTCTCTCCATGAAAAGATGGAGAATCTACTGATGTTGTGGGTGATGGAGAAGCAGCTTAAAAGAGATACATTAACACAGGGCATCATATGCGAGAAGGCGCGAGCGATTTACGGTGATTTGCTGGAGCAGACCCCGCGCACTTCCATGGACCAAGCATCAAAAGACTCATTTAAAGCCAGTAGAGGCTGGTTTGATAACTTCAGGAAAAGGTCCGGCATTCACTCCATCGTCAGGCATGGTGAGGCAGCAAGT
This sequence comes from Lasiurus cinereus, assembly GCA_011751065.1. Taxonomy (NCBI): domain Eukaryota; kingdom Metazoa; phylum Chordata; class Mammalia; order Chiroptera; family Vespertilionidae; genus Lasiurus; species Lasiurus cinereus. The sequence continues at coordinate 28,394,459 of JAAGEH010000393.1, read as the reverse complement.
TCGGATGTGAAGGCAGCTGAGGATTACCTCAAAACTTTTTCCGAACTGCTAGAAGCCAAAGGATATATCCCCCAGCAAGTCTTCAACTGTGATGAGACAAGGCTTTTCTGGAAGAAGATGCCGAATAGGACTTATATGTAACAGCAGAGGAGAAGGCCATGCCAGGCCACAAAGCCATGAAGGATAAGCTAACTCTCGCACTGTGCGCCAATGCGAATGGCGACTGCAAGATCAAGCCTCTGCTCCTATACCATTGAGAAAACCCCAGAGTCTTTAAGTCACATAAGATTTTAAAAGATAAACTGCAAGTTATGTGGAGGGCAAACCCGAAGGCATGGGTCACCAGGCAGTTCTTTGTGGATTGTGTAAACCTGGTTTTCGGCCCTTCTGTTAAGAAATATCTACAGGAAAACAACCTAACCATGCAAGCCCTCCTCGTCCTCGACAATACTCCAGCTCACCCACCGAACCTCGAAGATGAACTCCTCGAAGAGTTCAAGTTTATAAAGGTTGTCTACCTACCTCCCAACACCGCTCCTATCCTGCAGCCCATGGATCAGGAGGTGATTTCTAATTTTAAAAAGCTGTACATCAAGCACCTGTTCCGGCGCTGTTTGAGGTGACGGAGAACACAAACTTCACCCTTCGAGAGTCCTGGAAGAACCACTTTAACATCGTGATATGCCTCAGAATTATTGATCAGGCCTGGCTGGGTGTTACAACAAGGACTTTGACCTCTGCATGGAAGAAGCTGTGGCCTGAGGCCATAGCCGAAAGGACCTTCGAAGGATTCGAACCCAAGGTGCCCGTGGAGGAGGAGATAGTGTCTCTGGGAAAAATCCATGGGCCTGGAGGTGGATGAGAGAGATGTGAATGAGCTCGTCGAGGAGCACTCTCTGGAACTCACCAGGGGGGTGTTACAAGAGTTGCAGTCTCAGCAACATGCAGAGGTTCTCCAAGAAATTGGTTTCAAGGAGGAGCCAGAGGTGGAGGAGATCTCTACAAGTGAGATAAAGGAGATCTTAGGAATGTGGGAGAGGGTGTCACACTTCCTGGAAAAGAAACACCTCGAAAAAGTTGCTACTGGTTGTGCATCGGAGCTGTTCAATGAAACTTGCCTCACCCATTTCAGAAACATTCTGAAAGGGAGGAAGAGGCAAACCTTGTTTGACACGTTTTTTTTTAAATCGGCCAAAAATGCAAAGACCAATAGCAATTAAGTACAGTGAAGATTAGTTAAGTTACATTCAGTTTAGGGATAAAGTGTAGCATTAAGAGTGTAACTAGTAGGTAAATACACTTTATAGTAGGTAAATACAGTTTATTCCTTTACATTCTCTTTTATTATGTTTTTATACAATATTTGTCATTTATAAATACATTTTTCTTATTCAAAAGCACGTAACAAGAACAACTGGCGTGGCATTTTGGGTGCTGGAATGGATTAACGGCATTTCAATTTATTTTAATGGGGAAATTAGCTTTGAGATACAAGCAACTTGATATACGAGCCAGGTTACGGAACGAATTAAACTCTTATCTTGAGGTACCACTGTAGGTCTTAATGCTATTAGGAGATAACAGCATTTATCTAGAATTTAATTACATTATTTTGTTTTAACTGTACATATTTTTTCTTACCTTCTTTTTATAACAAGCAATACTTTCTCAAGGCCTCATTCTTTTTCAAATAATTTAAACAAAAAGAAAATTAATTTATATTAAATAAGCAAAAACTAGTACAGCCTTAGCCAGGTTATAGTGTTGTCCCAATATGCCAAGGTTGTGGGTTCATTACATTCTTGGTCAGGGCATATACAAGAATCAACCAATGAATTCATAAGTAAGTGGAACAAGAATTCAATATTTCTCTCTCTCTCTCTCTTCTCTCACTTTCACACTCTCTTTCTCTTTCTCTCTCCTCTCCCTTTCTCTTTCCTCTTCCTTTTTCTCTAAAACCAATAAATAAAATTAATTAAAAAAAACTAGTATAGGTGAGTTAAAGTTTGGCAAAAATCATGAATTTAATGTATATAAAAAACTGGAAAATATTCTGTATACCTTTTTAATGTATTATACTGGTATTATTAATGAAGTTTTATTTGTAGTAATTATTACTATGAAATAAACCTTGGAAAAATTGGTGCATGGTACAGATTCCTAAGCCTGTTTTCCAAAGCTTATTATATAGAATTTTAAAAAGATTCATACATAAATAATACAGGTGCAACTGGCTTTTGATATCTGATTTTATCTCCTTAAATTAGGTTAATACCCTATCTCCTTTGCCTGTCCTACAGTAATAATCAGAGTACTGAGTGCACAATTGTTGCTAACTACATATTCAGATGTGTTAAATTGACACTTGGGTGTATCAGGAAGTTTGTGTTTAAGATATCAGAGCACCTCCAACTCTTCTCAAAGTACCTCCAGATATTAACTACCAACACATTTTTTATACCTAACTCCCATTCTCAAATTTGAAGTTATAGCTCAGAAGGAGTAGAGTACAACTGTCTAACTCACAGAACCTGTAGCTATTTGTTGATTCTATGATGACTGCCAGTACCCTGTAAGTAGGCTATGTGATGTCCAAGGCTAGATCTAGGAAGTATATTCTTTCTCCAAAGTTTATATTTACCAAGCCCTTTTACTACAATTTAATGTCTTCTCTAATCCTTTCCCAATCCAGTACCTGCTCCCCATCACCATGACAACACATGTCTTTATCAATAGTCAGAAGGTAAAACCTTTATGTTTTTCTTCAGAGACCCCACCCACATTCATAGTCTCTACTTTTTGGACTCTTGACATTTTAATGTCTGAAATACCTACTAAAACCTATATAACCAATAAGAAAAGGAAAATAACACCTCTACATTATCATCACAAAGGTTTCTCAAAGTCCTAAACCCAAATTGAATGCAAATGTTTCCAGGAACCTCATCGTAGACCATGTCTCAATATTCATGAGAAGCATTTACAATTAAAATATCTAAAAGGAAAACCAAAGGCTGCAGAGGAAGGCTGTCTAAAGGTAGATTTAAAATCCTCAGGGTGGGAGCAGGGAGGAGGAGATTAATTGAAGGGTGGGGGGAGTAATGTTTGTAATACTTTCAACAGTAATGATAAACTTAAAAAATAAAGAGAAAAACCTATGTCAAATGGGGAAATAAAATAAAATCCTCTGCCTTGGAAGCTGGGTTAGTAGAGCTGACACCAGTTCCATTTGATTAGTTCCTTCTTTAAGCAGATATGATCTTCTCAACTAGGCTCTGCTTTTCCTTTATTTCTGACTCTTGGTCTCCAGGTGCTTAAAAATAAATTTTAAAAAAGCAGCAAGGATGACTGCCCACATAACACAATTGGCTAGAATCTACAATTCTGACATCATGTCTGACATTCAAGGTTGTTCATGGGTGCCTGAATTTCTGAACCTTCTGAAGGCTGGGCTGGCTGGTTGTTTGCTCCTGATAGCATTCCACCAGTCTCCCCTCCACCCTCAGGAAGAGATCTGGTATAGCTACCCTGTGGAAGACCAAGCTCCATGTTTCTCTGTGTATGATTTCTCTCATCCTCCTTCCAACAACCCACTGCAACAGTCATGTTATCTGCATTACATGTAGTAGGAAACCTGAGCTTAGAAAATTAAATAAGTTACTCAGGAATATGGAAATTGTGAAGGGGAGAGCAAGGTTAACAGCCAGTCCTGTCTGACTACAAAATCTATTCTCTTTCTATTGGACCAGCCAGCTTCATAATATTCATAATGTCAGTCTTAAGAATGTTTTAGAATATTAAAAGAAGTATTTGAATTGACTTACACCCAATATGAGCTTATCACTTGTCTAAGAAACAACTATTCTCCCTGGCCAGGTAATTCAATTCTTGGAGCATCGTCTCTCTGCGTCAAGGTTTCTGGTCCAATTCCCCACTAAGGGCACATACAAGAAGCAAACAACAAATGCATAAGAAAGTGGAACAACAAATTCTCTCTCTCTCTCTCTCTCTCTCTCTCTC
>JAAGEH010000393.1:28373415-28390429 GCA_011751065.1 Lasiurus cinereus | reverse complement strand
AAGCAACTAGTCCTCTTTCATCTCTCTAATCAGAAATTCAATTCTCAACAGGTATTTAGTATCCCTCTGGTAACTTTTGATGATAAAACAGCTCCTCTATTCAAATGCCATTATAAACCTGGTTAGAATCAAAGATAGCTGCTATGCCTTGTCCCCAATTCAGAAAATAAATGGACTCCCTCATCTTCCTAATGCTTATAATCGGTCCATCATTCAGACTCCCAAGTTTCTGTTTACATTGTTTTTCTATCTCCTGTGCCTTTTTTAAAAAACAAAAACAAAAACACTAATAACTTTAAAAAAAATATTTATTGTTAAAAGTATTACATATGTTCATTCACTTTTTACCCCCATTGACCCCTTGTAGCCCACCCCGAAGTCCCCTACCCCAGGCCTTTACCACACTGTTATCTGTGTCCATGGGTTATGCATACCACTATATGCATGCAAGTTCTTTGATTTCTTCCCACCAACCTCCACCTTCCCTCTGTCTGCAAACACTGATAACTTTGACTGTTGTTGTTGTTTTTTATCATAAGAAAATCAGACCTCTGGAGTTCATTAATAGCACTTCTTGTAGTACTTGGAAATGTAATAAGCATGACTAGTCTGCAAATAACATTCCTCCCATGTCTGGATAGCCAGGCATGGGGGAAATAGTTTAGGATCCTTTTAGCTTTCTCAAAGAATACATGTTTCATCTAGAGAAAAACAAAACTTAGGACAATTGGCTACTGCTGAAAGCTTCCATACAGAAGTATATGAGTCTCACATGTATTTTTGTCTAGTAATACATGTTTATTACATATAGAGGCAGCCTGCAATATATAAATTTTATATCCAAATTAGGGCCCCAGTGCACAATTTTGTGCACCTTTAGAGGAACTGTGGACCTCGAGGCTGTGGTAGGCACAAGGGTGGGTCTTGGCTCATCCTCTATGCCCCTTACCGGCCCCTCCTGCCATGGCACCAGGCCCACTTGCACCCACTGAAGGCACAATGCGATAGAGGCCAGTGCCAGCAACAGTTGTGAGAGGCCAGCACTATCAGAGGGTGCGAGTGGCAGCTGCTGCCTCAATTGCCAATCCCCCTCAGGATCAGGGAGAGATGGAGAAGCCCTCAGGGGTAATAAGGCTGGCAGTTACTACTGATGACCCCAAGTAATAGGGACCAGTGCCAGTCACTGGCAGCAGCTATGAGTGGCAGCTCCAGCACCAGCTGCTGGTGTGGGTAGGGCCAGTGCCAGCAGCAGGTACAAGTGCCAGGTGGGACCATGGTGCACAGGAGCAAAGAATTTTCAATAACTACCAAAGGCTAGCCCCAATGGCAGCAACTGGTGCCCCAACTTGGTCTGGTGCCCCAGCTCACCTGCTCCACCATCCCACTACGACCTACGTCCTCCATGTTCTACACACGCTGCCTGGTGGTCTGCACATGTCATAGCTACCAGTTGTTCAGTTGTTCGGCCATTTAGTCTATTTGCTTATTACTAGCCTTTTATTATAAAGAACAATTTTTATTCATAGTCTTACATAGTATTTTCTTCTTTCACTGTATCTTTAGGCCAAAAACTCTATTTATTCTTTCCAAATCATACCCTCTTCCAAATTTGTGCCACAATTCCTTGAATTCTTTTTAATAAGCCAGTTGTTGGAAGGATCCCAACAGGATTTCCTACCCCAATAACGTTTTTATGAAATTCTAGATATCCTTGAACCACAGTTTTCAGAAATACAAATAGAATATTAAAGAGAAAGAAAGCCCATTATTATTCTCATTTAGTAGGGCAGTTTACTACCACCACTCTTCAGTTTCATAGAGAATAGGTTTTCACATCTCTCTGAAGAGATATCAGTGGCTCTAAGTCCTAGGGAGCCACTATGTTTCCCACAGTGCTTTCTATTTTCCTGGTTGAGCCCTGACAAATATAACAACATCATTTTATAAGAAGTGAGATTGAGAACCTAGGCTACCTGGCTTTCAGCTGCATGTTCAAAAAAATAAATGGCACACCTGTGAAAGTAAGGAAATGTCTGTCTCCTTGGATACATATACTACCTAGACTATCTAAAGTTTAGCTTAGCATTGCGTGGCATCTTTGAAGTCATTCTAGTGTAATGCCCTCATTTTATATATGAGAAAACTGAGTCCAAAAATTATTAAGAGACTTGCCAGAATCACCCAGACAAAAAGTAGTGCAGTGATAATATGAGTGCAAATATTTTGAGTCACAGGAAGGAATTTATTTGACTAACCCATCAATTTCTATGTCACCACACAGAGGGAAAGAGCCCCACAACTAAAGGCAAGAGGGGAACAGGTTGGGATCTTGCTAAGGAAGGGAGGACAAATCTGGGTGGGCCTGTACTTTATGGAGAAAATTAGGAGTAGAAGAGGATGCTAAAGATTAATTCTATCTCCTCAAAGTTTTGCTAACATAATTCACGAGGGTGCGCATGAGCGCGCGCGCGCGCGCACACACACACACACACACACACACACACACACATCGTTATTTCTCAAAAGCACATCTGTGCATGGGCATAAAATTATGAGTCTAACACAGCTTCTTTCTTTAGGATTAAGGAAACAAGTCTGCTTTAAAGTGGTAAAGGAAACTGAGGCATGAAAAGGTGAGGATACTAATTTCGTGCCTATGCTTGAGGAAGACCTGGATGACCTGCACCCACCACCTGGCAGTTGAAGAGCTGACCAGTGTTGTGTGCATATAAAATTCTCCAGAGCAGTGACTCCCAGGCTGGGGACTGCTGATTCCCAAAGGAGAGGAAAGAGTGGGCTCAGAGAAATTTCAGGAATTTTTCTCATACACACAAGTTCCTAACATAGCACTTTCCATGGACTAATTATTATTGGGAGAAAGTTGGGTGTGCAAAGAAAAAAATAAGTAAAATGAATCCTAATAGTCGAAATTATTAGGAGTTATTTTGAAGCAACTGTGCTGGCTTGCCCACACTTCCCCTTTACACTGGCTTCCTGCCCTTGGTCATTTCGTTCTTTTCTGGGTCACTGCATGCCACAGCTGAAAGAGGCAGCTGGAACTGCCCCAGATACCTGGTGCAGAGACTCAGGGGAGGCACTGCTACTTTTATGTGAAGACAGGATCTAGCAAAACAGAAGATGCAGGCATGGCCCTAGTTCTTCTGTCTTATTTCCATGTGTTTCTTTAATGCTTTTTTCCAATTTCTGCCAAAGGCAAAATAGGAAGAAACAAAAACAAACAAAAAACTGAAAAAGCTTTGCAAATATCATCCAAAGTCACTTTGAGATTTTCTCATTTGAAAGAATTTATTGACAATAGCAATTCATCTCAGTAGTCAAGAGCTGTGTGTCTGATTTACAGGTTGGGTTGAGAGGTGAAAGAAAATCTGAAGACTCCTAAACCCAAAAATGGCACTCAGGGAAGTGAGAAAGGGGAAGGAGAGGGGCATGATGACTCAAGATGCATGGCAACGAAGGCCAAGATCAACATGTTTGGCAAGAATTCCCAAGAAACAGCTGTTGAATTGAACTAAAACTAGATTTTTAAAAAGTGGAATTTAATTTGATATTTGAATAGAAACAAAAATAATTCTAGATAAAAGTGTATGCTGTGAAGAATAGAGAATCAGATAAGATGTCTAGTAATTCCAGTGATATATTAAAAACAAGCACATATTTTTTTATTTAGATGACTAAATAAGACAACATATCAATAAAAATCATAAACAGTAAACCGAAAATCTTAAAGAAGAAATGCTGTGCCCATTTTATGGGTCAAGTACATCACCTCCTTTAATAGTCATAATGACTGACCTTGCAAGATAAATACAGTGGTACCTTGAGATATGAGTTTAATTCATTCCGTAACCTTGAGGCACGGGTAACTATGAGACACTCGAGTCCGGTAAACTGGTGAGTTGTGTGCAGCCGGCCTATCCGTGCGATTACTCCTATCTCAAATGTTGCTCATATTTCAAAGCAAAAATCGCTCGCTCGACAGCTCGTATCTCAAAAATCTCATATGTTAGGACACTCGTATCTCAAGGTACCACTTTATTATTATCTCTATGGGTTAAGAGGCATGATTCTAGAAGATTCATAATATCCGTGATGTCACAAAGACAACTGTGTTTCTGAAAATATTAATAAATATTCTACAAAATTAGTTATGTGGTCAAAAACATTTGAAAAATGGCTTATCCCATTTCTCTCTTCTAGAGATTAGCTGCTGAGAACTCATGCAGATATAAATCTTTTAGCCTCTTTTTTTTTTTTTTGAGAGGGGAGAGGAGTAATCCTCACCTGAGCATATTTTTTTCCATTTCTTTTTAGAGAGAGTAGAAAGGAGGGGAGGAGAGAGAGAGAGAGAGAGAGAGAGAGAGAGAGAGAGAGAGAGAAACATTGATGTGAGGGAGACACAATGACTAGTGGCACCCCAATCGGGGATAGGAAGCAAACCTCAAATCCAGGTTCTTGCCTTTGACCAGAAATTAAACCTGAGACTCTTCAGTGCTCAGGCTGGTGCTCTAACTACTAAGAAACAATACCAGGGCTAGCCCCCTTTTAAGACTAAACTTCTCACACTTATAACATTATGAGAAGTGTGTGTGTTCTTACTATCTTCATGAGCACATGAATGTTCCACAGGAAGCATTTCGAGAAAGATAGCAAAAACCTATAATATGTAGAGCTAAACCAATAAGACTAAATTTAATAGAGATAAATTTAAATCTGGCATATGATATTTTAAAAACCTGATTATACAAGAACAAAATTCAGTCCCATCATGTCTTTTAAAATGCTCAAGAAAAGCACTAACATGAGTCAAAAGATGATGACAAAGTTAAATGTTTAGAAAATTATAGGCTATGTTAATAGAGGTATAGTGTCTGTATCAAGGAAGGTGAAGGTGTACGTTTGGCTCTAGATGAAACCTTGAAATGGAATGTTTACAACTTAAAGGAGAACCAGACATAGACAATGAAGTTGAAAGTGTGGGTGGTAATTGTCATATGACATTACTGGGGAATTTGGGGATATTTTAATTGATGTAATTATGTGGCTGAAGTTCTGGGGTTATTAAGATGTGGTAGTTAAAAGATTGTCATAAGGATAATGGTGTAGACTTAATTGGTGTTTTTCTAGAGTCCTGAACTAGGACTAACAAATGATAGTTATAAGCAATTAAGTTTAGGTGTAACATAATAAAATGATTCAATAAGATGTCTCAGAATAAGATGAGCTGATGAAAGAGGTGGCTGGTTAGATAATGTCTTAGAACTTGCCAAGAAATAGGGCTGTTTTTCCAGTTATTTCACTTAAAAGAGTTCACTCCGAAAATTCACTAGTGAAAACAGCAGTCTCAGAAATCTCACAGCTGTGTTTAAAAAAGAAATAGAAGTTTATTTACTGATATCCAGATTTTAATAATATCTTTGGTTATCAAATAACTGTTTTGTTGACCCAACACAGTGATGTGAGTCATTGTGCTCATGACTGTGCTTCTCCACTTTGCTGCTCTACCTGCTTTGACCTGTCCCACAACCGTCTAATTTCTTTCCTTCTCATGGTTTCACCTACTCATGGCTTCTTATGTTTCAGGGCAAGCAAACCTGTTCCATGACTTCTCCTCACTAGTTCTTTTCTCTGTTGTTTGACTTCTGACATCTCTGAAATCTGATGATTTTCCTCTGTACATTATCTTAAAACATCCTTGGAAATCATCTTCTTGGATTGGCCTGTGAGCCTCTAGTACAGTGTATCACTGCTATAGTTCTCCCACCAGGCTGTCTTACAAAGTGCATTCTCCAGGTAACTGCCTTTTGGACAGCTACCCAGCCACACTGGCTCAGCTGGGACTGGCGGGATGTCTATGTGGTAGCAAACACTGCAATCTGTATGCAACAAGCTCTAAAGAGAGGATATAAATGGCAGACACTTTGATGTCCTATCCAATACCAACAACTCATAGGAATGCCTAGAAAGTGCTTCCATTTTTTATGAGAAGTTAAATAAGAGCTCCTCAACAATCCCTTGCAATAGTAGTCTTCTATTACATTGGAGCATAACTCAAAGCCAGTGTTTTTCTTCATATGGATAAACTCTTAGATCTATGGATATAATAGGGTGATTGGTATCATATTTAGTACAGAGCAAAATTGAACATAGTATTAATTATTTCAACATAAGCCTCTAATCTAGATCCTTTATTAACATGTGAGACAAAAAAAGAGAAATGAGAATAAGATGTAAATATACACAGACACAAGAATTGATTTTACATGTTCCACCCTGGCTCTTGCTGAATTTAAGCCATATTTGAATCTCTCAGAGATTCCATTTCCTCATTTGAAAAGCTGAGAGGCTACCACCTGACTTTTGGGATGTGGGAATCAAATTTTATAAGTATTACAATACTTTATACATTGGAAAATTTTATGTAATATCTTTAACCAATAATCCAGAAATAAAATCATAGAACTTCAGTATCTTATGTGAACAGGGTAGTTTCTCTCAAGCAATTACTGAGGATTTATTTGGTGCTCAGAAGAAAAACAGGTATTTGGAATTTCAAAGGGGCAAAAATTCAGCTATCCTTTCAGGTGATGAACTTAGTTCCAACCAGCTGTCCTGCCTTGATTCTCATTTTTCCCGTCCCCACGTTCCTATTATTTGATTCCCCTTAATGATTCATAAGTATAGAATTACCAATTGTTCTATATTTCATATTAAGCTCTACAAGCCAAATTAAGTTACAACTTATTCAAAAAATCTTAGGGGGAAAAACCCAAGAGACTGTCATTTTTTGTTCTTTAGCATAAGCAGAGATCATAATTAAGATCACATGACATATCACTAAAAATAGACTTCCTGTATGGTTTTTGTCATACACGCATCTATGTGCTTTTTTTGTTAATGTTTATCTTAATGTACTATATCTTTAGCCTCTGGGAATCATTTCACTGAGTAGTTGGGAAGCTGCAGTAAAGTCTTGGTTATTAAAATGACAAGTGGATGAGTTATTTAAATACCTTTATGTTCACAACAATACATGTGTTTGAGACCAATCTTTCTATTGTGACTAAATCACAAATAGCACGTGATCTAGGTAAGAGATGCATGGCATCTTTTTTTGTTTGTTTGTTTCCTCAATGCATGACTCTCTTTAGGCATTTGCTCATTTATTCAACATTTATTGAACATCTACAGTGTACCAGGCACTGTTCCCAGGGCTGAACACACTGCAATCGGCAAGACATGAATATCCTGCTCTCACAAACTCACCCTTGGCAGACAGTAAACATACCAATAAATTAATAGATAATTCTAGATGGAAATGTGATGTAAGGAAAAGAAACTGGGTAATAAAATAAAGAAAAGCAACAGAGATGGGACGAGGAAGAGCTTAGATGGGGTGATTATGGCAGGTTCTGAGAAGTGACGAGAAGCCTGCCACTAGAACATGGGAAGGAAGAATGGTTAAAGCCGAGGGAACCACAATGATGAGTATGACATGTTTAAGGAAGAGGCTGCAGCATGAAAATCAGATGTGGCTGGAAATGTGGTCAATGTGATAGACAACTGCCAGACCCTGCAAGGACACATGAATTGTGAATCGAGATGAGGAATTTGATTTTCATTCCAGTTCAATGGGAAGCAATTGGAGAATTTTAGAAATGGATGATAGGGTCTAATTTACATTTTAAGAGCTCACTCTGGTTATTTGGCAAATGAGAATGGAAGTGGGGAAATCATCTAGGCCTTTGAAACATTTAGTAACATGGACAGAAACAGCTAATGGCTTGGAGTATTGATGCAGGCAGGAAGGGAGAAGAAATGGTGATTGTGAAAGGTGGTCAGATTCAGGTTATATTTAGAGGTAAAACCAAGGGTTATCTTTTTTTTAATGTGACATGAAATAAAAAGGAAGAATCAAGGCAGCAAGTTCTGTACTTTATTCCTCAATCCATTTTATACTGGTCTCTTCATTGCATGATAAGAGTTAAAGTTGATATTAAAAATAGAGTGTCTATTCTGTTACGTAGCAATTCTATTATATGGACACTCTTATGAGAATGAGGAAGGATCTATATGATATTAGAGAATTACAGAACAGTGGGCTGGGAGACCTCCACAGAAACTAAAACAAATACTGTCTCTGGCTCTGTGATCAATGTAGGAAGACCAGGGGTTCTGGTTTGTGAAATTTTCTGCCTCCTTCCTCTATTACAGTGGTCGGCAAAGTGCGGCTCATGAGCCACATGCGACTCTTTGGCCCCTTGAGTGTGGTTCTTCAACAAAATACCACGTGCAGGCACGCATGTACAGTGCGATTAAAACTTTGTGGCCTATGCACAGAAGTGGGTTTTCGGCTCTCAAAATGAATTTCAATCGTTGTACTGTTGATACTTGGCTCTGTTGACCAATGAGTTTGCAGACTACTGTTCTATTATAACAGGTTATCCTAATTCTGTTTTTGCATTTTATACAAGGCTAAATTTTGCACAATGTTTCATTAAGCACCACAACCCTATTATGTAATTTCAATAAAATTTGGTCAGCATAAATGTGGACAATAAAAAGTAAAATAAAATAAAAATGAAAAAATAATGTAGAATCAGAGGATGAAAGGAATAAAGGGGAAAAGCCTAAAACATGCCTGGGAAATCAAAGAAAGTTCATTTCTAATCATCTCCTGTGTACTTTTGAACTAAGGAAGTTTTAAATTGAGTGAGTTCAAAAGGTGGCCAAGACTGATAAAGTGTCTTTGTTAATAGAAAAATTTAAACTGAGTACTTGAGGGAACCATATTTAGAAGTCTTCCAATGAGCTGCTCAGTGGGGGAAAATAAATCTGAGCCTAATCTTTTGGTTTAATAAGTTAGTTTCTCTTAAGTGAAAGAGGAGTGGAGGGAACCACTATTATGAAATGCTGAAAAAAAAAAAAAACCTCTAAAAAAATCTAGGCTCCCAACACTGCATTTCAAGCTTTTCCCCTCTGTTTGCTTCATCTTCTTTGTTGGCTAATCTAGGAACTGTGTATCAGGCTGCTAGGCAATGCAAAGGCTTGAGTTCTTTGTAATGGGAATTTGAAATAAATGTTATGTTTGTCAAAGCTTTGCATTTATGGAGGTGAACAGTAACGATGAAGAGAAAAAGTCTGTGATCTATATTTGTATTATAGAGATAATGTCCAGAACCCTCTGTTCTTAATAGAAAAATACTATGGGATCTCAGTCTAAGTCCTTGAAGTACAAATATGATTACACAAGGCCTTCTATGGAAAGCTTCTGCCTTGAACTTCATGGTCCTTGGTATTTTGGTAAACCTATATTCATAGCCTGATAAATGATGCAAGGGCGTTTCAATAGAAACATCATAAAAGTAGACTTGGGTTGCAGAAAGTTTTATTTTATAGAGTTTTACTTCTATAAGTCTCAAGGTAATTGTACACATTCAACTTTATCAGCTCATTACAACAAATAGCTCCTTTTAGCTATAGAATAAAGAGCATAAAAAATTTAAAGTTTTAGAGCTCTAAGATTTTTAAAATTCATTTCTAAACACTTACGGAAGATATTTTGTCAACATAAATAAATAAAACAACGTGGTACTTGAGTTAAAATTGGAGGTCTTGCTTCACTAAGTATTTATATAGAACTTTTCATGGTAAAATGGTAAAAGTAATGGGTCTGGAGGGAGGGACACATTATTTTTGGTGATATAAAAGCAGAGAATAAGTTTTCCTTTTTTATTGATAATCAGTAAGTACCAGTGAGTCCCTGTAGAAACAATACTTTTCATTAATGGAAGAAAGGAACTAGTATATATAGATGATTGTGCAAACTTGGAAAAAAATAATATCAAAAGCAAAATCATGCATTATAGCTTAATTCATGTAACTGGGCTGCTTTATTGGAAAGCCACATGGTATTAGAAAAAAAAATAGTGCGTAGCATCTTAGTAAAAAATGACACGTTCGTAGCCATACTCTATCACTTACAAACCAGGTGACCTTGGGCCAGTTACTCCACATTTCTGAGCCTCAATGTCCTTAACTGTAAAATTATGATTCAAAAATTAATTGTATGAAGCTGTTGTAAAACACAAATAACACAGCACCTTTGAAGTACCTGACCTGTGGTAGATAATATCTAGAGGATCTTCATATCTAGTTCACAATGCCATTACTAGTATAGGTAATAAAACTTTATCACTTTGTATTTAATAGTAATCATTCTTTACCCATAATAATAAAAGCCTAACATGCTGATTAGAAAGGATTTGCTTCCTGACATCTTCCTTCCAGGCAAAGCTGTGGCAGGCAGGGACCAGGGCCCTTGCATGCATTTTGTGCATCGGGCCTCTAGTTCAATAACTAAGAGAATGAAAATAATTCCATATTTATTTTCCTTTTAAATATTGCAACCTCCTGTGTAATTACATTGAGCCATTTTACTAGGTGGCAATAAAATAACTGCCTCTTTACATGAGTGCACTTCTTGTTGCCTTAGAAGCTCAGGACAGAAAATAATGGGAAACTTGCCCTTTTTTACAGGCTTAGGGATAAAAGAAATAAAGTAAGAGGCTAGCAAGACAGGCAATTTATTCTCTCTCAAAAACACATTTAGAGAAAGAATCAGAGTTTCTACAGAAAAACAATAAATATGCCTTTATTTGAGAGAAATTTTATTATTTAGAAAATAATTATCTGACATACAATATTAGTAATATATTAGTAATATAATATTATGTGTCAACTATAATTAAAAATTGTTTTAAATAGAAAAGAAACAGTTTGAGTTATAGAAACTCAAGTAGGCTTATTGATAAATAAAGAGAAATTTGAGAATTAATAAAACAACTTTTCAACTTTCAAGAGTTGGGGAGATAGGTGATGAAATGTGGCAGTTTCAAGCATAATTAACACTTATCAAATATTTATTATGGACCCGGCACTATACTGAGAATTTACATTAAGGATCTTATTTCACCATCCAACAACTCTGTGAGGATGCAACATTTTGATCTACAATTTAAAGATAAAGAAATAGGCCAAGATTATACAATTAGGAGACAGACAACACCATCACCTGGTTTCAAAGTCCAAGCTCTGAACTATTTCACTCCACTCATTAACAACACTGAGATATTTCATGAGCTTCTGCCCAAGCATTTCCATTCACCAATTGCAGCCTCCTGCTGTTTAGCCATACTTTATGAGACTGAACTCTTCAAAAGGAGCAGTATGATATGGGATGTAGTTTCACAATTTATTATCAGTTTTTTAACGAGCCCATGAAAGTCTCCATTTGTGCTTCCTTTATTTTTCCAAGCAAATTTATACACAAAACTATTTCATTTTCTTTTCCATTTTCAAATATCACTAGGCGTAAATTTTAGTAAACTATCAGATTGATTTGCAGGCATTTCCTCCTTTGCTGTATCCTATTGCTTTTAGTGAAGATATGAATTATTTATTGTCTTTATAGCTAGCATTTATTGGATACTTACTATGTGATAGGCATTATGATAAACTCTATACATAACTTATCCATTTAATCCTCATAGATCTCCACAGGAGATGCTACTATCATCTGCATGTATGGCTGAAGAAACTGAGGTTTAGAAAAGTCATATGTTGTACAACATCACAAAGTTAGAAAAAAGGTGCACAATTTGATTCCAGAGTTATGTGATGACAAACCCAAACTTTTAATCATAAAATTGGATTAATGGCACACTTTACCATCAATGTGTACCTTGTGCAGGATATATAACCTCAAATGAAAAAATGGGAGTAATGATATAACTGGCTCTATGAGTTAGATGAGCAGATATGAAATATCGTAAGAGTTTGAAGAGTGCTAGAGCATACATAGTAAACATTACATAAATGCTAAATAAAAAATGTGATTCTACCCAACAGTGTCCTCATGTAGAAACCATGTTGCAGTAATGACAGGACAGAGAAGTTTCCTGGAAAGACCTCAAACTAAGTGCACACTGTTAAAGCGCTATGGTTGTTGGTGGTGAATATTGCTTGGATTTGTCCATTGGCTCAAACTCCACCCTCCATCTAAACTAGTATCTGAGTTCTATGGAGAGAAGAGCTTATTTGTGCAAGCATATATAGTGTTTTGTACCCAAAAATATCTATAATATTTTCTTAAATAGAAACAAAAATTCAAGGTGTCACTTTTTTATTCTAGAAGTAATGTGGGGGAGAAGGGGCAGGAAGGGGGATTCTTCTAAAAATATTTTTCTGGGAAGAAGTTAATGGTGTATGCACTTTTTATTTTGCTTTGCTGTTCAGATTGGGCACCTTACATGGCATCTACTCTCACATCACATCAAAGGAGTATCCTGTATCCTGTAGGCTTACATTGAAAAAGAAGCAGGCCTTGAATTCAGCCTTATCCTTTTAAAATTGTTTGGTTTGGAATTTCAGGATACCATGTAAAATAAAGGTGTATTTATACTATGCTTTTCTATGCAATCTATGAAAAGTATGGAAATTTTTCTAAATGGGGAAGAAGATTACAAGTTCAGAAAAGAACTACAAAACAAGTATACAAACAAAAAGTCATGGGATACACACACAAAATCTAGCAAGTCAGTAAAATGTGGCCCAAATTGAGAGAGAAAGTTATAAACTTTTACATCTAAAAGTAAGCCAGGGAATCGCTAAAAACTCTTCCAATGGTATTTTATATGAATAAGGAGGAATAGGGACATGGTAGGCCACAAAAAGCTTGGTATATAGCTCTAAAAATGTCAAAGTCAACACTTTGTAAATAGCATAGTAGGAACTACCACAGAAGCTGAATATTTGACCTCAAAACACCACCTGGAGGTAACATAAGGAGAAAAATAAAAGGAAAACAAAGCCCACACTTATACATAAAAATAAATGCAACTGAGCAGAAATAAATCTAAAATGATCACTTTTAAAATTATGGTAAACCGATCTTGCCTAGGGAGGTTGATGTCTGCGGAGGTCTGAACACTGAGGCTGAATTACTCACTGAACAGCGGGGGACCCAGAACACTGCTCTCCAATCAGCGCAGACACACGGGTGGCGGATTCAGAGATCCACACGGCACACAGAAAGGTCAGATTTCGCCTGAGATAAGGTGAGGTCTCCTGCCCCTCAGAACAGAGACACGCACACTGTGGGAGCCGGGCTGCCAGAAAGCTGCCTCTGGAGAGGTCTGTGGAGGTGGGCAGGGCATGATCCCTGGGTGTGGAAGCAAACTCCCCTACCTGTTGACAGAGGGGAGCTCTGGAAAACGACTCATTTTTATCTGAGGCAGAGGGATAGCTTGGGAATTATCACAGTGTCCCGGCTGCAAAATCCCCACAAACTGGTTTTGGGAACCACAGAGTAGCAGGATCTGAGCACAGCCTAGAGAGGTCCTGTGCTTTGCCTCAGAGATCAATTCTGAAACACTGCCGCCCAGTGGATGACACACAAATTGACTCTCGCATAACCACAAAAGAATAAAGACATTAAAACGTCAACAGTGCAACACAGGGAACTGCAATACCTTCCCTACTGGGAAACAGGAGTGCCAAGCAGAATAATAAGTGGAAGTGAATGACCATTCTATTTTTTTTTCCTTTTTCTTTTCTTTTCAATTTTTTCTTTTTTCTTTTTACATATTTTAATTAAAAGACTATTTTTTTCTTTCCACCTCAATTGATTTTACCTTTTTAATTATTACATTTTTGTTTTCAACTAGTATTATTACTACTAGTTTTTTTACCATTTTGGAAAAAAACAAGTGTCATTTTGTTTTCTCTTCATTTTACTCCAGGATTAGAGTTTTATATTCTATTTTCATCTTTCCTTTAGCATAATTTTACTCCAACTCAACTCTACCTTTATGCCAACACTTTCCACCTAACTTTCCCCATTTTGTTGTCTTATTTCTTTTTCCTTTTTCCAACTTTAGATTCTCCCTATTCTTTCTCTTTACCTGGTTAAAATTTCACCCCACTTAGATATCTAATTTCAAATCCCCTACTACAAGTCCATACAAACCTCTCCCTTCTTGTCTTCACTAGCCAAAAAGTTATTTTTTCTCTATGTCCTTTTTTTCCTATTTGCCTGAACAGTGATTATATCAATTTTTGTAACTTTTTTGTCAGATTGTTTTAACTTATTCTACTTGTTTTATTTTGCTTTTTGCTTGCTTTATATTTTACCTCTCTTTTCCCTTGCCTCCTTCGATACCAATTGTTATTTGCAGTTTGTATTAATCTCTAGGTACTGGTTGATGGCCTTTATTGCGATTAGTGACTGTTCTATTGGAGTTTTCTCCTGACATTTATATTTTGTTCCCCTTTTCTCTCTTATCTACTTTCTTTTCTCTCTGACTTTGTTTCTCTTTCTCTTTTTTTTCCTTCTTCTCCTTTATTTTATTTTATTTTATTTTATTTTATTGTTCATTTATTTATTTATTTATTTCTCCCTCTCCCAATCTGATTTGGGCACTCTTTTCCTTTCTTTTTCCCTCATTTTCCTCTTCTTATTTCTCTACTTACCCCTAATTTGTCTTTCATTGGTAGTCACCTTATTGGTGATTATTAACATCGTGAATATATTTCTGTTCAGTGCCTTGTGTGCTGTACTGGGTCGTGTTGTAGTTTGTGCCTTTGAATCAATGTAAGACAGAGAACCACATAACCAAACACCTGGAGAAGAAAAACCATGGGCAGAAGAATAAACAGCCCACATAAGACTGAAAGGCAGGTTGCACCAGAAAAGGAAGTAAACGAAATAGAAGCAGAAATAAGCCTGCCAGAGAAAGAGTTCAGAGAAATGATCATAAAGTGGATGAAAAGAATGGAAGACAAAATTGACAATCTGAGTAAGAGCCAAGAGGAAATGAAGAAGAAGCATGAAGAAATGCACAAAGAAATAAAAAATGACATCACTGCTTTAAAGAACTCAATAGAAAGCATCAAAAGCAGATTAGAAGAAGCAGAGGACCACATCAGTGAGCTAGAAGACATGGTAGAAAAAAATACCCAAGTACAGCAGCTTCTAGAAAAAAAAAATTAAAAAGCAAGAGGAGAGCCTAAGGGAACTTTGGGATAACACGAAAAAAAACAACACCTTCATAATTGGGGTTCCAGAAAGAGTGGAAACTGAACAAGGATTGGAGAACCTGTTTGAAGAAATAATGACAGAAAATTTCCCCAATATAGGAAAGAAAAAACCCACACAAATCCAAGAAGCTCACAGAGTCCCAAGCAAAATGAACCCCACAAAACCAACACCATGGCACATTATAATTAAATTGGCAACAGCAATAACAAAGCAAGAATCTTAAATGCGGCCAGAGAGAAAAAGAAAGTTACCAACAAAGGAAACCCCATAAGACTAGCTACTGATTTTTCAACAGAAACGCATCAGGCCAGAAGAGAATGGAATGAAGTATACCAAGTCATGCAAAGGAAGGGTCTGAATCCAAGAATACTGTACCCTGCAAGGCTTTCAATCAAAATTGAAGGTGAAATCAGAAGCTTCACAGACAAAAAAGGACTAAAGGAATATATTTCCACCAAACCAGCAATGCAAGAAATGTTACAGGGTCTGCTGTAATAAAAAGAAAGAGGAAGCAAAGAAGGAACTCGGGGGTAAGGAATAAAAATGGCAACAGATAAGTATTTATCAATAATAACTTTAAATGTAAATGGATTAAATGCTCCAATCAAAAGACATAGGGTAACCGATTGGATAAGAAAACATGATCCATATATCTGCTGTCTGCAAGAAAACCACCTCAGGAAAAGAGATGCAGACAGATTGAAGGTGAAGGGATGGAAGATGGTATTTCAGGCAAATGGAAATTATAAAAAAGCTGGGGTTGCAATGCTTATATCTGACAAATTAGATCTCAAAGTGAAGGACATAACAAGAGATAAAGAAGGCCACTTCATAATACTAAAGGGAACAATCCAACAAGAATAAATAACTGGTAAACATATATGCACCCAATATAGGAGCACTTAAATACATAAAAGAACTCTTGGAGGATATTAAGGGAGAGATTGACAGCAATACAATCATAGTAGGAGACTTTAATACCCCCACTGTCACCATTGGACAAATCCTCTAAACAAAAAATCAGCAAAGAAACATCAATCCTAAATGACACACTAGACCAGATGGAATTAATTGACAACTTCAGAACATTTCACCCCAAAGCCACAGAATATACATTCTTCTCCAGTGCACATGGGTCATTTTCAAAGATAGACTTTATGTTGGGTCATAAGAAAAGTCTCTTAAAATTCAAGAAGATAGGAATCATATCAAGCATTTTCTCAAACCACAGTGGCATAAAACTGGAAATCAACTATAATAAAAACAATAGAAAGAAATCAAATACATGGAGACTAAACAGCATGCTATTAAACAATGACTGGGTAACCAGAGAGATCAAGGAAGAAATAAAAAACATCATGGCAACAAATGACAATGACAACACAACAATACAAAATTTATGGGACACAGTGAAAGCAGTCTTGAGAGGGAAGTTCATAGCCTTACAAGCCTAAGGCAAAAAACAGGACACAATGGTAATAAATTACCTAACCCTACAACTCAAAGAGCTACAACAAGAGCAACAAGAAAGGTCCAGGGTACTCAGAAGGAAGGAAATAGTGAAGATCAGAGCACAGATAAACAACTTGGAGACCAATGAAACAATTCAAAAGATCAACAAAACCAAGAGCTGGTTCTTTGAAAGGATAAACAAGATTGATGGACCTCTAGCCAGGCTCA
Source organism: Lasiurus cinereus (assembly GCA_011751065.1). Classification (NCBI taxonomy): domain Eukaryota; kingdom Metazoa; phylum Chordata; class Mammalia; order Chiroptera; family Vespertilionidae; genus Lasiurus; species Lasiurus cinereus. Next base: position 28,373,631 of record JAAGEH010000393.1, on the reverse strand, counting down.
CCAAGAAGCAAAGAGAGAAGACCCAAATAAACAAAATCAGAAATGAAAGAGGAGAAATAACAACAGACCCTGTGGAAATACAAAGGATTGTTAAAAAATACTATGAACAACTCTATTCCAACAAACTGGACAACCTGCAATAAATGGACATTTTCCTAGAAAAAAATAACCTTCCAAAACTCAGTGAGGAGGAAGCCAAACATCTCAATAGTCCAA
>JAAGEH010000393.1:28325386-28373405 GCA_011751065.1 Lasiurus cinereus | reverse complement strand
ACAAGACACTGAAAAAAGAGATAGAGGAAGATGTTAACAGATGGAAGAGCACACCATGCTCATGGATTGGGAGAATCAACATCATTAAAATGTCCATACTACCCAAAGCAATCTATAGATTCAATGCACTCCCCATTAAAATACCAACAACATATTTCACAGACATAGAAAGAATCCTTCATAGATTCATCTGGAACAAAAAAAGACCACAAATAGCTATAGCAATTCAGAGAAAGAAGAATAAAGTAGGTGGGATCTCAATACCAGATTTCAAGCTGTACTACAAGGCAACTGTTCTCAAAACAGCCTGGTACTGGCACAAGAACAGACATATAGACCAATGGAATAGAATAGAGAACCCAGATATCCACCCAAACCACTATGCTCAACTAATATTTGACAAAGGAGGCATGAACATTCAATGGAGCGAAGATAGCCTCTTCAATAAATGGTGCTGGGAAAATTGGACAGATACATGCAAAAAAATGAAACTGGACCACCAACTTACACCAAATACAAAAATAAACTCAAAATGGATACAGGACTTAAACATTAGAAGGGAAACCATAAAAATACTAGAGGATTCCATAGGCAGCACAATCTCAGATATATGCCGAAAGAACCTCCTCACTGATACTGCTCCAAAGGCAATGGAAGCTAAAGAAAAAATAAACAAATGGGACTACATGAAAATAAAAAGCTTTTGCACAGCAAAAGAAACCATCAACAAAACAACAAGAAAGATCACTGTATGGGAGAACATATTTGCAAATGATATCACTGATAAAGGTTTACTCTCCAAAATCTACAGCCAATTTATACAACTTAATAAGAGGAAGATAAACGATCCAATAAAAAAAATGGACAAAGGACCTAAATAGAACCTTTTCGAAAGACGACAGAAGGAAGGCCAAGAGACACATTAAAACATGTTCAAACTCACTAATCATCTGAGAGATGCAAATCAAAACGACAATGTGATACCATCTTACACCGGTCAGAATGGCAATCATCAACAAATCAACAAACAGCAAGTGTTGGCGAGGATGCGGAGAAAAAGGAACCCTTGTTCACTGTTGGTGGGAATGCAGACTGGTGCAGCCACTGTGGAGAACAGTATCGAGTTTTCTTAAAAAACTAAAAATGTATCTCCCATTTGACCTTGTAATCCCACTCTTAGGAATTTATCCTAAGAAATCACAAACACCAATCAGAAAGGATTTATGTACCCCTATGTTCATGGCAGCACAATTTACAATAGCCACAATTTGATAACAGCCTAGGTGCCCTTCAGCAGATGAATGGATCAGAAAACTGTGGTACATCTACACAATGGAATTCTATGCTGCCATTAAAAAGAAGGAATTCTTACCATTTGCAGCAACCTGGTTGGAACTGGAGAACCTTATGCTTAGTGAAATAAGCCAGTCAATGAAGGAGAAGCATCACATGATCTCACTCATTTGTGGATAATAAAGAACATTATAAACTGATGAATAAAAGGATAGATACAGAGGTAGGAAAGCATCAGACTGTGAAATTACAGCAGGAAGATTAAAGTTAGGTGAGGTAGATAAGAGATCAATCAAAGGACTTGTATGCATGCATATAAGCATAACCAATGAACATTGACACTGGAGGATTGGGGTATGCCGGGAAGAAAGGGAGGGCAATGGAGAGATATGTATAAAAAATTAATAATAATAAAAAATGAAAAGAAAAAAATAAATAAACATAACTACTAAATAAATAAATACATAAATAGATAAATAAATAAATAAATAAATAAATAAAGTTATGGTAAACCAAGAGGCTCTACTGTAACCCAAGATCCAAGATAACCTCTGAAATGAAATGGACTGTGAGGTCAGGAAATAATCTTGATTTGATGAGGACTTGTGAGGCAACATTCCAATCTGAAGCTGTCCATGGCCCCAGGTCCAGCCAGTGGTGCTTGTCCAACCATTTTTAATCAAAGCCCAGGAGCACATTAATTTCCTCATTCAGGAAGGGTAATTAATAAACAAAGATTCCAACATGAGACCCTCAACCAGAAGCTATAAAAAAGTTTAATATATGAAAGTACAAGAAAAATTAAGTTAAACAGTATGCTAACAAAGAGAAGAAAATAAAGCTATACCACTCTATTCTTTTATGAAAATAATGTCATTATGAACTCTGAGAAGGGACTCTATGAAGAGGAACAATTAGACACAGAATATAACAGCTATACACTGGGTACTTTTAAAAATAATAGATTGATTTTTTTAAATGAGCAAGGAATAAATATTACTAAGAAATTATGAAAATTTTAAAAAGAACCAAGTAGAACATTTAGAGAATACCAGTTGTACTGGTTAATAATGCAGATTTTTTATTCATTAGGTGAAGTTATATGTATGTTAATATATACGTAATTTGATGTGTATGCTATTTTGTTATATTGACAGCAAGCTTCAAAACTTCATATGTCAAATTTCTGAAAGTGTTAACATCATATATATTTTTATGCTTAAAAATGTCAAAATTCATGCCAAAAAAAAAGATCATTTGTGGGAAGTTTTAATTCATTACTTTATTTTGAGGAAAAGTGCTGCTGAAAGTTATATACTTTGGGAAGCTTCTGGTAAACATGCTACATCTCAAGATACTTGTGAATGCTGGTTTAAATGCTTTAAAAGTGATTTTGATGTGAAAGACAAAGATGTCCAGGTAAATCAAAAAAGTTTGAAGACCAACAATTACAAGCATTATTGATTGAAGATGCATGTCAAAGTCAAAAACAACTTGCAGAAAGATTAAATGTTGCTCAGCAAACAATTTCTGATCATTTACAAGCAATGGGAAAGATTTTAAAGGAAGGAAAATGGGTGCTACATCAACTAAACAAAAGACAAATAGAAAACCAAAAAGTTATCAGTAAAATGTTGCTTCAGAGGCACAAAAGAAAATCTTTTTTTACATCGAATTATGACTGGTGATAAAACGTGAACTTATTTTGAGGATATCAAATGCAAAAAATTATGGGTGGATCTCTAGGTCAACCATCAACATTGACTGCAAGGCCAAATCACTTTGAAAAGAAGACAATGCTCTGTGTTTGGTGGGATCAGGAAGGTGTTGGTACTGATCACTACCAATAACAAATAATCAATTTGATCCATGCTTTGATCGTGAAATGACCAGAATGAGCCAGGAGATATGGCAAAATAATTTTGCTTCATGATAACTCACCATCACACACTTCAAAACCAGTTAAAGACATCTTAAAAGATTTTGCTTGAGAAGTATTAACCCACCCATTGTATTCATCAGACCTTACTCCTTCAGATCACCACTTGTTCCAATCAATGGCACATGCACTTTCTGAGCAGCACTTCAAAATGTACAAAAAAGTGGGAAATTGGGTCTCTGAATGATTTGCCTCAAAACAAGAAAAGTTCTATTGGGACATTATCTACAAGTTATCTGAAAGATGGGGGCATGTGTAGCTAGCAATGGACATTACTATGAATAAAGCACTTTTGATGTTTCTCTTGAAATTACTATGTTTTCTTTGATTACAAAATGTGCATTATTAACTGGTACACCTGTATCAGCCAACCAGTGTGTTTACATCTAGAAAGAGCAGTGTTCATATGCTGTGCTACAAAATAATGGAGGTCAGATCATTGGTTTGTATCATTATTAACTGGTACAACTGATATAAAGATTGAAATTAAATATTTAATGAGTGTATTAAATAGGAGATTAGGCACAGCTGAAAGAAAATATGAATAAATTGACAAGAATTAGTTAAATGTGAAGAAACTGAGATGGAAACACAGTGAAATTAGGAGATGGGAAATGCAAAAGAAAGGTTAAAACACAGAAGCGTAGAATGAAATATCTAACATACATCTAATTAAATGTTTAGGAGAAAAGAGATTGAAAGAGATATGATATTCAAGAGAGAGAGCTGAAAAATCCCTATAATTGAGGATGAAAGATACATAATCTTAGATAAGAAAAGAAAAATACATGTCAGTCAGGAAAAATAAAAGATATCAACACCCAGATGTACTGTAGAGGAAAGGCAGATTATCAAAGATAACAAGATATTAAAATTATTCACTTAGAAAACTACTAGAAAGAATAATAAACTAATACCAGATATCTCAAAAGCAACAACTGAAAAATAAAATAGTGAAATAAAACCTTTATGCATTGAGAGAAAATGCTATATGCCTTTAATCATAAATCCAGAAAATCTTTATTTAAAAAATGTAAAATAAGTATTTTTATGTTAAAAATAGAGTTCATCACTAGACTTTCACTAAAGGACCTTCTAAAGAATCAATATCAGGAAGAAAAGAATTGATCTCAGAAGGACTATCTGATATGTAAGAAGAAATAGTAAGAATTTAATAAAGATAAGAGAATAAATACTGTCTTTACAAAACAATCATCTATATATATAAAAGCCTAATATGCAAAGTGTCCCCTCAGGAGTTCAACAGAGAGATTAGAAGTTTGATTGCTCACTATGATGTGTGCTGACCACCAGGGGGCAGTGCCAAATGAAGGAAGGCCCCGGCTGGCAGCCAGCAGCCAGCAGCCACTAGGGACCCTACCAATGCATAAATTTTGTGCACTGGACCTCTAGTTGTTATTATATTTAATTTGTATAGTTAGAAGACAGGATTGAAATACTGGAAAACAATAGTATGCAAATCAATAGAGGGATGATTAGAGAGTTAATGGGTAATATCTTTGCCTTCTTCAAGAAAGGAAATTATTGTTTTTATTCAGAACTTAATTCAAAACTTCCTAGGTCACGTACTATAAGTCTGAGGGTATCCATTAAAAGAACAGAAATATGATGTGTATCTTTCAACCCAACCCAACAGCATGAAAAACAAAAACAAAATCCACTCATTTAAACAGAAGCATTTTAAAAAGTATAGAAAAAGTAAATCAATAACAAAATATAGAATAGTAGGACAAATACTAATAAATGAATAAGCAAAATAAATAAAACTAAATATTCTAAATAAAAAATAGACTTTCTAAGACTGGACTTTTTGAAATCCAGCTATGTTTTGTTTATAAGCAACATATTTAAAAAATAAATATCCCAAAACTTTGAAAGTATGGAAAATCATATGTCAAGCAAATAATAACAATAAACAGTTCTGTAACATATATATTAATATTATAAATTAGAACTTTAATACAAAACATATTGTAGCAATGTCATCTCTACAGAATGATAAAATTTCCAGACATTCAAAAGATAGAATAATTCTAACCATTTATACATGTAATCAAATAGCTATAAAATACATAAAGCAAAATTCTATTTATTTTTTTATTTTTTTATTAATGTGTGACATGTACACATATCTTCCCATTGTGCAAAATTCTGTTTAAATTGATAAATCTAAATACCTGTCTCAATTTAATAGTCAGGAAAACAAATTGAATTACATATAATTTTACAGCCAGAAATTAGAGAATTATACATCTGTTCAAGTACATGTGAAGTAACAACAAAAAAGTTGACCATGTAACAAGCTAAGAGCAAATCTCAGCTAATTTTAAACAATGGATATTATGCATTCCTTATTATTTGTACTAGAGGCCCAGTGCACAGATTCGTGCACCGGTGGGGTCCCTCAGCCTGGCTTGTGCCCTTTCACAATCTGGGACCCCTCAGAGGATGTCGGACTTCCAGTTTTGGCCTGATCTCCACAGACCAGGTCAAGGGACCCATGGGTGCACAAATCTGTGCACAGGGCCACTAGTATGCATATAAGATCTTTGGTTAATCTCTTCCTACCCTCCCCCCCTCTCCTTCCCCTTGAGCTTCATCAGTCTGTTCCATGGTTTCATGCCTGTGCATTGAGCATCTGTCCCATGATGGTCAGTGTACGTCATAGCTACCAGTTGAACAAATGGTCAAATAGTAGCTTAGGCTTTTATATATATAGTTTGTAATCAGTTAAAGAATCCTAATAAAAAAGTAATATGCAAATTGACCATCACTCCAAGACACAAGATGGCCGCCCCTATGTGGTCAAAGATGGCTGCCACAAGATGGCCTGCAGGGGAGGGGAGTTGGGGGCAGTTAGCAGTGACCAGGCCAGCAGAAGAGGGCAGTTGGGGGTATCAGCCTGTAGGGAAGGGCAGTTGTGGGCAATCAGTTCAGCAAGGATGGTAGTTAGGGGTGACCAGGTTAGCATGGGAAGGCAGTTGGGGGAGACCAGGTCTTCAGGGGAGGACAGTTGTAGGCAATCAAGCCAGCAGGGAGGGCAGTTAGGAGTGACTGGGCCAGTAGAGGAGGTCAGTTGGGGGAACCAGGCCAGCAGGGGAGGGCAATTGGGGAGATTAGGCCTGTAAGGGTTGGCAGTTGTGGGGGGCCAGGCCTGCAGAAAAGGGCAGTTGTGGATTATCAGGCCAGCAGGGAGGACAGTTAGGGGTGACTGGGCCAGTAGAGGAGGGTAGTTCGAGAAGACTAGGCCAGCAGGGGAGGGCAGTTGGAAAGCGGAGGATTCAGGCCTTTAGGGGAGGACAGTTAGGGGTGATTGGGCCAGCAGGGGAGGGCAGTTGGGGGCGACCAGGCCTGCAGGGGAGGATAGTTAGGAACAATTAGACTGGCAGTGGAGGGCAGTTAGGGGCAATCAGGCTGGCCAGGAAGCAGTTAGGTATTAATCAGGCTGGCAGGGGAGTAATTAGGGGGTGATCAGGGAGGCAAGCAGAAGCAGTTGGGGGCAATCAGGCAGAGGCAGATGAGCAGTTGGGAGCCAGCAGTCCTGGATTGTGAGAGGGACTGCTAGCCTTCTTCTCCTCTCCCTGGATCAGACCTAAATGGGTGGTTGGACATCCCTCAAGAGCTTCCAGATTGGAGAAGGTGCAGGCTAGGCTGAGGGACACCCCCCTACCCCCGCCATGCATGAATTCCATGCACTAGGCCTCTAGTAAATTACTAAAAGCCTTAAATAAAGTATCTCTTACATTTGGATATAGACACAATTGTGTATAGCTCATTTTGTAAAATAAGTGATCACAATGCAAATTTAAAATATTTAGAAATAAATAACAATATTTAAAAATGCATATCAAATACTTGCCACAAGCTGTTGGATGCATCCAAATTAGTAATTAGAAAAAAATTCTATAATCACTTTAGAAAATACAAATTTATCTAAGAAATTAGAAATGTTACAGTACACTAAGTTTAAAGAAAGTGATAGGATGGAGAACATTTTAAAACAACAGAAATTAATAAATTCAAATTCAAAATATAATAAATTCACACAAACAAAATTTACTCTTTGCTAATATAGAATAGCTTCTGCCAAAGTTAAAGGAGGAAAAGGAAAATAGAAAAATAAATATATTAGAATTTTTAAAAGGTAATATAACTAAAAATTTAGCAGAGATAAAAATAAAATGATACTATGAAAAATATTCTGCTAAAAGCTTTGAAAACAACATCACAGTAATAGAGTTCTAGAAATACATAAACTATTAAAATGCCTCAGCAAGAAACAATTTTATATATATATATATATGATGAGAGAATATTATTGACTGACACCTTCTGAACATTGGGGATCAAGCCTGCAACCCTGACATGTGTCCTAACCAGGAATCTAACTGGGACCTCCTGGTTCATAGATCAATGCTGTATCACTGAGTCATGTCAGCTGGGCCACAATTCTTGAGTAATCCTAAAATTAGTAAAGAAAATCAAATAAAAATTTAAAAGTTTTTCTGAAAAGTAAATAGCCATCCCACCCTGCTGGTTCTCAGTAGTTAGAGCATTGGCCTGTGGACTGAAGGGTCCCAGGTTTGATTCTGGTCGACAGCATGTACCTTGGTTGCAGGCTCCTCCAGCCCAGGCCCTGATCTGGTCTCCTGCAGGAAGCAACTAATTGATGTGTTTCTCTCACATCAGTGTTTCTCTGTCTTTCTCTCTTTTTTCCAGTCTTTCTAAAAATTAGCGGAAAAATATCCTTGGGTGAGGATTAACAAAAAAAACAAAACAATAGTACCAGTGATTTTACAGTTGAGTTCTACCAAGGCTTCAAGGAACAGATCCTGCCAATTTTTCAAAAACTCTCCAGGAGAGTAGAAAGAGCAAACACTACTCAGGTTAATCCTAAGGCTAGTTTTACCTTGATAGTCCACAGGGTCAAGTAGGATGGTTCAGTTAAGAGTAAGGACCTTTACCTTATTAGAAAGTTGGATAAACTTAAACTTCAAATGAGACAGATAGAATAGAGTGATGTGAGGTGACTGGATATCTGCAACCAACAGACAAGGAATAGGAAAATCAGGAAATCATTAGCATAAGCAAGGGGACTCTTATTAAGATCACATTGTTATGCTAATTAGAAGGAAAAAATATAATTACTAATTTCAAGAAATCATTAACATTTTTAAGGTTTTATATATTAAAAACCTGATTCCAAATTTTATAAAAATAAGTGGATTGCTGAAGGGAAAAAGAGTTCTTGACTTGTAAAGGAACACCTTTATAAAACAAGACAAAAAATTAAGACAAAGAGAAATCATGAGGAAAAGGTAAAAAGAGTTGGAGAAGAGAATAGTCAGATTTTTAAACTCTTAGAAGTGGGAATATAAGGAAAAGAGAAAAAGAAGATGGAGCAGAGGCAATAAGCCCAGAAAAAAACAAAAGCAAATCATTATTGTGATAAAAAACATGAAATGTTTAAGATCAAAACATCAATTTAGACAAGTTTAATTAAAACATTTGCTACTCATACAGCTGGTCTGATTTATAGGCAAAAAAAAATTAATTTTAAGGACAGGTGTATCTAAAACCCTTCTCAAGGGAAATCAATTGCCTATGGATTGTTTACCTGCAGAAGTAGAAACCAAAAAGCAAATAAAATTTGTTACCATCTTGAGAAAGGACTATGATTCCCAATGCACCATGCTACCAGTACAGCATTCACCTAAGAAAGCAAACATTTTCATATATCAAAGGCTCAGAAAATACTATTGAAATTTAAAACATCAAATAGCTGAATATCACATCTGGTATAATTTAGTTTATATAAATACTAGAGGCCCGGTGCACAAAATTCATGCATAGGCGGATGTCCCTCAGTCCAGCCTGCACCCTCTCCAATCTGGGACCCCTTGAGGGATGTCCGACTACCCATTTAGGCCCAATCCTACCTAGATCAGATTTAAACAAGCAGCCAGACATCCCTTTCACAATCCAGAACTGCTGGCTTCCTACTGCTCAACTCCTGCCTTCCTGATTGCCCCTAACTACTTCTGCCTACCAGCCTTAGATAGGATATTAAAGACTATGGTTTTAAAAGTACAATCCTATATAATAAAGAGCTAATATGCTAAATAGACTGGAATATGGAATGACCTTCCAGAACAACCTGCAGGAACAACCAGTGAGCAGGAGGTGAGGGTGGACAAGGGGGGAGTAGTGAGCCTGCACTATCAGGCCAGCCATGGTGGTCCCAGCCCCTCCCCCTTCTGCAGAGGCATCAGGAGAGGGGCCTGCATGGTCCTGGTCCTGGTGCTATGTCTTCTACAGAGGTGACCACAGGGGAACCGGCTATGCCTCAGTCAGACATCGCTTAAGGGCTCCTGGGCTGCCAGAGGGATATCTGACTCCTAGCTTAGGCCCAATCCCCTGGGGCAGTGGTCAGCAAACTCATTAGTCAACAGAGTCAAATATCAACAGTACAATGATTGAAATTTCTTTTGAGAACCAAATTTTTTAAACTTAATCTTCTTCTAATGCCACTTCTTCAAAATAGACTTGCCCAGGCCATAGTATTTTGTGGAAGAGCCACACTCAAGGGGCCAAAGAGCTGCATGTGGCTTGTGAGCCACAGTTTGCTAACCATGGCCCTAAGCTTGCAGGTGGCCATCTCCCTAGGTATCCCTGACTGTGAGGGTGCAGGCCGGGCTGAGGGACCCCCCAAGTGCAAATTTCCGTGCACCAGGCCTCTAGTTAAACATATAAATGACCAGATAAAGGCCTACAAGAAAACTCAGTAAAGTGTTAATAATACCTCTGAGAAAATAAGAATAAACTGGGAACATTTTAAATTTGACTTAACAAAAACATAAAAATTATTTTGTCACTGCCGAGCTAATAACCTTTCTCCTTTGAGGGCAGTCAAAAGAGACTGCTGTTAAACATGTTCCCTGTCCTGGCACCTCACAAGGGGATTCTGCTCTCATAAACATGACACTTTTTTGTTTCCAAAATAAGCCCAAAGGGCACACATATTTCTATTACTGTCGTTATTATATAATAACCAAATTTTTGTTCCTTCTATGCTTAGTGATGCATACACAATATTTAAAAAATATTTTAAGGCAAAAAATGTTTATCTTTTGGACCATTTTGAATGTGAAATTCATCCCCCTCAAATAACAATAATAATAATAATAATAAAAAAACTCCAATTACACAGAAGTAAAGTACATGGATTTTTTTTTATAATCCATCCAATTGTGAAATCAGCATAGATACTATTGTGAACATTTAAACACCTAAAAATGCAAAGATTTTTCTAAATGCAACAAACATCAAACTCAGCACTGGCCTGCCCATATACCATTTCTAAATTCACTGTATCTTTTTTCCAAGGGTTGGTCCCTGTACCATCTCTGATGATAGAGAGGGAAGAAACTCATTTGTTACACTGGCCCACAAATTCTGAAACAATCTAAGTCTCTTGAATAGAGTGCAGTGAGTCCAATAAGTCAATGGAAACTGTGACTTTAAATGAAACAAAAAATAAGGAAACCAGTTTCCCAGAGGCTAATTTATATAAACAAGAGCCAAGTTCCCACAGTATATTTTTGTCACAAAGACATCACCAAACTTCTAAATTAAGACCCAACACATTCCTGATATTAATTCTTCTAACATTAAATAGTGAAATAGATGTGAGCTATACATACATTTAAGAAAAATTAATAAAACAAGATATTAATGATTTTCCAAGCTGCTTATTCCAATTCAGAGTCACATCTGGCTATCCTGGCAGCTCGGGGTGACAGGCAGAAACCCACCTGGACAGCTGGGCACACACACACACCAATACTCATACTGGGACAATATAGGCAAGCCAAAAAATCTCTACAGATGTGGGGAATACTACAAATTCCACAGAGACAGTGGCCCCTGATGTAAATCAATTTTTTTTCTCATCAACATTATAACAAGATGACATTGAATAAAACAATGTCATTCAAGGACCTGCTGTGTTTAAATATAATCCATTCAAAACCTTTGATTACCACCTAACTGGAATGGCTCAGTGGTTGAATGTCAACTGAACCTGGAGGACACGGTTTGAGTCCTGGTTAGGACACATGACAGGGTTGTGGGCTTAATCCCCATTAGGGGGCATGAAGGAAGCAGCCAAACAATGATTCTCTCTCATCATTGATGTTTCTATCTTTCTCTCCTTCTGCCTTACTCTCTGAAATCAATAAAATATATTTTTTAAAACTTCTAATTACCAAGTGGTTTGAGTACCCAGAGGAGCTGGCCTAACAGCATCATTTGATCTCCAGTGAGAGAAGAGAGAATTTGGGGGCACAACAAAGCAAGTGAGTCTCAACACTTCCCATGTGCACGTACAACATTAGGTACTATGAAAAGCAGATGATTAAGTAAACAAATCTGCCTTCAGAGAATGTAGTATATTTAGGGACATAAGAACACAAATGACTATACAGCATAACTATAACCAGTGCTATTAGGAAACAGAATCATAAAGACCAAGAATAGTTAAAGGATGGAGAACTCATATTAAGGTGGACAAGTTAAGAGGAAAATTGTAGATGTGGAAATGGCCACGCATGCATATGTATGTTTGCACATACCAGTATAATGGGTGCTAGAGAGTGTGGCATTTGAGTCTTTATAATATTAAATTCAATTTCAAAAAAATTAGAGTGAGAAGGGGACCTATAGACCAGGGTAAGAACATAACAAAACAATAATGTCAAGAAAGCTTGGGGATGGAATGAGACTGCAAAATATTAAATATAATATGAGATAATTTTGACACATAGTCAATAAATCTACAAAGTCTGTTAAAGCAGATAAACTTAAAAATGCTATTTATCTGAATACTTTTATTTTTATCTAAGATACACAGGTGCAGATTCATTCACCAACATTGTGGCCTGAGGTTAAGCACTCTTCTTTGACTATGGGTCCACTAATTGGAATTCCAAGGTCATCATTTTTGTATAGAGCCTTATCTAAAATATCCAGTCCCACTTCTTTAAAGTGAAAGAAAAAAACAGAACCTTAAGAAGTAATCTAAGTGCAAAGTGTTGGATTTTTATTAATTTCTTCCAATCTTTTATATTATCCTGCCTAATTTCAGTAATCATTTTTAAGTCACAAATACAATTGAAAACAAAAACAACCAAACCTTGCCTGGCTGGCGTTACTCAGTGGTTGAGCACTGACCTATAAAGCAGGAGGTCACAGTTAGATTCCGGGCACATGCCTGGGTTGTAGGCTCAATCCCCAGTGGGGCACGGTAGGGTGTGTGTGCAGCAGGCAGTTAATCAATTATTCTCTCCCATCATTGATGTTTCTATCTTTTTCTTCCTCTCACTTTCTCTCTGAAATCAATAAAATATAAATAATTAAATAAATAGCTAGATAGATAGATAATAAGCAAATAAATACAACCAAACCTTGAATAGCATACACTTCAACTTGACGAAGTAGAGGTGCATGGCCACACCAAATGTGAATTAACTTGGTGCCACCACTCACTCTTACCCTTAAACTGAGGCTGGGTGTCTAATATAAAATGGTTTGTCTTTCCCCGGCCCCCACACACATTTACGTGTTCTCTTTAAACTTCGTAATCATAGAGACAGAAAAGTTTGTTTTTTCAAACAATTGATATATATGTAGGGAAGCAGGAAAAAACAAAGCTGGAAAAGAATATGATTATACTGTATTGAAGTGAGCATTTAGAGTCCTAAGATTTTAATGTTCACTTTGATCAATAATGGAATATATTTCTTGGAAAATAATATGATCTGCAGTTCACTTTAGCCTTAGAAAGATTAATTTGGCCATCGAGTAGGATGAGTGGGAATAGGCAGAATCTGCAGTTAGAGAATGAATTGTGTAGGGAGTTTCTTCAATAACTGGGATTTAGGTCAGAAGCTGCAAATTGGTTGTCATTGTTTAAATAAGGCTGGAATATATATTTTCTTAGCCTTGCACTGTTTTCTAAACTTTAAAATTTAGTTATCTACATTCAGAAACCAAGGGAATATATACAACTCAATTAAAAATTAAAAATAAAGGCCAAAAAACTTGGGAAAAAAATCACTGGAGCTGAGTAGTAGCTGGTCTTCTAGCCATGAGTTCCACTTTCCTGCCACCTCTCACCTCTTGTCCCTACACTGAGGCTGAGTATCTATTACAAAATGACTTGTCTCTTTCTGGCCCACACCACTCATCTATGTATTCTCTTTAATCTTTGTAATCATAGAGACAGATAAATTTGTTTATTCAAACAATTGATATCCAGAGTATGTAGGGGAGACAGGGAGAGATAGGATCAGAAAATTGGATTAGGAACAAGGAATTCTGGTCTAGAAAAACAGCTGAGGTACACAGATATGATATTTGAAGTTGAGAATCCTGAAGAAAAGAGTGTAGGGGTGGTCAAAGAAAGAGTAGGGGACAGAAATGGAGACTACAACTTTTTTGTTGTTGTTGTTAAGGAATATTTCTATCTAGGTAGCTGACAGAAGAATTAGAAAAGGAATAATCAAGAAGGCAGGAATAGAATATTTCATAAAGAAAATAGTCTTATCGCAGATACCAAATATTACAAAGAGGTTGAAGAAGACAAGGATTAATAAAAAGCCATGGCATTTTTCTTCAGAAGGTTGACAATGACAAGACTGTTTTATGCTTGAGTGATGGGGCATGATCCAACTAGTGATTGAATTAGAAGAAATGAGATGGTAAATGGGTGGAGCACTTTTCCAAGAAGATTGATTGCTAAGACAGGGAAAAAGATTCAGCAGCAGCAGCAGATTCAAGGGAAAATCAGTGAAGAGAAGATGCACAGATGCATATGTGTAGATATACAAATGTGTGTGTATGCATTTATGTATATACTAGAGGCCCAATGCATGAAATTCAGCTGCCTTGTGGCCCTGGCTGCCCGTGACCAAGCAGCCATGCCCACTGGTCGTTCAGGAAGGTCATTCCACCGTCCAGTCTAATTAGCATATTAGCTTTTTATTATATAGGATGTACATATATATCTGTAGATATACATGCATATTAGAGGCATGTAAAATTATGACAAATTTCTCCAAGTCTAGAAATACAGCCTACGACTTAGTTTGTTGTTAAGGAAAGAATCCCTACTGTAACTCTTCAATTAGCTAAATGTAACACACATGACAACCTACTATCCTAGTTGTAAAGATACAACAGGATCCTTTATGAGTGAACAACTGATGTCCTTGGTATGCACAGCTGGACACCTCTGCACAAGAGTTTAGAAACCAGAAATAAAACACCAATCAGGCAGAAACTGGTTTGGCTCAGTGGATAGAGCGTCAGGCTGCAGACTGAAAGGTCCCGGGTTTGATGCCGTTCAAGGGCATATATCCTGGTTGTGGACACATCCCCAGTAGGGGGCGTGCAGGAGGTGGCTGATCGATGTCTCTCTCTCTCATCGATGTTTCTAACTCTCTATCACTCTCTCTTCTTCTCTGTAAAAAATCAATACAATATATATATATTTAAAAAAAAAACAATCACTCTCTTTAAACTTTAAAACTAGATATTTAAGATCTCTGATGAATTGAGATTGTCCTTAATAAGATCCACTAACAGGAAAACCTCAAAAAGAAGTTTTCACCACAAGGCAAATAGCCTTAACTGATGGTCTTTGCTCAATACCCAGGATCTGCATGTTAATGTCTCTTATGTGATTCTTACACAGCCAGCCAGCATTGTGTGAAGACTGCTGCTTCAGAACCACTATCTTAGCTCATGTCTAGGCCAGGAGGTTTATACATGACTATTCACCCACATCCTGTTTTTAATCAATGGCTCTGTCTGTAGTTTTAAAACTAAACCAAAAGTATTGCACACTATGGTGAGGAAATGACAACTTTATCTTCAAGTACAGCTAGTAAGGATCAGACCCATACACATTTTCATCTTTCATTCTTCAAGAATGCTCAATATATATATATATATTGGACCTTTTCATTCTCCTCTCCATGTACTTCACTTGTTTTAATACTTTCTCTCCCTCTCTCTCTCTCTCTCTCTCTCTCTCTCTCTCTCTCACACACACACACACACACACACACATTAAGGTCATTTTCTATATCTTTAAGTTCATACATTGTCTCAATATCTATGTATTATATGCTGTTCCATCCATCATTAAAATTTAATTTCAAAGACAATGTTTTTTAGAATAAAAATGTATTATATGTACTTAAATCCTTCTAATTTATGTTAATATTTTTACTCCACTATGGTTTCTATTCCTTAATTTTATTCTCTTTAATCAACTTCAATGTTTTTAATTTTAATAATCTTTATTTTTTAGAAAAGTTATAGATTTACAGAAAATTGTACAGATAGTATAGAGGTTTTCATATACCTTGAACATATTATATTAATATGGCACATTTGTTATAATTAATAAAAAATGTTGATACATTGCTGTTAACTAAAGTCCATGATTTATTAAGAATTTATTAAGTCATGCATGGGTATTTTTTAACCTAATGTTATTTGTGTTCCAGGATGCCTTTCAGGACACTATATTATATTTAGTCATCATGTCTGCCTAAGTTTTTCTTGGACATAACAGTTCTCAAACTTTACTTATTTTGATGACTTTGACAGTTTTAAGAAGCTTGGTTGATATTTTGTAGCATATCTCTTAATTGTGGTTTTTCTGATATTTTCTTATTATTAAGACTCAAGTTATGAGTTTGGGAGGAAGACTACAGAGATAAAGTGCCATTCTCACTACATCATTTCAAGCATACATGTTATCAATATGACCTGTCACTAGTGATGTTGACCTTGATTAACTGGCTGAAGCAGTGTTTGCTTGGTGTCTCCACTGTGGAGCTACCTTTTTTCTTCACTTTTTATGCTGCACTCCGTGAAAGATAGTCAACATGCTAATGTGATGGGGAATCATATTCCATCTCCTTAAGGGTATAATCCTGTCTAATAAAGAGGGAATATGATAATTGATCTTCATGCAATCACAAAGATGGTGACACCCATAGCCAATAAGGAGGAAATATATTAATTGACTGTCCTGCTCTCAAAGATGGCAGCTCCCACAGCTAATAAGGAGGGAATATGTTAATTGACTGTCATGTCCTCAAAGATGGCGGCACCCACAGCCTCAAGATGGTGGCTGGTGCCCAATCCCCTCAGCCCCAATGGGGTAGCAGTTGTGTGGCAAAGCTGGGCCTGTCCCCAAGTGGGCCCAGCCGCTCCATACACCTGCCTCTGGAATCATGCAATCCCTTCAGCCCCCCAGGGGCCCAGAGCCAGCCCGGGGTGCAGGCAAGCCTTGGATGGCAGCTGCCCAGCCACCCAGGGCCACCCAAGGCTCAGGTAACCAGGGCTGAGGCTTGAGCTAACAAGCAGTGGCAGCAGCAGAGATGTGATGGGTCATTACCTCCTCCTGATCACTGGATCACCTCCCATGCCTGAGGACTCCCAGATTGTGAGAGGAGGTAGGTCAGGCTAAGGAAACCTCACCTCCCCCGCCCCCCGCACTCCAGTGCATGAACTTTTATGCATCGAGCCTCTAGAATCTATATAACTTCCTTGGAATTGTTCTACACAGGAAATTTGTCTTTTCACCCCATTTGTTATTTATGTGGTTTTTTTGTTTTGTTTTGTTTTTAGTACCTATCAATTTATTTAATAGGTGGATAATTACAAGGCAATTGTTGGATCCAGTGCAAAGAATGTTCATAACTTAACCAAAGTGACTCTCAGCTTCCAATAGCCAATTCTATGCTAAAGTTTCCTTGCAGTTTGTGTGTGTGTGTGTGTGTATCTGACTCTCATTTTTATTTTATTTTTTAATTTTTTTATTGATTCAGGTGTCCTTATTTGTCCATTACCCCCACCTTCCATTCATGCCCCCACCCTCCCGTTGTCTGTGTCCATTGATTAGGCTTATATGCATGCATATAAGTCTTTTGATTAATCTCTCCCCTTTACCCCCATCATCCCCTACCTTCCCTGAGGTTTGATGTTCTGATTGATGTTTCTCTGTCTCTGGATCTATTTTTGTTCATCAGTTTATGTTATTGATTATATTCCACAAATGAATGAGATCAGGTGACATTTATCTTTCTCTGCCTGGCTTATTTCACTTAGCATAATGCTCTACATCTCTATCCATATTGTTGCAAATGGTAAGAACTCATTCTTTTTTACTGCAGCATAGTATTTCATCATAGTAGATGTACCACAGATTTTTAATCCACTATCTGCTGATGGGTACTTAGCCTGTTTCCAAATCTTAGCTATGGTAAATTGTGCTACTACGAACATAGGGCTGCATATACGCTTTCTGATTGGTGTTTCTAGTTTCTTGGGATATATTCCTAGAAGTGGGATCACTAGGTCAAATGAAAGTTCCATTTTTAGTTTTGTGAGGAAACTCCATACTGTTCTCCACAGTGGCTGCACCAGTCTGCATTCCCACCAGCAGTGCATGAGGGTTCCTTTTTCTCTGCATCCTCATCAGCATTTGTCATTTGTTGATTTGTTGATAATAGCCATTCTGACAGGTGTGAGATGGGACTGCATTGTTGTTTTGATTTGCATCTCTCTGATGATTAGTGACTTTGAGCAGTTTTCATACGGCCAATAGACATGAAAAGTGTCTATTTAGATTAGTTGCCCATTTTTGATTGGGTTGTTTATTTTCTTTTTGTTAAGCTGAATGAGTTCCCTGTAAATGTTGGAGATTAAATCTTTATCCTTGATATCATTGGCAAATATGTTCTCCCATGCAGTGGGATTTCTTATTGTTTTGAAGGTTTCCTTTGTTGTACAAAAGCTTTTTATTTTGATGAGGCACCATTTATTTATTTTCTCTTTAGTTTTCATTGCCCACTGAGCAGTATCAGTGAAGAAATTGCTTCAGCATATGTCAGAGATTTTTCTGCCTGTGGATTCCTCTAGTATTTTTATGGTTTCCCATCTTATATTTAAGTCCTGTATCCATTTTGAGTTTATTTTTGCAAATAGTATAAGTTGGTGGTTAGTTTCATTTTTTTGCATGTATCTGTCCAGTTTTACCAGTACCATTTATTGAAGAGACTATCTTGACTCCATTGTATGTTCATGCCTCCTTTGTCAAATATTAATTGAGCATAGTGGTTTGGGTCAATATCTGGATTCTCTATTCTATTCCATTGGTCTATGTGTCTGTTCTTGTGCCAGTACCATGCAGTTTTGAGAATAGTGCCTTTGTAATACAGCTTGAAATCTGGTATTGAGAACCCACCTACTTTATTCTTCTTTCTCAGGATTCTGTGGCTTTTCGGGGTCTTTTTTTGTTCCAGATGAATCTTTAAAGAGTCTTTCTAGGTATGTGAAATATGCCATTGGTATTTTAATGGAAGTGCATTAAATCTATAGATTACTATGGGTAGTATGGACATTTTAATGATGTTGATTCTACCAATCCATGAGCATGGTATGCTCTTCCATGTGTTTACATCTTCCTCTATCTCCTTTTTCAGTGTCCTGTAGTTTTCTGCATATAGGTCTTTTACTTCCTTAGTTAAATTTATTCCTAAGTATATTAATTTTTTTTGGTGTGATGGTAAATGGGACTGCTTTTTTAGTCTCTCTTTCTGTAAGTTCACTATTAGTGTATAGAAATGCCATAGATTTCTTAGCATTAATTTTGTATCCTGCTACATTGCCAAATTCATTTATTAAGCCTGATAGAGATTTTCAGGTTTTTTATGTACAATATCATATCATCTGCAATTTTGACAGTTTTACTTCTTCTTTTCTAATTGGGATGCCTTTTATTTCTTCTTCTTATCTAATTTTAATGGCTAATTCTTCCAGTACTATATGGAACAAGAGTGGTAAGAGTGAGTATCCCTGTCTTGTTCCTGTTCTTAGGGGAAATTATTTTAGTTTTTGCCCATTGAGTATGATGTTTGCTGTGGGTTATCATATATGGCTTTTTTATGTTGAGGTATGATCCTTCTATTTCTACCTTGTTGATAGTTTTATCAAGAAAGGGTGTTGGATTTTGTCAAATGCTTTTTCTGTATCTATTGATATGACTGTGATTTTTATCTCTCAATTTGTTTATGTGATGTATCACGTTTATTGATTTGCAGATATTGTACCATCCTTGCATTCCTAGGATAAATCCTACTTGGTCATAGTGTATGATCTTTCTGATGTACTACTGGATTTGATTTGCAAGAATTTTTTTTTGAGGATTTTGGCATCTATGTTTATGAGGGATATTGGCCTGTAATTCTCATTCATTGTGTTATCTTTATCTGATTTTGGTATTAGGGTGATGCTGGCATCATAGAAGGTGATTGGAAGTGTTCCTCATTCTTGAATTTTTTGGAATAGTCTGAGGAGGATAGGTTTTAATTCTTCCTTGAATTTTTGGTAAAACTCCCCTGTGTAGCTGAATGGCCCCAGGCTTTTGTTTGCTGGAAGCTTTTTGATGACTGCTTCAATTTCTTCCATAGTTATGGGCCTACTGAGATGTTTAGATGTTCCTGATTGAGTTTTGGAAGGTTATATTTTTCTGGGAATATGTCCATTTCCCCCAGGTTGTCCACTTTGTTGGAAGAGAGTTGTTCATACTATTTTTTAACAATCCTTTGTATTTCAGTGGTGTCTGTTGTTATTTCTCCTCTTTCATTTCTGATTTTGTTTATTTGGGTCCTGTCGCTTTGCTTCTTGCTGAGCCTGGCTAGAGGTTTATCAATCTTGTTTATCCTTTCAAAGAACCAGCTCTTGGTTTAGATGATCTTTTGTATTGTTTCTTTGGTCTCTATGTCATTTATCTCCACTCTGATCTTTACTATTTCCTTCCTTCTGCTTACACTGGGCTTTTCTTGTTGTTCTCTTTCTAGCTCTTTGAGTTATAGAGTTAGGTAATTTATTACCATTGTTTCTTGTTTGGTTTTTTTGCAGTAGGCTTGTAGAGTTGTGAACTTTCCTCTCAAGAGTGTTTTCACTGTGTCCCATAGATTTTGGATTGTTGAGTTTTCATTGTCATTTGTTGTCATGATGTTTTTTATTTCTTTCTTGATCTCTTTGGTAACCCAGTCATTGTTTAATAGCATGCTATTTAGTCTACATGTATTTGATTATTTTTAGATTGTTTTTATTGTTGATTTCCAGTTTTATTCCACTGTGATCTGAGAAGATGCTTGATACAATTTATATCTTCTTGAATTTGAAGAGACTTTGCCTATGTCCCAACATATGGTCTATTTTTGAAAATGACCCATGTGCACTTGAGAAGAATGTATATTCTGTAGCTTTGGGTGAAATGTTCTGAAGATGTCAATTAATTGCATCTGGTTTAATGAGTCATTTAGGATTGATGTTTCTTTGCTGATTTTTTTGTTTAGAGGATTTGTCCTATGGTGATAGTAGAGTTTTAAAGTCTCCGATTATGATTGTATTTCTGTCAATCTCCCTTGATATCCCCCAGGAGTTTTTTTTTTTATGTATTTGAATGCTCCTGTATATATTTAATAGAGTTATTTCTTCTTATTGGATTGCTCCTTTTAGTATTATGAAATGGCCTTTCTTATCTCTTGTTATGTCCTTCACTTTGAGTTCTAATTTGTCTGATATAAATATTGCTACCCCAGCTTTCTTTTCATTTCCATTTTCCTGAAAAACCATTTTCCATTCCTTCACCATCAGTTTGTGTGCATCTTTTTTTCTGAGGTGGTTTTTCTATAGACAGCACATGGGTCATGTTTTCTTATCTAATCCATTACCCTATGTCTTTTGATTAGAGCATTTAATTAATTTACATTTAAAGTTATTATTAATAGATACTTATTTGTCACTATTTTTATTCTTTACCCCTGAGTTTCTTCTTTGCTTCTTATTTCTGTTTTTACAGCAGACCCTTTAGCATTTCTTGTATTGCTGGTTTGGTGGTAATAAACTGAGTTAGTCCTTTTTTTGTCTGTGAAGCTCCTGATTTCACCTTCAATTTTGATTAATAGCCTTGATGGGTATGGTATTCTTAGATTCAGACCCTTCCTTTGCATGACTTTGTATATTTCATTCCATTCCCTTCTGGCCTGATGAATTTCTGTTGAGAAATCAGTTGTTAGTCTGATTAGGGTTCCTTTGTAGCTAACTTTCTTTCTCTCTCTGGCCACTTTTAAGATTCTTACTTTGTTCTTGGTGTTTGTCAATTTAATTATAATGTGCCCTGGTGTCGGTTTTTGGGGGTTCATTTTGCTTGGGACTGTGTGAGTTTCTTGGGTTTTTGTGGTTTTGTTCTTCCCTATCAGGGAAGTTTTCTGTCATTATTTCTTCAAACAGGTTTTCTATTCCTTGCTTAGTTTCGTCTCCTTCTGGGACCCCATTATGCAGATGTTGTTTTGTTTCATGTTGTCCCAAAGTTCCCTTAGGTTCTTCTCCTGCTTTTTAATTTTATTTTTCTAGAAGCTGCTCTATTTGGGTATTTTTTCCTATCTTGTCTTCTAGATCACTGATATGATCCTCTGCTTCTTTTAGTCTACTGTTGATGCTTCCTATTGACTTCTTTTCAGCAGCAATGTCATTTTTCATTTCTTCTTGGTTCTTCTTCATTTCCTCTTGGTTCTTAATTATATTATAGAATTTATCTTCCATTCTTTTTAGCCACCTTATGACCATTTCTCTGAATTTTTTCTCTGGCAGGTTGCTTGCCTCCATTTCATTTACTTCCTTTTCTGGTGATGCCTGCTTTTCTTTTATATGTGGGCTGTTTCTTTGTCTGCCCATGGTCTCCCTTCTCTGGTTGTCTGGTTATGTAGTTCTCTCTCTCCTGTGTTAATTTAAAGGCACAGTCCCCTTTACCCACTCCTTTCCAAACAGCTGGCACACTTTAATAATTCCCAGGCTGTCCTTTTGCATTAGATCAAAATGCGTTGCTTTCTAGTGACCCCCCCTGTTAGCAGCTCTGAGGATCCCCTTCCACATTCACGGATTATGCCAGGCCCAACAGCCATGTGTTTCTCTAGGTACAGTGTACCCCTGGTCCTCCAGCTCCCACAATGCATGCATTTCTCTGTCCTGAGGGACCAGATACCTCACCTTATCCCAGGTAAAATCTGACCTTTCTGTGTGGCGTGTAGAGCTCCTCTGAATCTGAGTGTGCCAACTGGGGATTGGTGTTCTGGGGCTCACAGCTGTTTGTTGGGTGCCACAGTTGTAGATTTTCAGGCTTCCAGTAACATCTACTTTTCCCTTCAATATGGCATGGTCTCTACATCCAAGCTTGTGGGTCCAGGATAGAAACCCGCAGCAGTGGGGGAGCCCTGTCCAGCAGTCCCCCACCTTCTCCTGGAGTTTAGCTGTCCCTAACTTTCCAACAAACACTTCCAGTGTGACCCTCAGCTGTTCTCTCTGTCTGCTCAGGGACAAGGCTTGAGACACGTCCATCTATTCCGCTGCCATTTTCCCCCCCATCTTTTGAACTGTTTATTTAGATCTTTTGAACATGTTTTAATTGGGTTTTTTGTGTTCTTATTTTTTTTATTTGTAAAGTTCTTTTTATAGTTTAAATACAAGTCATTTTACAAATATGTGTTTTGTAAATATTTCCTCCTAGTCTGTGACTTGTCTTTTGATTCTTTCTCAAAACAGAAGTTTTTAATTTTAATAAAGTCCAATGTATCAACTTTTTCTTTCATGAATCATATTTTTGGTGTATTTAAAAATTCATCATCAAATCCATCTAGACTTTTTTCTATATTATCTTCTAGAAGTGTTATAATTTTCTGTTTTACATATATAAGTCTATGATGCAATTTTGAGTTAATTTTGCAAAATGTGTAAAGTTTTACATATGGATGTCCAATTGTTCCAGAAACATTTGTTGCAAACACTATCCTTTCTTCACTTAACTATCTTTGCTCCTTTGTCAAAGGTCAGTGACTGACTATATTTATGTGGGTCTGTTTCTGAGCACTCTATTCTATTTCATTGATTTATATATCTACTTGTTTGCCAATACTATGTTGTCTTAATTATTGTAGATTAAAAGTCTAGAAATTTGGATATATGATTTCTCCAACATCCTCTTACTCTTCCTTCTCCCTCTCCACATCCTCCAATTTTACTTCAGCTATTCTAGGTCTTTTGCCTTTCCATATAAAATTTAGAAGCAATTTGTCAATCTCTATAAAATAGTTTGCTGGAAATTTCATTTAATCTATACTAAATCTATTTTATAAGTTAGAAAGAACTTATATCTTAACATTACTGAGTCTTCTAATCCATGAACACAGAGTATCTATGTTTATTTAAATTCTCTTGTATTTTTTCATCAGAATTTTAGAGTTTTCCCTATATAGATTCTGCATATATTTTGTTAGGCTTATATCTATTTCATTCTAGGGATAAATGGCATTATTTGTTTAATTTCAAATCCTTGTTGTTCATTGCTAGTATATAAGAAATCATTTAACTTTTATATAATAACTAGAGGCCTGGTGCACAAAATTCATGCACGGGGGGCTGGGGTGTCCCTTAGCCCAGCCTGCACCCTCTTTAATCTTGGACCCCTAGGGGATGTCCAACTGCCGAACCTAAACCAACCATCAGACCTCCCTTTTGCAATCCGGGACTGCTGATTCCCAACCTTCACCTGCCTGCCTGCCTTATTGCCCTAACCACTTCTGTCTGCCAGCCTGATCACCCCTATCCACTCCCCTGCCAGCCTGATCAACTTCTAACTGTTCCCCTACTGGCCTGATTGCCCCCAACTGCCCTCTCCTGCTGACCTGATTGACCACAACTGCCCTCCTCTGCCAGCCATCTTCTGGTGGTCATCTTGTAACCACATGGGAGTGACCATCTTGTGTGAGTGTGTGATGGTCAATTTGCATATTACCTCTTTATTATCTAGGTTTTGTATCTTGTGACATTGCTATACTCACTTATTAGTTCCAGGATTTCTGTTGTTGATTCTTTGGGATATTCCACATAGATAATAATGTCATTTTCAAACTCACATAGTTTCATTTTTTCCTTCCCAATTTGTATACCTTTCCTTTTTTTTTTTTTTCTTGTCTTGGTGTACCGGCTAGGACTTTTAGTACAATAGTGAATAGAAATAGTGAGAGGACATCCTTAGGGGGAAAGCATCTAATTTCTTACTGCTGTGATATTAGTTATATTTTTGTTTGTTTTTAAATCTTTTATTGATTTTTATAGAGAGAGAGAGAGAAAGGAAGAGGGAAAGAGAGAAACATTAATTGGCTGCCTCCTACATACATCCTACTGGGGACAAAACCTGCAACACTGGCATGGGAATGGAACTGACTGGGAATGAAACCAGCAACTCTTGGTGCATGGGATAACACTCAACCAACTGAACCATGTCAGGAGGGCTTAGCTGTAGCTTTCTTGGAGATATTCTTTATTAAGTTGAGGGACTTGTCCTCTTCCTAAGAGATACATGTTTTGTATTTGTTCAAACTGTTTTATTTTCTCAAATAAGACAATTCTGCTGTTTCTTATATCTCCTAACCTCTGCTCATCATTGTTCCTTTCTTTTGATTATGAGTTGTTTTTTGTGTTGAATCCTTATCCTCTGCTCATAAAGATGCACCAATATAGAAATGATAAAGTCAAGCATGCCAATCACTGAATTCATTTAAATACATTCAGACTTCCCCAGAAGAATTGGAAAGCAAGTAACAATGTAAGTTCACTTTTTAATATTCTTTTAAAATCTTCTATCAGTCTAGTCAGCATGGCTCAATGGTTGAGCATTGGCCTATGAGCCAGGAGGTCAGGGTTCAATTCTTAATCAGGGCACATGCCCCAAGTACGGGGCATGCAGGAGGCAGCCTATGGATGATTCTCTCTCATCACTGATGTTCCTGTCTCTCTCTCTCTCTCTTCCTGTCTGAAGAAATATTCTAGAATCCAAGATGGCAGCATAGGTAAATACCTACACTGCTGCCTCACACAACAATTTCAAACCTACAACTAAAAGACAGAACAGACATCATACAAAACCACAGGAAAGCTGGCAGAGTGGAAATTCTACAACTAGAAGGAAAGAGAGAGGCTCACAGTAACCCAGAGGAGCTGCAAAAAGCTGAGGTACGGAGACGAGCATGTGCAGAAAGCAGGTGCCCGAGAACCTGACTGGGTTTCTCTGGCAGGAGGGAAACGGAGAATCCCAACTGCATTGAACTCCTTATCCTACAACACTGAACCCCAGATCCAGCCGAAACTCATCGGGGGCAGTTTGGACTGTGAAAAGGGAGAAGTGCACGGAAATTTAGGGGAGTCGCACAAGATCAGAGGCCTGGTGGCTAGCACAACCCTGCGCGCAGGGGACAGACTGCTGATTGTGCCCCTGGCTTTCGTGAGTGGGCGGGAGACAGACTCTCCCAACTTCGCCACTTCTGACTCCACTAAACCCCAGTTTCGGGTGAAACCCTGGGGACCCAGACTCATATGGTCCCAGAGCACAGAGGAGCTGGAGGGGCAGTAGTCTAGAGGCACAGCGAGAGCGTGCACACAGGGACCGCTCCAGCGATTACCCTGTCATGTGAGACTCAGGGGCTGTGGAGGGCGGGGCTGTGAGGGCGGGGCCGACTGGAAGTCAAGGCGGTCCTTTAAACCCTGAGACTCCACCCATCCCAAGCTCAACAGAGAGGCTTTTTTGGATTTGCAAGTCTGGTATCATAAGGCTGAATCCGACACAGAAGTTCTCTCGGCACAGCATAGTGAAAATGTCGAGACAAGGGAAGGGATCACAAACAAAAGAAATGGGGGAAAAGAAACGACTGGATATAGAGGTCAAAACCACACTTATAAGGTTTTTCAAGAATATTCTAGAAAAGTTGGATAAAGTTAGCGAGTCCCAAGAGTAGATGAAAAAGATTCAACT
This sequence comes from Lasiurus cinereus, assembly GCA_011751065.1. NCBI lineage: Eukaryota > Metazoa > Chordata > Mammalia > Chiroptera > Vespertilionidae > Lasiurus > Lasiurus cinereus. The sequence continues at coordinate 28,347,198 of JAAGEH010000393.1, read as the reverse complement.
AGATATGATAAAGGACCAACTAGAATTTAAACATACAATGACTGAAATAAAAAATATTATTCAGAGAGCTAACAGCAGACTAGAAGAAGGCAAGAATCAAGTCAAAAATTTGAAATATAAAGAATCAGAAAACACTCAACTGGAAAAGCAAGAAGAGAAAAGAATCCAAAAATGTGAAGATAATGTAAGGAGCCTCTGGGACAGCTGCAAGCATACCAACATCAGAATTGTGGGGGTGCCAGAAGAAGAGAGAGAGCAAGATACTGAAAACCTATTTAAAGAAATAATGACTGAAAACTTCCACATCTGGTAAAAGAAATAGACTTACAAGTCCAAGAAGCACACAGAACCCCATATAAAAGGAATCCAAAGAGGACTACACCAAGACACATCATAATTAAAATACCAAGAGCAAAAAGACCAAGAGAGAATACTGAAAGCAGCAAGAGAAAAACAGTTCATTATCTACAAGGGAGCACCCATACGACTGTCAGCTGATTTCTCAACAGAAACGATGCAGGCCAGATGCAAAAAATATTCAACGTGATGAATAGCAAGAACCTACAACCAAGAATACTCTATCCAGCAAAGCTATCATTCAGAATTGAAGGGCAGATAAAGAGCTTCACAGATAAGAAAAAGCTAAAGGAGTTCATCAACTCCAAACCAGTATTATATGAAATGCTTAAAGGTACTCTTTTAGAAGAGGAAGAAGAAAAAGGTAAAAGACAAAAAATTATGAACAACAAATACATATCTATCATCAAGTGAACCTAAAAATTAAGTGAATTAAAAATTTGATCAACAGAATAAACTGGTGAATATAATAGAATCAGGAGCACAGAAAGGGAATGGACTGATAAGTCTCAGGTGAAAGGGGTGAGGGGTGTACAGGGAGAGACTGGATAAAAATCATACACCTATGGATGAGGTAAACAGGAGGGAGGGAAGGGTATAAGAAAGGGTGGGAGCCGGATGGAGGGGAGTTATGGAGGGGGAAAAAAAAAGAAACCAATGTAATAATCTGAATAATAAAGATTTAATTTAAAAAAAGAAGAAAAAATATTCTATCATTTCATGTACCTCTGGGAAAAAGTTGAGGGATTAATAATAGATCTGGATTCAGTTTCCTATTCAGCTTTTTGGCTAGTTATACAATCTTGACCAGGTTCTTTACCTTTAAGGATATTTAATCTTACCATTTATTTATAGAAAAATTAACAATGGTAATATCCACCACTTATTTTTACTCAAATATTTTGGAGAAACTCATTATCTTTATATTGTCAAATGTGTGACCTCCTGAATGGTGCTGTGAAGACTCTCAGATAGCACACTGATCTCTATCTCCAGATGTTTCTGCCTTTGCATATCCCTGCTTCTAGAGCATAGGTGGGTCCTGTGACTGTGTCTAATGAAGAGAATATGGCAGTTGATGGGATGTCCCTCTGCAATTCTGTTCAGCTGCATCGAAAAAGTGAGGGGATGTCACCCCTATGCTTGCACTCCATTATTTAAGACTTTGTCTTGCTTTAGTCTTTGTTTCCGTTGTTGGTTTTTAATAAGCAAGCTGCTATGAATCTTATGCCCACAAGGAATCTGACAACAACCTGAGGGAACTTGGTAGTAAATCCTTTCCCAGTCCAGCCTCTGGGCAAGAACTCAATCCCGGGTGACACTTTGATTGCAACCCTGAGAGACACTGAGCAGATGCAGCTAGGCTTTGCCTAGACTCCTGACCCTCAGAAACTTTGAGATGATAAATAGCCTCCAAGTTTGCAGTAATTTGTTAAAGAACAGAAAGCTAGTATAAGTGCAAAGCCTCAATTAGTAGGTAATGCCTTTTAGGAACCTTAAAAGGTGTCAAGTGTTCACCCCAGATTTTTAAAAATTTATACTCACAACAGCCATTTATTTCATTTAAGGTAAGTAGGAAAAGAGATTCAATAAAGTTCTGACACTGAATAATGGCATCTTTTATTTAAAAAAGTTATCAGGTGTTTTTTTGTTTAATTTTATTGCCCATAGTGCTGTAGAAAATGGATATAAAATACCAATAATTTTGTGATTTGAAGGACTCAATAGTTACATATTATTTACTATTACTTAGATTACATACATCCATAAAAACTTATACTTTATAATCAAAACACATAAACTGTGTCTATGTTTGATTTCTTTAGTGCAAACTAAAATTTTTAATACTGTTTGCATCATGCAACTATAAAGGTATGTAAAGTAGAAAGTGATGAATAAAACTTTATTTCAAAAATATAATTTCCAACTTTTCGACATGGCAATGTTCCTTTAACCACATAACAACAAAATTCCCAATATGCTTGATTCAAATTATGGTTTATCAATGCATACTAGAAAATGCAATTTCATAACAAATTGTCAAGTAATGCTAATCACCAATATTACATATTTGATAAGTTTGGGGTTTAAAAAACCACTTTTCAACCCTTTTCTTAGTAAATTACATCGAAGTGAGTCACTTTGTGTCTAAGCAGGGAAATGAAATCTAAAGCCTTCCTAAGGTCACAGGCAGTCTGAAAAACCATGTTTAGAGAAATTTACTCACAATTCCACTAAACAACAGCTAGTTTTCTTACAACTTGTGAACACACATAACATGTCATGCCCTTCCTTCCTATACTTGGTTAAAACTGTTTTTCTTTTTTTCCAGAACATAACTGACTCTTGACTCTAATTCATCTTATCACAAACTGCAGTGTGACTTGCTCTGTTCCTTCCCTGTGCCTTTTTTGGGGGATGGGGGGAGGTGTTGTTGACTGTAAGAAGGAGGTGTTGCACTATACTTAACACTTAAAGCCACAAGAAAAGTAAATGACCTATGGTCTGTTTTCCCAGATGACCCATGGTGGTTCTCAAAACATTGTTCACATCGCAGAAGACTAAAGTCATCTTTCCTCTAATAAATGTGATATTTTTTTCTGCTGAACTCTGTGAAATAGGATTAACAGGAAATGCATTTGGGTAACTAGATCTTTGACATGATAATTCTAGGCTATGATAAGAAGTAAGCTCTATCAGTTGAATCACAGCCCATTTGCTAGCCTTTGTTGAAAATAAACGTATTGCTAACCATGCAGTTATAAATGTGCCTATATCTGAAAACTTGCTAATGCAGCCCAGGAGAATCACCCTAAATAGGTGTGTGTTTTCCTATTTACCAAAAACAGTCTCTTTGTCCATGTGGTAGTTACAATTGCACATTTTATGTATTCTTGGAGGGAGAGTGTATCGTCCTGTGGCCTGTGGTGATCAAATAACTACACAAAACCAGAAAAAAGGAAAACATCTTCTAAGAGACTATAATGATAGGTGAGAGACAGGAAGAACTGGCTTCCAACTTCAGCCCTGCCACTGCCTATAGGAACATCTGCAAATTCCTGCTTCTGAGGGCATGCCTAACAACTATCGCCAGGGTAATATCAGGGATCACATGGAAACCATTTTTAACCTACTAGGCAGTCTGTAAATGTAGGCAAGATTGCTATTGTCTCTGTGAAACATGATGCACTCTGCTTTTCATTTGAGTGATTCTCAAGTAGAGTTCACTGGATGCTTCTGAGTTCAAAGAATTAATAGAGATCAGGTCTCAATTAGAGATCACTTTTATTTTTATTATTTTTCTTAATCTACAGGCTTCCTTACTATCTCCTCTATTTTTTTTTCCTTAAATGACTCATTCTTCCCTCAGTTTGAGTGTAGATTTTCCACTCAAAGTCAACTATCAAATGACTCTATTTCTCCCCTCCCTCCCTCCACACACATACACACACACCTTAAAATCAGTAAGGGCTATTTATTATATTGTCGGGGTTATTTACTCTAGAATAGAGGCAGTGAGCAGCTGTATCACCAGAAGAGAAAAATTATGAACTTTAATGGGCGTTGAATAAAAATGCGATTGAATGACTAGACATAATGTGATACTAACATAACAAATAGGCTAAAGAGTGCCAAGGCAATAACTATTTAAAATATATAACATAATGTAAGAAGTAATATGGAAAAAATCTACAGGAGGAAAATCCTTTTCCTGAATCTAGTTTTTCAAATTTTAGATTTGTTAAAAAAAAAATTACAAAGCTATAAAATCTTGCCAGTTCAATATTTAGATGGAATAAAAAATGAATCAAGAATCACATTTCCACCCATTTTGTTTAGGCTGCCTATAATAAAACAACAACAACAAACTTATTATAATCTTTCTCAGTACCCACCTTAAACAATATCTTTCCATGGGTCTCATGAAGCTTAAACCCTCATTAAATCTTATACTTCCCGCTTTACCGTCACTGTAGATGTAAAAATTGGCTGATGGTCATCTTTGTTTATAATCCTTCAAAGAGTTCAACAGAAACATTCAACATTGCCTATTTTTAAGCCTCCCCAGAGGTTACTGAGCCTAAGCTAACATCAAGTTTTGATACCTACTTATTTACCTATAGAAGGTATTCCAAATAATTATATTGTCATTCTCTTATTTACACTAGACTCCAAAGTTCTCAATTTTTCACATGAATAATCTACAAAATAAATATTACTCTTGCCTTCACAGGCAGCATGAGCAAGCATTTGTGTTAATTTGTTATATTATATAACTTACAACTTTATTTCCTTACTGTCTGCTTAGAACTTCAACTGTTCTAGTTAAAACATTAAGATGCAGGAAAAAAGTAAAAACACGATAGAAAAACTTTAAATAAAGGTCACTATTGCCATAAAATGGGATGTCAGTTTTGCAATTCATTTGCACTTTCCCACTAAGCTGGGTGGAGTTCATCTAAACAAGTCCAGAAATATTTATGAAATACACTCATAGGAAGGGGCATCCCAACCCATCAAAAGCGACTCTCTTCCTCTTCCACAGGGCGGTGAAGGCCAGGGATGAATTTCAAGAGCTGTTTCCGGACACTCCCCCTTCTGCTTTTTCGGGGCAGAGTCCCAAACATGCTTGAGAAGTTGCTCTCCCACATGGGAGACATGGACCCACTGCTGGCGGTACTGATGCTCCGGTTCCTGGAAGATGACTTCTTCAGAAAATCGTCCCCATCCTTGAGGACAAAGCACTCATCATCGGTGCTTGTCTGCCGGCTGAAGGCTCCCTTGCTCGAGTCCTCAGACACACAGGTCTGGTAGCCGTCCTCGCTGTCCATTGTCATGGAGCTCAGCCAGCTCTTACAGCTGCTTGCACTGGATAATCGATTCCGATCCGGGAGGGCTGAGCCTGCCTCCGGCAGGGTTCCAAACAAAACTGATTCATCTATGTCCATGTTTTCCAAACTTGGGCAGTTAGCTGCATCACCTGGAATGCAGAAAACAAAATCTACTGTAGAATGGCTCTGCACATTATCACACTCTATAAGTAAACACACCAAAATTTCTCTTCAAAGGGTAAATAATGTTTTTCACTGAGCCTTAACTTGCATGAATACATGACTGGTTATAAGGTAATTTGATAAACCTTATAGTAGGATTTTTCAAACTAGTTGCCCATGGCCTCCCTGCCATGTAAAAGGGTTCATGTTCATGAAAAGAGTAAGGCTAGATTAAATACATTTAAACCAGATTCTTCATATAAGAACAAGTTCTAGTCATGTGACAGCATGCCAGCATGACTTGTAAATTTTTGAAAGGATCACTTTTAAACTGAAGTGACCTTGCAACCTTTTATTAAAATTCTTGATAAAGAAATAGGGCTTTAAGGAATATACTTGGAGAAATGCTTTATTACATATTTTCTCCATTTAATTCCTCTACTGTTCCTTTTAGAGATTATAAATTTATAATAACATTATTTGACATGTAGGGGAAACACAGTCATAAAACCTACACCTGTAGGTTCATTATAGAGAAGTCAAAGGTATTTAAGGTAAAAAAGGATATTATCCAGTCTCAATATTCCAAATTTCTTATTAGAATGCTATAATACTTAAATGCTCTGAAATGGTACTATACCCAGAAAATAGCCTTATCCTCAAATCCCATCTAATAAAAGGGTAATATGCAATTAACCATCACTCTGTCATAAAGATGACAGCACCCATACCCACAAGAGGGCGGCACCCAGTCCTCTCAGCCCCACTGGAGTCCCCCAGTCCTAGGGCGGTGGAGGCGGGGGAGGGAGGATAGGAGGGAGGGATGCGACCGCTGAGAGTGGGCAGCTTGAGTGGCCTGGCTGAATGCTTGCTTTGTCGCCACAGCAACAAGGCAAGCATTCTGCACCCAGTCACAGATGGGCCTCTGGCCAGCCCAGGGTGCAGAACACTTGCATCATCACCCCTGCGATGAGGTAAGTGTTCCACGCCCAGCCACAGATGGGCCTTAGAGAGCCTCTGGGCAGCAGGCATGGAGCAGCCAGGCCCTGCAGAGAGCTAGTGGTGCAGATTCATGCATAGGGCTATTAGTAAATAATAATTCATTTGAAAGAATTGAGTTTTATCTGCTTAGCTGAATTTTTTCATCAACCTTTTATAACCTACATCTGGCTCCCCAAACGCAAATTTTTTTCACATACCAATATCCTGTCCCACCCCTCTTGCTTCTATATTGGCTGGTATAATGTGAAAAAAAAAAAAGCAGATTATCTGTAATACCAGCCTGAAAAAAGATATACATGAGCTCCCTAGATTCAACCAATCATGAATCTAAAATATTTGAGAAAAAAATAATTCCAGAAAGTTTCAAAGAGCAAAATTTGAATTTGCCATGGCACCAAGCATTACACTGAATCCACATGAAAGAAGTGAAATATAGCATAACATTTGGTGAGCTTACATGTAAATGTAAGTTGTATGAAAATACTATAGCATTTTATAGAATACACTTGGGCATCTTGAATTTTGGTATCCATAGGGTGTGTCCTAGAAACAATCTCCCATGGATGCCAAGGGATGACTGTAATTAGATGGTAAGTACTTCAAGAAGAGCAATAGAGCCTTGCTGGTATGTTTCAGTGGTTAAGCACTGACTTATGAACCTGGAGGTCAGGGTTCAATTCCTGGTGAAGGGCACATGCCTAGGTTGCAGGTTCAATCCTCAGTGGGGGACATGCAGGAGACAGCCAATCAATGATTCTCTCTCATCAATGATGTTTCTATCTCTCTCTCCCTCTCCCTTTCTTTCTGAAATCAATAAAAATATTAAAAGAGATTTTAAAAAAAAGAAATGCAATTGACATTCAGGAATGATTTTACTTTGCGTTGATTATCTCTACTGCTGCTCTCCTTTGTCCTTGGTTGACAACATAAAAGGAGACTGTTTATTTTTCTGTTTGTTCTGCAAGGTTAAGTATGACCAGCCCTCAGTGAGTGATTAATCATAATTCTTTTCTTTTTGCTAATACATCCTACTTTATTTCATTTTGCTATGCTTTGATTAGAGAACAATTGCTTTATAAAATTTTCTGCCCTGAATATTTATTCTAGGTCTAGAAAAAGTAAAAAAGAACTTCTCAACTCTCAAAAAATTTGTACAACAATGGCCTTATGAGGATTCCATCTCCTTAATTCTTACCTAAGGACCTTGTCTCCACAAAGCCATTGCTATAGAATTCCAGGACAAAGCCCATCTCTACTCCAGAATGCTCCAAAAGTGAAGGCAAAGGTTTTTCAAACCTTTGGGTCTGCAGAAACCCAAGAGGTAGCTACATTTTGTACCTGTCTCGCTAATAATCTTCAGACTTCCCAAAAAATGTTATGATTTTTTAAAAAATATTAAGTTAAATACATAAAAAATAGAAGTAACTCATACAAACTTTTTATCAAAAAACAACAACTTCAATACAATTTCTAAGCCATAAGTTAGTGCCTAATTAAAAATTAAAAGTACCTTTTTTTTGTAAAGAGGTTATCATTTTTGACAGATATCTAGGTTATAAATAGAGACTTTAGATTTGGTATTATTTGAAGAAAATATAACCTACCTTTCACACCCACTCTGCTAGTGGTTTCAATGAATGATTTATACATACAAGTTCTTCTTCAGGTCACACTAGTCACATAGCAAATTGCAAATCGACAAATTTTAAACTCATCCCTTCCCTTTAGAATGTACACAATGGCAAGAACCATGACATTACTATTATTATGATCATTCACATTTCTGTCTTGGAAGTCATGAAAGAGAGTATCTCTTCATTAATGTAACCTATACAATCTGAACAAGTGATAGGAGCTCTACACAAAAAGTGTGCTACCATTCCAGCCTCAGTAGTTCCTGGAAACTACACAACGCCTGAGCCATGGATGTTCTCGGGAATTGGTGCATATATGCATGCTTGGATGTGCATATGTGTTATGTGTATGAAAGTGAAATGTGACTTGACTTATCCCTCTTCCAAATACATAGGTCATTCAACAAGAAATGCAAACTAGTATTCATTATCCATGCTACACAATTTATTCTTATAATGATGATAATCTTAATGCAACTTAGAGGCAGAAATACTAAAAGGGTGAAATGTTAGTGTGGTTTCTGAACAGGAAATCACATTTACCATGAAGCAGGCGCTTTTCCTGTAACTGCAGAGTTCTGAACTCCACCCATTTCTTCTTCAAGGTTTGCTGAGAAAAAAGAAAAAAAAGTGCTAATATTAGGAAACCCCAGTGAAATAACAATTTACTTTTAGGTGTTGATATTTGTGATTAATTTTTTTTCATTTCTTTCTGGCACTAATAACCTCCCTTGTTATTTGAAAGATGTTTTTCTGTATAAAAGGAGTATACAGTGGTACCTCGAGATACGAGTTTAATTCGTTCCATAACCATGAGGCGTGGGAAACTATGAAAGGCTCCAGTCGCGGTAAACTGGTGGGTCGTGTGCAGCCAGCCGATCCGTGCGATTACTCCTACCTCAAATGTTGCTAGTATTTCAAAGCAAAAATCGCTCGCTCGACGGCTCGTATCTCAAAAATCTCGTATGTTAGGGCACTCGTATCTCGAGGTACCACTGTATTGGGAAAACTACTTTCTCAAGAAATAATTGAGTAGCACCAAGAAGTTGAAACCATGACATCATTTCAATAGGAACAATGAAAGCAATAGAAACAATAAAAACAATAAACAATAGAAACAATGACAGTTGTGTATTTTTATTTTAAATAAATATCATAGAACCATATTGCTTAGTTCTGTGTCCATGTAGCATCGGTTTAGACAGGGACTTACATTCTAGGCTTCTCCCACATACAGGATGAAGATAATAATAGAACCTCAACACTGAGATTGTCATGCAGGTTAAATGAGTTAAAAGATATGAGATAATTAGAACAGTGACTAGATCTTAGTAATTGTTCAATAAATATCATCATCATTCTTTAGGCCTGGTGCACTAAAACTTTTTAGAAAATAAAAAGCTGTCTTTTCTGCTGGACCAAAAAAAAAAGGAAGTCTACCTGTTCTGAGAGGCTTCCTTGGAAGGCTAAACTTAAAACACTGCTTAGCACCCTGACTTCTTAACTGCTTCCTTCCCCTGCTGCTCAGCATCTGAGAGCAATGGTCTACGGTGAGAATAGAGTGGCTGATGTGATGATCAAGGTGACAGGGGAGGGTTGGACTAGCCCATGATTGGGCTGGGGTGATGGGAATTGAAAACCAACAAGGCAAAAAGCATCTGGCAAGGCAACAAGATCAAAGGCTCATTCTCTCTTCTGCTCTTTGTTCCCTACTTGACCCTTTCCTTTGCCATTTCAGGGCCCCACAGCCAGCCCTCAGGCAGGCACAGCTCAGTTTTGCCTCCGGACATCTAGTTGGAAAGGGATCCTTCACTTGATACAATCTGGGAAGGTCAGATAAAGTTTAAAAATGAAGAGAAAGAGAAGTACATTTGAAAGGGAAAGTCCTAAAGGAAAGAAAATAATAAAATATAAGTATGTTGCCCTAACCAGTTTGGCTCAATGGATAGAGCATCAGCCTGAGGACTGAAGGGTCCCAGGTTCAATTCCGGTCAAGGGCATGTACCTTGGTTGCAGGCACATCCCCAGTGGGAGGTGTGCAGGAGGCAGCTGATCGAGGTTTCTCTCTCATCGATGTTTCTAACTCTCTATCTCTCTCCCTTCCTTTCTGTAAAATAATCAATAAAATATATATTTTAAAAAAAGAATGTCATTAAATGCTTAAGGGAAAATGGTTGGTTCCTCAATTCTGGGCCTAAACAATCACTGGGCAGGATTTCCAATCCCTGCTAACATTTAGTAGCAATCCTATGATTGTAAATATAATATTGCAAGCAATAAATTCAAGCCATCAAGTTCTTGTTCTTTCTGTATTATAATGTAGTCCATATGTCTATAAGACTGCTGGGCTACCTGAATCACAGCTGTTATCTGTGTATACTTTTCATCAGTCACATGGAGGTCAGAATTAGGGAACAAAGGAGTATAGAACTAAAGAGATCTGGCCTATATACCAACCCCTTTTTTCGTTCTTCAAGGGGCTTATTTCTTCTAAAGGAATAGTCTAGTAGGGGAGCATGAGGCTGGCTTGACAGTCAAAACTAAATAGAGATAAGAGGAAGTTGTATTTCTGTACCTACTTATCCAGAAATACAAAGTCAGGGCTTGCTACATACTAAACTTTAAAAAAAATAAATAAAGTTTTTAAAATATCTATTCTGTTGATCTGGCCCAGTCATCTAAGTATGTCATCACTTAAACCAAGGAAATAACCAGTGTAAAGAGCAGATATGTCCAAGTGACTAAGAGTTTTTAGTTTATATCTAATTAGGCTTCCCTATTTTCCTCAGAGTCTGTATCTATTAACATCACAGTTGTATCTTTGCACCAATTTAACATATCACCATTAGATATATTAAATATATCACAAAGCACATGGGAGATTTAACTGTACTGGGCCACATCCCCTCACTATGCTCAGGGGATTGTGCCTCACATAGCAATAGCTCAATGCATATTGATTGAATGGACATGTAAACTAATGGCTCCCCAAAACAACACTCAACTATCACTGATTAAATATTTTGGATTGGACGTATTTCCAATGTTTTCAGTCTACATGAGATACACATGTCAGTTAACTATTTCCATGACACTTTACTACTTTGTAAGGCTTTCATGGATAACCTGCTATTTAATTGTCCTACTGTCCAAAAATGTCCCAGATTAGAAAATAAAGGTTCAATATAACAAAATATTTTCCAAGAGCTACAAACCTAGTCAGTGACAGACCTAGATTAAAAAGTAACTCCGCCCGCTACCCTATTGGATATACTATTTTCATGTTATACTGTGAATCATAGGTCATAAGAAAGGGAATCCCTGAAAACACAGAGTCTTTGAGGAAACAGAATGTACCCTTACATACTAAATGTCATTCTGTGAAGGGGAAGCCAGCCTGACCCTGGTTATAGGTCATACTCAAGAAACTTCTGGCTTAAGAGATGAACTAGAAAGTTTATCATTTCAAGATTAGAAAAGGAACAGATACGCAAGAAGTAAGCAGGAGTAAATCCATTCCTGCTGGATCTGAAGAAATGAAAGAGATACTAGGAACGTGGATCTTACGGTGATACACAGTTTAAATACACTTATGTGGCACAATACAGAGACGAATTTCCTGCTTGAGAAAAGAACTAGGCTGAAGCTCCAGCACCATGCAAAGGAGGCTGGGGAAAGGTCCAAAGGTGGCAACAGCTCATGTAGAGCTTGCACCTAAAGGGGCAAGAATACATAAATGCAGCCTCATGACCCAAGCCAAGCTGCACACTGACCCTCTAGGGAAGGCATCCTGGTTCCCAGACCTGGCTCTGGGTTGACAGCCTTGCTATGTATCATGGAGGCAAATGCCCAACTATCATACTGAGCAGAAGGGAAAGGCCACGATGCAAGGGAAGTAGGCAACCTAAATTTCAAACTAACCACTGAAGTTTAGTAATAAGGACAACAAAACTGATCATCAGTGTATGGATTCTCCCCAAGTAAATTGAAAACAGAAAGTGTTCAAAAAGACTTTAAAATGAGGATATTTATAATCTTCTGAGAGATAAATGATATCAATGTGTTAATAATAAGAAGAAATTTGAAACAAAAAGGAATAGAACTGATTAAAATAAAGAAGACCAACTTGAGAATAAAAAAAATTAACTTTTAATAGAAGGAACACATTCTGTATGGAACACAGACAGCATTATTGAAGCTGTTACTAAGTAATTCAAAAGACCATTAAAAAGATTAAGTAATACAAAATATGAAAGAACAGGTAGGCATCTTGGAAGGCAAATCAAGGGACTTATAAATAAGGAACTCCACAAGAGAATTCAGGGAATGGTAAAAAAAAAAAAAGATACAGTTGACCTTTGAACAATGTGGGAGTCCCCCACCCCACCCCTACACAGTATAGCATCTGCATATAACCATATAACTTTTGATTCTCCAAACTTAGTTATTGATAGTCTACTATTGACCGGAAGCCTTTCCAGTAATATAAAAAGTTGATTAACACTTACTTTGTATGTTATATGATTCATATGCTGCATTCTTACAATAAACTCAAGAAAAAATATTAAGAAAATCATAAGGAAGCTAAAATAAGTTTAGAGTACTGTATTTACTGATGCTATAAGTTTACATCTCCTGATTATAAGATGAAAATGAATCCATGTGTATTAGTAAGTGAATCCATGCAGTTCAAAACCATGTTGTTCAAAGGGTCAACAATCTATTCAAAGATATCAAACTGATAGTTTTCTAAAACTAAAGACAGTTTAGATGGAAAGGCACAGAAATGCTAAGTTCTAAGCAGTATATATTTAGAAATGAATTCAGATGCAATCACATTGAGGTGAAACTGTAGATTGGTAAAGAAAAAAGAACAATTTAAAAGCAATCAGCAAAAGATAAAAAAATTGAAATACTGCTTTTTAAAAGACTAAAAAATCCTCTAGAGAGAATTACCAAAAAATAAAAAGATGAGAAGGCATAGAAAGTAGTACAAATAAAAACAAGGACATAATCAGTCATGATAGAAAAGCAAACATGAGAATAGAATTTTTATTAAGAAGTTCATGCAATTATTTAAAGACTTAATTAACAAAAAGATAATTTGACAAACTTGGCTCCAGAAAAAAAACACAGAACCCCATAAAACAGAAAGCCTGAGTAGTTTATAACTAATAAAGAAACTGAAACAATTTAAAGGTATTTCCACCAAAAAAGAACTTCCAGCCCTGATGGTTCAGATAGTGTTACAAATACTCTACAGAGAACAAAAACGGAACATGTTCCCTAGCTCATGCTAAGAGGCCAGTAAATGTGATACCAAAACTCAAGAAAGAATAGCCTGAGGGGGGGAAATATAGGTTATACTATCTGAAAAGTGAAGCTACTTTCAAATATCCTTAAGAAAATGTTAGCAAATCAAACCTATAAGTTTATAAAAATGATTATAAATTATGGATCAGATTGAGTTTGTTTTAGAAAATAAAGGGTGGCTTTACATTAGAAAAACTTTAAATGTCATTCACCATACTAACAGATTTTTCTTTAAAATAAAAAAATGAGATGACCATTTTAACACATGCAAAATTAGGTATTTGGTAAAGTTAAATATACAAACCCTATAAAAACTACCAACAAACTTGGTATAGAAGGGACCCTCTTTACCCTGAAAAGTATATTCATAGAGATAGCTCATTCCTAACATGAAAGAGACAAAAAATTACCTTTAAAGTCAAGAACAAAACAAGAATCCCCACAATTATAGTTTCTATCAACCACAGTATTGCAGGCCCTAGTTACTAAGAAAAAGAACTGAATGTCATTCATAACAGATAGTTATTCTCTTTATAGAAAGCCCACAAAAATCTGTAGACAATTTATTAGAAATTATACAGTTTAGCAAGGTGCTTGAATATAGTGACAGCATAGAAAATGTTATTTTGCATATCTATACTTTAAGCTCAATCAAAATATTAATTGTAAGTAAAAAAACTATAGAAATAAAATCATAAATTATAAAATAATAAATCTAACAAAGACTTACATAATCTTTTTTTATTGCAAAAACATTTTGTAGTTTATTCACACAATTATATATATATTTATATTTATTATTAAGTACCCTCTAATTTTTCTTTGTTAATAAATATATTTTAATATTAAAAGATTTTTAACTTATTGTTATTGGTTTTTAAATCCAATAGTCTTGCTGCTCTCCCTTTATTCCAATAAAATGTTTATAGATTCCCTTAGATTTTTCTGTATAGTTATAATTTTATTTGTAGATAAAGTTTTGTCCCTTTACCTCCAATTATTCCACTGTATTTGAAATAAGAAAAGTAAAAACCATAAAGATGTCAATTGATTTTATTTATTCTATAAATGCAATTTAATTTCTATTAAAATATAAACAGAATTTTTGTCCAAAGAATTTTACAAATTGATTTTAAAAATAACAGAAATAAGCAAAATACCAAGATGTTGCCAAAAAGAAAACAGGTCTTGTTGATTTAATTAGATGTGGGGAAAATTAATACATGATAAAATATAAATACTGTATAGTAACTCCATCCTCAATGGAGTTGATAATAATTAATAGGCTCAATATTTTAGAAGTACATACTTCATAAAGAAAACTAATAAATGACAGCTATTGCTATATAAAACCCAAGTAAGCAGACTGACTACAGAGTAAACCCTGCAATCTTTGCTCAGAGAGGCTGCAGCCCTTGGATACAGAGGTTCTTGGAACCAGGCAGGGGTCTGCAGGGCTCTGACCCAGGTGTACATGAGTGAGAGTCCAAACTTCATGGCCTGGCAGAACCCCTCCAGTCTACTAAGACTTTTTCGACCTTCAAAGAGCCATACCAGGAAATTTTCACTGAACACCCTGCACTGTGCACTATCTCCTAAAAGCTTTATTTTTTCCTATTCAAAGTTGAGAGTGTGCTTGTCAATGCAAGCAGATTCAAGGACAGTCAAAAGAGTGCAGGGAGATTATTTTTGTGGTAAGAGTGAGGTAGAATGGAAGGATGCAGAGGTAGACAATAAGAAGCAAAACTTCCAGGCCCTCTGCAAACACACTCACAGAACTTGGGAAAATGACAAGAGACCAGCTCCTCCTTCTTTGTTCCCCCTTACCTACCCTACACAAAATGTAAATCAAGAGAGGAAGGTGCATTAATGAAATGTTCTTTAATTGATGTTCCTCCCTGTTGCCTTTCTGAGCCTCATAGATACACAGAAGGAGGAAGGAAATGATTTGCGCTGGTTTGTGAAATTTAATATTCCTGCGAAGCCAATTGTCTGGCTCTTGATAATTCAGCATTTTAGACTCATCATGACATTTCATCCTCAAGGGCTATCTCAATTCCTCAAATAGATCTTCATTCTACCACTCACACATTCAAGGATGAAAAATGTTCCTCACTGTATTAAATTAAATTACCTTTAAAACTTGCAGCTTTGCTTCAAGCTCGGCTTTCTTGAGAATTGCTGTTCCATTAAGAGTCTCTATCCTGTTTTAAGAAATAAAAGGAGGGGAGGAGAAGAGCATGAGTGATTCATTCAAGCAAGTACCGTCCTTATGAAGTACTACAATTTAAACTCAGACTCCTTAAAAGGCAACATAAACGTTAAGATTCTCCTGGCACTAAAAGTATCTGGACCTACTTCAAATCTAACAACATTCAGAGAAAGAAAATGGGGAAAACAAATAAACAAAAAATAACTCCCCTGGGGAGGGTGACTGAAAGATTTTTGTTAATTTGTAAATTGTAGCTCATTTTATAGAAGCCCCTGTATGGCAATATAGTTATTTTCTACTAGAATCTATTCTTATGGGGACTGGCTGGATCACCTTGTCCATTTGGTGAATATTTATTGGTCAGCTACTATGTACCAGACTTTGGACACCATGCTAAGCAATAAGAATAACAAGCAATGAGAATAACAATAAGAATTTCAAACAGTGGCATCAATATGCCATTCCTTGAAAGGGAAAAATCTTTTTTTCACTAAGGTGTCAGGAGCTTTTATTTCTGTAAATTGTCTTAACTTTGGAACTAGAACAAAGAAAACCAGAACTATCAGTAACCTTCATGTGACTCTCTCATCTCAAAACCTTTTAAACTCACAACTTTAATCCTAGAATTATCTACTTAATGGTGTTCTTTCTCCCTATACCTTTCTAAAAATAAAAAGATTTGTTCTATCCTGAGTGATTTGATTTGTTTTGTGGGCACAAGTTAAGGCCTTTATTTTAACCATTAAGCCATCAATCTGAATAAGATAAATTTTATGTATGAGTCACACATCTAAACATTTTTAAAGTATTGCTTCAAATTCCTTTTGATAAATAATCTGTAACTCTTTAAAGATGCAAGAATTTTTGAAGGCATCTATAATAATAAAAGAGTAATATGCTCATTAGATCAGACAGCTGAACAACCTTCCAGAATGACCAGTGGGCAGGGGCGGGGCCAGGGATCCTGCTCCACCAGGCCAGCCATGGTGGTTCCCACGACCACCCTTCTGCAGAGGCAGCAGGA
The DNA here is from genome assembly GCA_011751065.1 of Lasiurus cinereus. NCBI lineage: Eukaryota > Metazoa > Chordata > Mammalia > Chiroptera > Vespertilionidae > Lasiurus > Lasiurus cinereus. The sequence goes on along the minus strand of JAAGEH010000393.1, from coordinate 28,330,662 downwards.
GAGGGGGCGACACAGGCCTGGAGTCTCCGCAGAGGCTGAACAGGGTGCTACTGCAGTGCATCAACCTCCCACAGCCCCTCCCACAGCTGGCCTGGCCAGAGATTCTCCCCCCACACCAGAAGGGGGTTGTCAGGGTCAGTGCTAAGAAGCAGTGAGCCCAGATTCTGGTTGATCCACACTCCTCCCTCTGCCCCCCTATTCAGCCAGAAGGCAGGCTCATGGCTGGTGAGCACAGCAGAGATGATGTGAGCCTCTTCCACCTCTACAGCAGGCAGGCTATAAGGAGCAAGGAATCCTGGACTGTGAGAGCCCTGGATTGCTAGAGGGAGTTCCAGCTCAGGCCGGATTCCCAGGGGATCCTGAACTATGAGAAGGCACAGGCCAGGCTGAGGCACCCCCTCCCCCAGTGCACAAATTTTGTGCACCAGGCCTCTAGTGGCAAAATACTAGCATTAAAGATGGAGATCAATTTTCCTCAATTTCTAATAGGGTCATACCCAAGATAATGAGATAATAGCAAGCCAAGACAGTATTTGGTTCCTCATTAGAACAGTCTTGATTGTGAGCAATGGTAAGGATCCCTGTGGATCTGTTCCATTGGAATTTTTAATGTCAATCTGACCTGCCCAAGCAACAGATGTCTGTGGACAAAACCTCAAGCCTAGATTGGCTGCTCTCTTCAGTATTCATATAGACTATAATTTTCCTGATCTCTGGCTTTCCCACTGTCTCCAGCCATTACTCCTTAGATATCTCCTGACACCTGCATGAGCTTTAGTTAAGAACAATCTTCTGGTGTTGATAGAGGAATGAGTCCAACTCTATGGATCCTATGAGTTCGTGTACAGAGAAGCTTGAATCTGCAAGGCAAAAACCATATAGAATCCAAGAGAAAATGCAGGCAGTTAGATTCAGTCCTTTATCACCAGCAGTAATCTTCCAAAACTACTAGACACACCCAAAACATCCTTTGAAGTTTTAGACAACCATCACTGAATGGATTTTCTATTGGCAGCTTACAATTAGCAGCTGTGGCTGAAGAGAAAAGATCTTGGCATCCAGAGCAGGTGGTCAAATCTCAGCCCTGTGACTTATGAGTTGGTTGTTCTTAACTAAATCTCACTTTAGTCTCAGCTATAAATGGGAATAAAACTAACCTCATAAAGTGGCTGTGAAGAAGAAAAGAGAAAATATCGGCTCTAACATAATCAGAATAAATCCTAAACTACTAGTACCTAGCCTGGTTCATAGATCTATAATCTGCCCCCAGGCCAACTCCCTGTCTTTGTTGTTGTTGTTGTTGTTGTTGTTGTTGTTGTTGTTGTTAATCTGCATCCAAATAAATTTTTCCCATTGACTTTTAGAGAGAAGGGAGGGTGGAGAAGAGAGAGGGACAGACATCTATGTGAGAATGACACATCCATTGTTTGCTTCTGGCACAAGCCCCAGTAGGGGCCAGGGACCAAACTTGCAACCCTTGACTGGAATCGAACCCATGACCCTTCAATATATGAGCTAATATCTAACCCCTAAGCAAACTTGTCAGGGCCCAACTCCCTGCCTTCATCCCTTATTATATTCCCCTAATTCACCAACCACCAATTACACTGGCTTTCTTCCTCTTCCTTGGATGTGTCAAGCCCATTTTGACAACTAAGAGACCTCTCAATTGTCACGAAGAATTCATATAATCATCCTTCTCTTCATTTAAGTCTCAGTTCAAGTCCATCTCTTTGGAGAGGACCATTTTAAACACCTAGGCTGAAGTATCATCTCTTACTCAGTATTCTAATCCATTCGTAATTGTACTTGCTTCATAGCAGTTATGGATAATTAAATATCAAAATTAGTTTTTGCAGGTGTTTCTTGTCCATCTCCTTTCATATTTCCTGAGCTTATCACATTGCTGGAAACATAGTATTTGCTCAAGAAATATCATTTTAACAAATGAATGAATTCCATCCTTTAAATACTGAAGTTTTATTAGGTACTAGGGATATATAGTTGGAAAAAACAAATTAAATCTCCAATAGGGAGACCAGTGTCTCCTTATTCCAAGTAGGTTTGGAATAGTAGCAGGGGTGATTGTGTGTGTGTGTGTGTGTGTGTGTGTGTGTGTGTATGTGTGTTTGTATGTAGGGTGGGGAGGGCTGTTCTTCCTTCCAAATGGAACACTTGATGAGAAAAACTATTGGCTTGTGGTATAATATAAGATGAAAAACTCAACCATTCTGACCTTTTATTTGTTCTAATCACAGATTATATCAGCCATGGAAATTGGATCATTTTTTGTCTATCCAAAGAAAATGAGTGCCAGTTTAATCGAATTTAATGTTATTTTTTAAAATGCTCTCCCTCCCACTTGGATGTTTGGGCTATTATGTCCTCTGACTTCAGATGTTGACAACATGTTCAAGTTTGAGGAAACCTTGAGAAACAAAAGGAACTGATAAAAACGTCTGTATCCAATTCCAAAGCTATGGTGCACTGCCTCCCTCTTTATGAACCTGAACAATAAGTCTATTCATTCACTCAACAGGCATTATGAGAGACCGTAACATTTCTGAAGCCCCATGGGAAGCAGATGGATAGTTACGTTAGCAGGTTTCCTGACGATCTGATCAGGTCAACAACTTGCTTGTGGCTAAAGCCTTCTGTGCCAACACCATTGATATTTGCAAGGACATCACCTGGGAGATGGCAAGAAAAAAAAAAAGTGTTAATGCAGTTGATTAAATAACCCTTCCTGACATGCAAATGAAGAAAAACAAGCAAGCTTCAAACCTTAGCAACATAAAGGCACTAAGAAAATCCAAAGCAACAATACTTTCCTGACCTTCACTATCAAAAAGTTTTCTCTTCTTGCTATTTAAATAATTCTTAACATGAGCAAAGTTGTAAGTTACCGGCTTGTAGGCCAGCACAGTGTGCTGGGCTGTCCTCCTGGATTTTGCAGATCAGAGTGCACAGCTCTGAGGTCCAAGTGTTCTGGTTCTGGAGCCTATAAGTCTGCAAAAATTCGAGTGAGACATAATTACTACTTCAAAAACTCAAAATCTATCTGTCAAAAAATAAAATGGTATCAGTTGTCTTATGTGGTATTGAGAAGGCTAACCCCTATTTTGTAAAACTACTATTTGGAATTCTCTGCTTTTTTTTAGATGGCCTCTTGTTCTAAAAATAATAACTTTGCTTTCTAGCCTGCTTTAGGCTGCTTGAATAATGAAGAAGATAAACTTATCTCTCTGACCTTGTAGGCCAGAGACTGGATATGCCCATAATTTCAATGCCATGCCAGGTACATTTTTTAATTGGATAGAACTGTGTCATTTTTAAGGCCAGCAGTGGGATAGCCACTAAGAGCACATAGGGCTGACTCTTTAATAAAAAGGGAAGTTCTGCTTATAACCTTGCTTAGAATTTTAATTCATTTTCTCTGAGCCCACCGGTGAATAAAGTGTGACTCCAAACTCTCCGAGCATTGTTTGATTGTTCCGGTTCTCTGTAACAATATAATGATAAATGCAAAGAACAATTTGGAAAAGCTTTCCTGAATATAAACTGAATCAAATATACCAATTTTGAACTCCTACCAGATAATCTTCAACCAACCTTATTCATTAAAAAAAAAAAATCTGCCTAGAGAAAAAAAGTGGGATAAGACTGGCTCAAGCTTTTATATTTTAAGGCCTAAGAGACAACCTGATGCTATCATTATGGCATATTTCTTGAGGAAAATTAAGTTTATCACTTCCAAAATGGGATAAAAAAATGGTGGCCAAGAACAAAGAGAAAGATGCTCATGAGAATCTCCCATGCTAAAATACTCAATACAGGTGCTGACAAGATAGTCCATGTCCAGCAATGGAGATATGCTAACAATAGTTCTTTTACTTAGGGTTCTGCAAATAATGACAATCTGCCCTGCATTAATTTAAAAGTACTATAATTGACTAAATTGATAGATCCTCCCTCTTCCCAACTGGTAGGAAGAGTTATGATATAACGGGCATCTACCACCAGGACATCCTCGAGACATTCAATCACCTATCAGCATGTGCCTAGTGCCCAGGGTCCAACCCCTTTCTGTTCTGCCCTGGGTGCAACCCCTTCCTGTTTCCTCAAAAGTCATGTTCACTGCTACACATGTTGCTGTCTCCCAATCTGCGAGGCTGTCCGTCTGGCTCCTTCATCTCCTCCCCCTCCTCTAATCTTGATTTTTCTACCTTTTCCATAATAAATCTTGCTCATTAGTTGGAATAAACCTCCTCTTTAGATATGACTTGGTCTCTGACTCCCATTTACTGCGCCTTGAACTTTACATCAACCACCTTCATTTCGGAGCACTTGCTGGTACACCTGTCTTGAATAATCACTGGCTCATTAGTCACCCAACCAAATTAGAAAAACTTATGCCTCACATCTTGTTGGAAGCTGCCCATTGCCTTCACTAGCAGAAAGAGGTGGACAAGGAATCCAGAAGTCTGGTTAACCTTGAAATCTCTGGCAAGAGTCAGAGCTAAGTACTCACTGTCTAGTTGAGACAAAGGGAGCTAAAGCAACTTTCACCTTTTAGTCTTATGTAAATCCTTGCTGATGGGCTATCATGGAGCTACTACTGAAATTGTCTGCCTAAGAGCTATGGGTGGATCCTAAACCTGAATAAAAGGGATCGCAAATCCAGAGCAAAGGGGAGTCCTTCCTCTTGAGCTGGGCTCCCACCTGGCCCCCAATATTTCCAAATTAATATTTTCTAGTCTCTTTCATCTGTGTGCAGCCTCCTCCAGAACCTGAACCCTGAACAATGAAGGATGCGGGGGGCGGTCTCTTAGGCCTTAAAATATATATTATGAAGTCTAGTTCCATTTAGACTCAAAATCACCATTTTGGTTCCTAAAATTAAACCACATTCCAGAACTGCCTTCTTATGAAGGAATTAATGTGTGATGAGCATTCCTTCTTACTTTTTAGTATGTTTTTATTGATTTTTTTAAGGAGAGAGGGATAGAAAAGGATAGAGAGATAGAAATATCATTTGATTATTTCCTGAATATTCCCTACTGGGACTCAAGCCTGTAACCCAGGCATGTGCCCTGAATGGGAATCAAACCAGTGACCACTTGATTCATGGGTTGACGCTCAACCCCTGAGCCATACCAGCTGGACCCTTCTTATTTTTAAAACAAATATGTTGTTGTTTTTATTGATTTTAAGAAGAGAGGAATGGAGAGAGAGAGAGAGAGAGAGAGAGAGAGAGAGAGAGAGAGAGAGAGAGA